>VZRJ01007978.1:24895-196973 GCA_013397565.1 Ptilonorhynchus violaceus | reverse complement strand
CTGCTCTCCTCATGTCCAGAGTTCGGTTTTTTTCTGGCACTTTTCCTCCTGTCAGCAGAGATTTTAAACTCAATGGCTCCGTGGTTGCTGTGGCCAAGACAATCTCAGTCTCCACTTTGCTCACCAGATCCACTCTGTTGACAAGGAGGGCATCTTTCCAAGTTGGCTCCCTTAGGAACTGTTCCATAAAGTTGTCATCCAGGCTTTTTAAGAATCTTCTGCCCGGGTTGTACCAGGTGTGTGATACTAATGGGGAGTAGGACAGCAGAAATGAGCAAAGACTTGCAAGGACAGATTTGGGGGATGAGAAAAGGACAGAAAACTTTGTCTGTCTCTATGTTTCTTCTCAGCAGAATGCTGCCTTTCCCTGTTATCTTAAATGCAACGCACCTGCCATCATGAGAAGGCACCTGAACAGCTCTAATGAATTATGTTGAGTAAAGACATTGCCAGCCCCAGGTAAACTGTGAGGGAGCTCAGCACTGCCTCATGCCTGGGAGCACACATTTCCTACCACTGAATGCAGCATGTAACCCTGTGCTTTATGCTAGAGAATGTCTGAAGAAACATATAATGCATATATGTACCCAAAAAATGGAGCAACGCAATAGGCCACAGAAAATCTACTGTTTTATAGGATGCATGGTGACAGCAAGGTATGTATCACTCAGTTCAAGGATGGCAGATGAGAACATGATAGGTGTACAGCCTGCAGTGTGCAGCCACCACCCAGCAAGAGAGATAAGCAGCCACCAGCTATTCAAAATATGCACCTGTGTGGGAAAGGGGCACCCATCAGCTTTAGCCATTGGGAACACTGGCAGCAGCAAATGCCAACTCAACCTGTTTTTCCGAGTGCCAGTGGCAGGCTGACCCCAGCTCCAGGCTGCTCTTTGCCCTTGCCGTGCTCTCCTCCGCTTGCTCCCCATGCGCTTCCGCATCCATCAGGAAACAGGACAGGCTCTGACCAATTTAATGCCTTAAAGATCACTACTGGTCCTGGCTACATCATTATTCTTAACTCTGCAATCTTTTCTAGACATAAATAACTCTTTTCCTAGGCTTGCACTTTCAGCACTTTCAGTCAATGTTAAAGATCAAATATCTGCCTGGCACACGTTAGAGCTTTGACGGGTCAATTTATAACCTCATGGACACGCTGTCAACTACAAGTGGTCTTGGCCAATACCAGCTGAGTGATTTGTTAGCCTGGGGGTTTTAAATATAAGTAGAATCCCTATTAAAGCTAAAGATAGTGTGAACCTCTTTGCTTATGTGTGCAAAGTAATGTTTAACATGAAGCATGAGAAATCTTGAATACAGTCAAAAAACAAAGGCAGATTGACGGTCTCCCAGGCAAGTCATAATTTTTATGCCAAATCTTTGAATGATTTGGTGATTTGATGTTAGTTTTAAACTACAGTTTTGGATCCCATACATTCCTAGAACATTATCAAGAAAAAAGGAGTTTTGAGAGATAGAGAGGACCCACACTCACTTTACAACTGAGTAAACTGAACCACGACTGAAAAGATTTCCTTGAGATGGCAGCAAGTCAGGGCAGAGATGGAAGCAGTGACACAGCCAACGTGGGTCCCTGCCAGGGCCAGCTGAGCTGGGGCTCTTGCTGCCATGGTTTGGGCAGACTCTTGCTGCCCCAGCTCCTGCAGGGGCTGCCCAGGGCCTCAGTGAGGTGTCACTGTGTCCCCAGGGCCTGTTGTGTCCCCCCTGCACACCCATGCACTCACAGGAGGTGAGTCAGTGTATCGACACCTGCAAGGGATGCACTGCTGGTGACATGGTCACCTGCCCACTGCCAGCAAACAGAAAACAGATTCCCTTGCCTTTCATTCAGAGTTTCAGATGTAAAGAAGGAAAAACATAACAAAGTTCATCGAGATTTCTGCTGGAATTTTGTAGACTTTGGGTTTCAAGGTTTTGTGACAGTTGGAACAAAAATTCAACTTCACTTACACTTGACGTGGAGATAAACTTGGGATGCAAGTGAAGACATTAAAAACATGTTCCTGAACATGCCCTGGGCCTCAAACAGAAAACTACAAACTAGGTAAAAGAAGAGAGGCAAGAAGTGAGCTGTGTAAGGCAGCACATCTCCGAAACTATTGCTGTTCCCCAAGGTACTGTACAAACTCAGACCTAACCAGCAGTACAAGACATTCACCGAAGCGTGGCTCATTTCTAGCCCTGCATATCTGCCAAGGAGGACAGCACATGGAGGAGCACTGCTGAGTGCACATTCAGTGTTTGGTTTTGACCCCACTTCAGCCTCTAAAATGCTCCAGAGAGTGAGGCCCATGATTCCACCATCAAAAACAGCCCTAAGAATGTTTTGTGTTTATTTGGGGGTTTTTTTCTTCTTTTTAAATAATAAATATAAATGCTTTCAAAAATCTGTGTAAGGACTCTGGAAGTGCCTTAGAAACCTCACTAGCTTAATGCAGTAGGGAAGGCACAATCCATATGAGCTGACAGAAAGATTCTTTGGCTTCAGTGGGTTGGATCCACTCCCTTACATAAATAAGCAGTAGCAACATTTAATAATGATGGAATCAAAAAAGACCACACAGCAGTGGAGAAGAGACTACCTGGAATATAATTAAAATAAATTTGATTCAGCAAATAAAGCAACCAGATGACTTTTTCCAGAACAGGGACTGAGTGCCTGTTTTTTGGAGTAAGGATTGCTTTGCTCATTTCTTTGCTTTGTCTAACAGTTGACTTTCCATTAGCAGCAACCTCCTATTTCATTGCAAAGAGTTTCTACAGTCTAATCAGTCTGCAAAATGTTCCCCAGTCCAGGACAGAGGTGTGATTACACCCGCTGTATTGCTCTGAATTACATCCTTATGGCTCTGGCAAGCCAAACTGTGGTTCACAGAGCAAAGAAAATTCAAAAATGTTTCAATTTGTTCTTTGCTTATAGAAAGTTCAGAGGAATCTGAATTACTGCACCAGACATGAATGTTAATAGACTAGCTGTGAGCTGTTGTAGGCTACTGGTGACACAATGCCCCATGGAAAACACTGCTATACTTGAGCATTTGAGAAAGATCAACTTGAAGCTATAGAAAAGTCCATCTCTACTTTTATTTAGGCTGTAGCTAGCAAAGTACCTGCAAGCAGGGCTGTTCCAGAGAGGAAGGTTGAGACAGTGCAGCCCTTCCCAAGCATCTCCTGGGGTTCACGGCTCTCACGCTGCGTCGGCCCCCTAGGATGTTCCAATATGACTAAGGGTCATGGCCCCAACCTATCGCACATGTCAGAGGTGCTCTTTGGGTCTCCAGGAAAGCCTCTGAGATGGACACCTGCTCCCCTGCACAGAGCTTGGCCGGGGTGCTGGAGCAGGCACTGGCTGCTGCTCCCATGCCCTGAGCAGAAGCAGCTCTGTGCTTCACACCCACGCCCCGAGCTCCCAGACCATGAGCCATGCTGCCAACAGATCATTCTGAGATGTGACATGAGTTGTCTGAGAGCCATCACAAAATGAACCTGAAGCAGAGACTGAGACAGACCCCATTTTCCAACGCAGATATTGTTTAACTTGGCTGGAATAGCCTTCTTTCCCTTTGCTCAAAACCCATCTCATTCACCCCTTGCTGTCTACTTTGTACAGGAGGTACAAGGTATCTTGGCCCAACAAAAGCTTGCTTATACTCCTGAAAGAGAACCTATGCCCATTTCCTTACAGGTGTCCTAGACATTACTGTAACTCTCATTACTGTAATTCTCATTAGAGCAATGCCACAAAGCAACACAAAGTTGTCCCATTAAAAAGAGCTCAGAAAGGGCAGGATGGCTTAGCCCAGTGCTGCAGCTTCCAGTGAACTGGGGCAAATTCCACTTCTAACACCAGGGCACCAACTTCAAAATCCATGATGGATTAGCCTGGATTCAGATGCATGCAAGAGAACCCAAAGTACCTGTTTAGCAGAGCTAACCAGTGCAATGCAATTTTCTCAATCCCCTTTAACATTAACCCATAAAGAAAGAGATCTGGGCAGAAGTGAGGCAGAGAAAGAATGTTTGAGGCCAAGACATGTTACACTGGGAGATGATTCTTATCTTGCTTTCTGGTCATCACTTGGTAAGATCAGAGCCCTATAAACCGACACACTGACCAGCACTGGACAGCAGCAGTCCCTCAGAGGGCTGTAAATCTCTTTATTCGCTCTCAGCCCAACTTTAGAGACCAACTTCTACCACTCCTCGAATGTGCTGTGCAAAGTCATGACCTGGAAAGGGTTGATGGCTTCCAAGGACTATGTTTCAGTATAGTCAGATCTCAATCTCTATTTATAGTGTTCACAGAGCCTTTGCCACATGATCAGACCCTTACAAGCAGCACCTGCAAGGTATGCTGAGACTTTACTTCTGGCATTTCTCCTGTCTGCTCCTTTTGCAGAAGCCAGGGCTGTGATATCAAAGGCATGCTGATGCTCCATCATATGAATGACAATGTACTGCCAGATACAGGCTTTGCTTGATATTTGGGAGTTTAGAATTACTTAGACAAATAGGCATGATAAGAAAATAATTACTACAAGGTCGCTTCATTAGAAGTTCAAAAAATGCTAAAAGAAAGGTGTCTGTGTGTTGTGGTTTATGAATGGTACTCCCCAGTTTAGTGCTCCCATGGAGACTCTCCAAACCATGGAGAGAGAATTGGAGACACAAAAGGTGAAAGTCATGTGTTGAGATAAGAACAATTTACCGGAAATAGCAATGAGATAGGAAAGCACACAGTAACAGCAACAATATTAATAATGAAGTGTACAAGACAGGCAAACGACTCCCAGGCGATTGCTCGGAACCGGCCTTACCCAAGTGCTCCCTGAGCCACACCTACTCAGCTGGAAGAAACCCCTTGTCCTTGCAAGAGGCTTCCCCCTGCCCCCAGCAATGTCGGTGTGGAAAAACCTCTGGGTCCTGGGCTTTTCACTAGCCCCCTCCTGGCTAGTGAAAAAATTAACCCTCTCCCGGCCGGAACCAAGACACTGTGCATGTGCTTCATGCAGCAAACAAATATTATTCTTAAGTAGGATCCTAAATTTATCCCTTCAGAGTGGGGGGGAAAGCTTTGGGAATAACCCCTTGGGATGGTACTGGTGAGATTCCTGTGTGCAGGAATGTTGGGATCTCCCCCAGTTCAGGAGTGAAAGACGGAGAGGGAAGGGAGGAACTGCAGGAAGAATTTTGAATGGCCTCAAAATTAGGTAACAATATTTTCCTGGAGACACCTCTGCTACAGAGTTCTTGTCCAATCACTAATTGCAGAAATAGTTACTAATTGTATGTTCATCATTCTGTGCCCAGCATGAGAGGCTGGGACTGGACGTGTAAAATGCTGATTACTTAACAGCTTCAGCTGATGTCAAAGTGAGCTGTGCCTTGATCCTCGAAGGCACTACAAAACAGGGAATAACTTGAAAAGTGAGGCCATGGGTATTCTCCCTGCAGGGCTGAGCCCAGTGTGTTGATGGTCCATGTGCTCCCAGCCTCATTGCACCACAGTGCTATCAGGATAAATGCATTTGGCTTTACAAAGCACAGGATGCTGTGGTGATGGGCAGCTCAGGAAAGTTGCAAATGCGTAAATTGTCTACTTACACCTTTGGAAAACATTTTTCTGTGGCATTTGTGAGATTTCAAACTAACCCTCTACACAGGAGTTGTGCTACAGATTAAACATACCAAAGATTTTTACCTCCAAATGTTGTATACCTAAAAACAGCCCAAAGTCCTGTGAAAGTAACAAATCTCTCACAGGAGTTTTGCTGCTCTACAAAAAACCAGCACTAGTCCCTGTCTGGAACATGCTCCAGGTTAACCCTTGGCTGGCAGCTTCTGCAGATGGAAAGAACACCATTCTCAGACACTTTCTTCTCAGCAGCACACTGGTTCCTCACGAGCCATTAGAACAAAACTCTCACAATAACATTCCAACCTTGTGTTAACCACAGTGGTGGTACAGCCTTGAACCAAGCCTGAAAGCCTGGGCACTGCAGACAGAGAGATAAACTGGGAGAGTGTCTGTCACCTCTTCTGACACCATCTGGAGTGTGTAAAGCATTTCCAAATTATAGATGGTAATCCTCTTCAACCCCACCCTCTTTTACTCAGGGCACAGAGGTAGGTGTTTTGCCTTCACCAAGTGAAATCTGAAGCATGAGAAAGCCCCTTTACAAAGGGCTTTCACTTATTACACCTTCTTATTTTGGTTCAAGTACGTGCCTGTTGCAAAGAAGACAGACAATAATCCATGCCTGGGAATGTAGCTGCAATATGTCAATAAAGAATTTAGACGAAATTATACCACAGAAGAACCAGAGGGCTGCCCACATTTTTAAAAAACACTAAACTTTTGTATTACTGCCTTAATTGATTAATAGGTAAATCTGCCCACTGTAACATGGACCGCTGTAACTTGGGCAGTCCAGTGAGGTTTGGGAACAGGAAGAATGTGCTGTGTCTGTGCAGATACTCAACTCCACCATGTACCCTGGGAAAGGAAGCTGGCAGGGCTTGGGAGAAACTCCCAGAGCGAAGCTGCAAAGCACAGACAGAGCAAGAGTGGAAAATTTCCCCCTATTCCCTTAAAATCTGTCACAAAGCATTTCACAATCATTTTTACTAGATTTTGCAGAATATTGGTACTCTTTTTACTCATTACTAACATACCTATTTTTATTTCCCTACAGATCATCTGAGGATTTTTGCAATATGCTTCTGTCTTTCAGACATGTTTTTCAGACAGGAACAGTAACACAGTTCTTTCCAACCCCCGCCAACAGAAATGCAATTCTTTGCTTTGTTTCTTTATTTAAAATATAGCGACAATAAATACCATAGGTTCCATCAAGTCACAGTGAGCACCTGGGTGAGAGCCTTGTTGTCATGGTACCTCCAAGGACTTGCCATAGATGGGTAGAGACATTCTGTTGGGCAAAGCAGTGACTGTTTTAGGGAACTAGTGTTTAACAGATCCAAATACCTGAAAGCAGCTCTGTCCCATCATGTGAGATGTCTTTAACTAAAAGCTGAGTTTGCATAAAGTGGATGGTACACATGGCAAGAGAAGATGCAGTACAGGTGCTCATCCTGCCTGCTTCCAGCTGAGGTCTCAGCCCAGATACTGCCACACCCTTGCTCTGGTTGCCTGACACCCATATCTTTCTCCTTTATAAAAACCTGGTTTGTCTTTGTTTCACCCTTATGTGGAACAAAAGAAAATGCTGCAGTATTCTCAAAACCTGCTTTGTGGCTGATAAACCTTCCCACCAATGTTCTTTGGTTTACAGTCTTTTGAGATGGGAGTCTGTACATGGAGATTTACAGGACACAAGGAAGCCAGGGAAAAGTGACACAGAGGCAAGCAGAACCTTAGGAGGAGCCTAAGGACCGGATGTAGCTGCGCCCCCAGTCACTGCTGCAAGCTCAGCTAAGGAAAGCACTACTCATCATCTCTCACCTTCTCCATTGCCTCCTGCATCCTCTCCCTCCTCCCCAAAGCTGCACAGCTCTTGTCCAGAGCTCCCAACAGAAAGCCAGACTCTCTCAAGCTGCAGGACTGAAGCCTGCTACAGAATAGAAGAACAGTGCACTTCAAAAAAATTTCACACTTTCCCAGAGAAAAGCTAAGAAACATGTATCAATAAGGCAAAAAAACTGCTTGGATATATCCTGCTCCTCTCTAATGGAGCTGAAGTAAGAGGCAGCCCAGCAGGCTCACCAGCCTCAGCCCAACGTCTCCCGGCAGGCAGGAGCAGTTTCAGAACTATTCAGGAGTGCAAAGCTGCAGGTAAAAATACAGGAGAGGACTGAGAAGCAAGTGGCTTCTTAGACAGAGTGCAGGTTACTGGAGATGAGCTCCCATAGCAACACAACACACATTTCCCTGGGTTCCCCTGACATGAGCAACTGTTGATTCTCAGAGATGTACAGTTACAATACCTTTATGAAAATTGTTTTGAAATGTATTATTAGAGGCAGGAAGACATATTACTGCAACGATGCAGCACAAATTACACTGAAAGAAAAAAATAAAATTAAAGCCCCCCTAATTACACATCTCTGAAGCTTGGAGTAACTGCAAAGACCATCCAGCACTATCGGCTGCAAATTTGTCAACAGGGAAGTCTCTGAAGGACAAAACATTGCACTGCTCTTCTTATACCCACCCATTCTTATGTTTCAGGCTAAATTTTTCCTTGATAAAGGCCACAGGATACCAAATGCAGAAGGCTTGTGCATTTCCAACCCATCTAAAAGCACCACAAGCCTGCTCCAAAGGCTGCTTCTTCCAGATAAATAACACACCACTCTATGCCAACACATTTCCCAGTGCAATCACAAGCTTTAGCCAACAAAATGCAAGTCTGCTAGATATTCTACTACTGTTTATAGAGCAAGTCCAGGAGCTCTGAAGTATAGGTGTGTTATCCAAACTGCCCTGACACCAGCTGGACTTTTTCCTCACTGATATTTGGACTACACCAAAACACTTGCACTGCTTTTGGAGGAAAGACTTAATTCAAAGGAAGAAAAATTACATAGGAACATGCATACTAGATCAGACAACAATGAGGATAGGGGATGCTTTGGGAAGAGTCTAGAAACAAGGGAAATACATAGATATGACCTTCTAGGCTCCAGCTATGTGTGACTCAGGGACTTCTCAACTTGGAAGGTACTGTCTCTGTAGTTAAGAAAGCCTGTTCATACACACAGGGTACTTGGAGTTCCATTCTACCATGAAAAATGCTCATCTGAAGAAGCAGTTGAGGTGTGATGTGAAGAGCAGGAAGTCACATGGTGTCATGCAGGATCCTTGAAGCTCTCATTTGCTGTCACTTGGTGTCCCCATGTTACACAAACTGGACAAGCAGCACTTGAACAATTCTCAGACTAGGCATCATCTCTGAACATCCCAAGTCAATTTGGTAAGACAAGTCAAGAAGGAAACTGTCTCTCACATTTTGAATGCTGTATTAGACATGTAAGAAACTGTAAAATTGAGGAATTAATCATTAGTATAGGAGATGTCAATGCCAAGAGTGATTGTATTATATTTACAGAGAATTAGTTTGTCCAATCCTGTATAAAGCGGGAACACCAAGCTCTTCCGCTGAGGTTTTAGACCAAGTCAGAAAGGCGTGTTTACAAAATGCTCATTAGGGAGAAAATCCAGCCCCAAAAAAGCCAGAGAACAAAACTTTAATAGCAGACACAAAACACATAAGCCCCTTTTTGAGGCTTATGTGCTCCAAAGGCTTTGCACTGGCACCCAGCTGTTTCCCTTCTGGATGTTCCAGTGCTTAAAACTCAAGCAGTGCAGCAAATGCTTTTCAGGAGGTCATCACAGTAGGGGTTTGCAGGAGGAATGAGCCTCAATACTGGCCCACAGAGGGAACCTCAAAGGCAACCAGGGTCAGAAAGACTTTGCATCATTTTTGATGATTGCTGGACTTTGAGGAAAGCTGAAATGCCAAAGCCAGGAGGGCAACAGTAGCTGAGGAGTGGGATCCCAGGGCTCAGTCTCTCTCAGGTGTAATCCAGCCACTTTCCCTCCAAACCACCCACCTCTGAAAGAAATCCCAGTTCTCTTGAGCAGCTGCAATGGGAAGGAGCCACAAGTTACCTCCCCACAGCAGGAACAGAGAAGTGGAGAGAGGTGAAAAGGAAAGTGCAAAACACTCAGAGAAAGAAGAGAGGATCAGGAATACAAAAGGGAAGAAAAGGAGGAGAATCATATAGCAGGAAAAGCAGATATTTGAAAAGAAAGGTTTAGGAAAAAGCAGGATGTTTAAATCAAGAAGCAATTAAAACAGTGCTGAAACATCTGGAGACCAGCCCAGAAGTTTTGGCAGTAGGACAGCACCCCATGAGAATCTGCATCAGGAATAACTTCTTCACCAGGGCCCTTTTATTACTCAGAATACAGTAGTTTTAAAGCTGGATGAGCAGAATGTGTTTAAGTGCTTTATTAAAGGCCTCCAGAGATGCCCTATGCAGATACAAGCTCACTAATCCTACAGAACAATTTCAAAGCTTACTAAGCCTATAGGAAAACTTCAAAGCCTCATGTGAAGGGTGACACTGAGCATTTGCCACACCAAGAGAAACATCCCACCACTCCAAATGCTGTTTTAGCAGCCCATGACCCCTGTCTACATGGACAGTGGCGTAACACTGTCATCCTCCACAACATCCAGAGACATTTGCTTTGGTTATTTTTTGCTTTGTGAGAAAATCTGTGAGCTTTGACAGCTGAAGTATTTGTCTCAGTTTAAGCTGTCACAGAGGTTCCCTCAGTTCCCCCTACTTTGCTGGTTTCCCAGTTGGACAAGGGAATGGTGCTGCACACACTGAACATCAAGCTAAGCAAGGCACAACTTTTAGGTACACATCTCTGAAGCTTCATTGTTCACAAACAACTGAGCTCATCCTGAGCATGGTGCACAGGAAAGGAATAAACTGGCAGCACGGGAGTGGAGGGAGCTCTGCTCTGCTACCCCAACAAGTCCTCACAGACTCAAGTCACCTTTGAGATTCTCGACAAGAAGAAAATGAGATCAAAAGAGGTGGTGGTGGCTAGGCCAGCAGCGGGAGAGGCTGCAGGGGATGAGCCAGCCATGTAAGGGACTGAGGAGCCAGACCTAGTAAAGGCTCTGAGGTCCAAAATAAGATTCCCCGCCCCCCCCCCGATGATTAGGAAGGTCTCTCCCATCCAGGCCCTGCTAAGTTGTGTCCCCCTATTCAGCTGGTTTGTCCCTGTCAACCTGTGTTCCTTATATGGTTTAGTTCTAGAGAGTTCTCCCTCACTCGGTGCCTCATTGGTCCTGTTCCCCTGCTCCTCCCCTCATCCACCCTCATTGCTTTGTATATTGTAGTCCCGCCTTTCTCTCCTCCCTCTTACCCTCACGTGATTGGTCCCTAGTGTTCTCTCCGCCCCTCTTTGGTTTAGTATATAACCTTGTGCACCCCTGTGCTCGGTGCTCTTCTGCCCTGGATCCCTGGACCTGTGCGATAAACCTGTTGCTACCTCAGAAGAGCCCCTCCCGACTCTTTACTCCCAGCTTAAAGCGTGGGGTGTGTGAGTGTAACACCTGCGTGCCCATCTGCGCTGGTAGGATCGGCCCAGCGCGCACCACGCCGAGGTACCACCAGACAGCACCGCTCTCGGGAAGGTTGCGGCATTCACATCCAGCCGAGCGCGCCGCAACAAAAAGAGATGTATCTGGAGGACACACGGAGGTCATTGAATTGAGCAGGAATATTAGTGTTCACACTTTTTTGTTGCCAGTCACACAGCATCTAAGAACTGTTTTCCTGCACACACTCGCACACAAATGAGATGGGAAGCATCAGACTCTAAAGCTCCCCACCTAACCCATCCCAGCCTGGCTACAAGGGAAACTCTGATGCCTGCTGCTTCTTGAGCTGTTGCAGCCAGCCCGCACAAAGCCTTCCGTAATACTCTGAGTGCAAAGCCCATCCCATGGGTAGTGTCTTATCCTCTTCCTGCTTTCAGAGACCATCTCCTGCCCTCCTCAGGTGCTAATTATGGCAATAGATATCACTCAGCAGTTTGTTGATTCAATTCAACTACTTAAAATAAGATATAGGAGCCATGCTTCACAGTCTACCAGTGGTCCAAAGCTGAGGGAGTTGGATGACAGGGAATGTTTTTTAGTAGCCTAACGATGGACTCTATAGCACAAGTTATTTTTTCCCTAAATATTATAGCCACACTTAATTATCATGCCACAGAAAACAGATTAGCAGCGAGAAGGAGCACAGAACATTTCTGTGTCCAGACAGCTGATGGATGGAGCTGCTCCTGCAATCAGTCACTGCCCCCACCTGTCCCGCTCACATGGCCTGTGGCAATAGGAGACCTACAGGTTTCCATGACCCAAACTCTCTCTTTATATAGGGGCAAAACAATAGTCCAGGCTTCATCAGGCACTGCCACCCCTGAGAGTTCCTCACCTCTGGTCCATGAGACAAAGCACTAAGGCAGCATGAATAACAAGAAAAGCAAAAGACTTACTAGATGGGTTGCTTCCTCCTCCAAGTGTCATCAAAACCTCAGATCATCTTTACAATACTTAGTTTATTAGGGCTGATCCAAAAGCTCACACTGACTGCTCTGAGACCTGTCCTACCTGCTTGCATGCTCTTACAGCCTCCCTTGACAGAAGCAAATTGTTTCCCTAGCTTTTCTTGACTGAGCTAGATGGACCTTTGGATTCCCTTTGCCATCTTGATATCATTATCTGCTTTCCCCTTATTATTTCTTACTTTTCTTTCTGCATTATCTTTTTACATATTGATACCAAATAACTCTTCCCTTCACTAAGACTGGGGAACATGTAGAAACAAGCAGAAACATGTTGATTCTAGAAATTCATGCCATTTTTAACAGCAAAAAGTTTTGCTTCTTCCTTGGAGTAATTTTTCATGTATCCATAGAAAAATACTAAGCTGGCTTGTATAGCATGTGTTTGTTTTACTGTGTTTAAACTTACAAACACATATAAACCCTGGTGAGGCAATCTTGAGTGTTCCAAAAAGAGATTAATATCGTACATAAAAAAATAAACATGTGGGCTCCTGCCACTATATACTCATGTTCACAGACATGCAGTTCCTTCGTAACGAATGTTCATGACCCCTTCTTCATTCTGGCCTAACCTCTTACTGTGTTCCTCAAGATTACACCAGTCCACCCCAAGGACACACAAGGCTGTAACTCAGGCTGGAAATTCCTGACCACCTTCTCAGTCATCTCAGTCCCAGTTCCCACCAATGGCTTCCTGAGACAGGTTTGTGCCAGGCATGACAGTGAGGGAGTGAAAAAGAGCATTTTGCAAGGGCAAAATCCTCATTCCCTTTGTATTCTTTTTTCAGGTTGTCCCTGAGGGTCAGGAAGTGGTGAAACAGTGGGGAGAGACCATCATATAATGTAAAATTGGGACTAGACCTTGGGCTTCTTCTGAAGAAAGCTTAATAAAGTGAACCTTCATCTTTTGAAGGCTTAATGGCTTGAGTTCAGGCAAAATCTAATCTGCTTATTTGAAAGGATGAAAAGAGAAAGTGGAATACTCTGAGACAGGATGAGTACTTCTGAACCTGGGTAGCTGCAAACTTTTCTCATCACTCCTATTTCTGCCATGGTTGGCTAAAGGAAAAAAAGAAAAAGCTGCAAACTGGGACAAATATTAAAACCATTTGTCACCACAAAGGCTATATTACAGATAGACAAGATCCTTGGATGAAGGCAATAAAGGTTTTTGAAACAAACAAAAAATTTGCTGTTCACTTTGTAAATTTATTACCTTAATTCAATAATCTTTCTCTGTAAAAAAAGTGGTTTCTAAGCAGCACATGAATGACCTTCTGAACTGTATGTGCAATGATTTCACCAATTCGCAATGGGCACTCAGCTCATGCCAGGATCCCCAGGCCATTATGAGCAGGGATGGTAGCTACAGTCTCAGGCAATGCCATTGCTTTGCTTAAGATGAAACCGCAGATGCATCAGTAGTTTGGCAAGGAACAAGAGAAAATATGTGCCCATACATCCTTGTCATTTGGGACACTTTCTGCAGCACGCTGGTCACAGCGCTGCTATGGACTTGTATAGAGCAGAACTGAGTTAAAATCTAAGGGGAGAGTCTACAGCTTATATCAAAATTATTTGTTAAGCATTGGCAATGATTGCATTTGGCACAAATTATACATGAGAACAACAAAACGGTTGTAGGTATGACACCCCCACACAGGCCCAAAACAGTGGGAAAACCAGATGGCTCCCACAGAGCAAACTGCAGCCCAGCTGTGCCCAAGCCTGCAACACTGGGATGAGGAGCACAGTTGGCAACAAAGGAGTCCAGACCTTGTGGAGGGCAAGGGAGAACAGAGCAGGGCTGAGAGCTGCGCAAGGAGATGTGCATGGGCCCAAAGAGGGAGGGGAGGAGCCCAGACCTTGTGGAGGGCAAGGGAGAACAGAGCAGGGCTGAGAGCTGCGCAAGGAGATGTGCATGGGCCCAAAGAGGGAGGGCAGGAGCCCTCTCGGTGTCCTCTTGCAGACTATGGTTAGATACTAGGCAAGTTCAAAAGAGATATTGTTCTAATTTAATGGCTTTTTTAAATGCAATTTGTTCAAGCAATGGCTAGACCTCTACAAGCTCATGTAGGGAATCTACTGAACACTGACCCTCTGGAAGCCCTTGCCAGACACTTTGGAAAAGCAGTAGCACCAAATCCCTCTGGCTTCCACGGGACCTGGTGAATGCAAGAGGTGCAGTTGGAAGCTTTCTCCGAGGAACACCAACCTGCACTTCACACACACGTGCAGCACAGCTGCCTTTAGCAGCCACAAACTGAACTTCACTCTCAATATCTACTGCTGCTGGATTTAATTACTCCAATCCAACACTTGGCTTTATATTATTTGCTTCTCACTTGCCAAAACAGTGGCTCCCTCCCACTTTTCTATGACAAAACAATCCAAACTGTTTCTACTGACAATAGAGCAAATATTTACAAATAATTACCAAAAATATTTTAAGTTTTGTAGATTCCTCAGTAAAAGATGACATTTACAGATAAATTTACAACAAAATATGTGAGTCACAATAGACAAAATTCCTTGGAGAGGTAGTATCTACAGATATTTCAATCACTGAGTAAATCATATAGACACTGCACATGAAGAAGCTCTTTTAACACAGCTGATGAGATGATTTCTATTTCTTGTGAGAGAAAATGGATACACCAGAGTGATGCTGTATTCCTCTTCAACCGAGCAAGGGTGCCAAAGCTGATGTTGGGTGATTTATTATCCCACGCTGTCGGCGATTGAGAAACGGACTCCGCTGGGTGCAAGCAAAGCCAACTTTATTCCAGGCACCAATGCCTTTTATACTGTTGTACAAACAATTAACTACCCGTTTCATAACCCCCTGTCCTCCCCAGCAGGACAACGTCTTGCATACAATGTCCTTGGTCAGCATTCTGTTACATGTTAGCAGACAGGAGTGAAGGAGTCGCCTTCTTATCAGGATGTCGGCTCACACCTTACTCTGCATACTTATCTTTCCCAAGGCTTAACATTTACCAAGGCTAAGAAATCACTGCTGCTGTCTGCGTCGCCGGGGGCTATTGGCCCCACACCACACATTTGTTAAAACTCCTCCAGAAGACAGTACCAGTTTGTGCTGGCCACACTTTCTTTTTCCTTTGAGCTTCAGAAATGAAACATGTCTTTTTGAACAGTACATGGAAAAAAGACATTTAAGGTTCAAGAGGTTTCAATCGAGAGTGAATTTGGATTCTCCTTTTTGTTCTCCTTTCCACCAGGTAAAGGGTATATGAAACCATGCTTTGTGTTTTACACCAAATACAATATTAGCTATATTAAAAAATAAATTATCTCCAAAGTTTCATCATATTTTTTAAAGTTTCTGTATCTTTTGGCATATTTTTTCCTGTGATCTGTATTAATAGTTCAAAAGGACAAAACCCTGTCCTACTTCTGCCTGCCACCCTTGCACAGAAAGATGTGTCCTATTTGGCTTTAAAGGAACCTGCGGAGGCTGCTCGAGAGGAAGCTCTTAAGCAAAGTACATTTCTACTCAGAGCCCAAGGCACACACCACCCATTGTTATGCAAGCCTCTCGCTTGCTTCCAACGACTCAAAACCTTGGAAAAATCAGACGTGTGGGGCCACCTCACTCTCCCTGGGCACAAGAGGTTTTCGATTGCTTGGAACGTAAATCTCTGCCTAAGCTGGGTGCTCAGTATGGGCCCTGTGGTTCACAGAATCACAGAATCACAGAATGAACTAGGTTGGAAAAGACCTTTGAGATCATCAAGTCCAACCTATGACCTACCACCTCCTCCTCAACTAAACCATGGCACTGAGTGCCACATCCAGTCTTTTTTTAGACATGTCCAGGGACGATGACTCCACCACCTCCCTGGGCAGACAATTCCAGTGCCCAATCACTCTTTCAGTGAAGAATTTTTTCCTGATGTCCAACCTAAACTTCCCCTGGCGCAGCTTAAGGCTGTGTCCTTTCGTTCTGTCGGTGGTTGCCTGGGAGAAGAGACCGACCCCCACCCGGCTACAAGCACCTTCCAGGTAGTTGTAGAGAGCGATAAGGTCTCCCCTAAGCCTCCTTTTTTCCAGGCTAAACAGCCCCAGTTCCCTCAGCCGTTCTTCATAGGGCGTGTGTTCCAGGCCCTTCACCGGACACGTTCGAGCGTCTCAAGGTCCTTCCTAANAGCGCCGCACCCGCACCCGCGCCCCCGCCCGCACCCGCACCGCACCCGCGCTGGCAGCGGTGCCGGGCCGGGAGAAAACCCTCCCAGCCTTCGCAGAGCCGGGGCAGTCCGCACTGAGCCTGCGCTCCCGCTCTCTAAGTAGGTTACTGGCACCAAGGGGAGCGAGAGCCTGAGCATTAACCTGTGTGTTAATCTGCTCTCTGCCCACCTGCATTACCACACTGTGCAGCTCCAGAATAAAGGGGGAGGGGCTCCCTGGAGAGAGCAGTGTCGGCAGCAGAGCCAGCCCCAAACTTTCCATACCGAATTAAGCTCGACAAGAGCTTGTTAAATTCCTGGACAATTAGTTCATGGCTTCAAACTTTCCTCCCGGATTCAGAGGATGCTGTAAGAGGCAGGGTAACATTTTTGCAATAGCTGCTGAAGTTTAAAAACTAAGGCTAAGGGAAAATAAGACGTGGCAGATTGAGATGTTTGAATTGAGAATCCTACATATGTTCCAGCTGGTAAGTAAGGAGATTTTGGGAGCTGGATTTACAAAGCCACATGTCTATTTTATGAGGGTGTTAAGAATGCCTAATTAGAATGCTGCAAAAATAAAGCTATCCAACTTATGTACAGTGTTCCCCTGCACTGCCACGTCAGCAGGTTTAATACTCAAGACTGTTAACTGATAAATCCCTTCCGTAATGTGATGTCAACAACACGTCATTACAGTGAGCATCAACAGGAGCCAGTAACACAAGTGATTTTCCTCACATATGTGAGCAGTTTCATTCTGTAAATATCTCCTTTCCTGTCACAGTCCAATAAAGATCTCTAAGATGGAAGCAGAAGGCAGGTGAAAACTCATCTCTGGTTTTGAGACTGAATTTATTTACAGGAATTTTAAATCTCTACTTCTGTTCCTCTAAATTCTCTTTAATTCTGCAAATATCTTACTTAGGCTTTAGATTCTCTGCTTCAAAGCTACACAAGTCTGCAGAGACTCCAGGCATGTGCACTCAGCTGCATGCTCCAGAACTGCGTGTCCCAGAAATGCATACGCTTGAAATAAAGAACTAAACAGCAGGGAAAAACACTTTTCTCCATTTTCTGGAATGCCTACAATGAAAACAGAAGTGGGAAAGAGATAATTTTGGCAGTGTCTCCAGATTTATGGTAACCACAAAATGTAAATCAGTTCAATGCTCTCTTGCTAGTACAAGAAACATTCAGTCAACAACCGTGTTGTTCTCTGGGAGCCAGGCCTAGGATCTGCCCTAATATTAACTTGGTTAGAACTCAAGTCGTATTCTGCTGTCTTTTCCAGCACAGACACTAGCACCTCCATCTCTCTGAGCTGCTCTCTCCCCACTGCAGGTACCTTCACACCACCTTTCACAGCAGCAAGTGGGTTAAAATCCAAAATGTTACTTACTGAAAGATCAGACTCAAAATCAGGGAAACAGGAGGAAAATAGAAAATTTACATTACCTTGCCCTTAGCAAATGTCACTCAGTTTGAGGTAACTTCAACCCAACTAAGGGTATCTTGCCCTGAATCAGAATAAAGGACACATTTCAAAGTGCACACAGAATTTAAAACATTAAGATTTGAGCAGTTGCTGCTGAGTTCTGTTCGCTCTGTAAAATATCTTATGGTAAACACTGCACAGACCCTCAGGAAGGTGATGCTCATTTCCATGCACACACAGACCAGCCTGGCTCTGTGGGGTCCCAGCTTTCTGTGCCTGCTCCTGCACCAGGCAAAGGACACACTCAAACATTACCATGTGTGGATGATCACAAATATTCTCATTGGAGCCCTATGACCACTGTCCACAACCATTACTGATCTCAAAACACAGCTGCATCATGGTCTCCGTGCTGTCTGACACTGCAAAGCAGGACTCACAACATGAATAACGATGCCTTAGCTTTGCCCTCCCACTCTCCTAAATCTTACATGATTGGGAACTAACTCATAATGCTCACAAAATACAATAAAACTGAATCACAACAAGCAGACAAGTGACAAGCAATTAGCTTAGGCGAAACTCTACATCTCTAACAGCACAGAAAAAGGACAGCAAGTCCATGAGGATGCCCAAGGGCACCAACGATCTGCAGCTTGGCAGTGTCATGTCCCCGACCCACAGACAGGCAAATACAGAGCAGCAGGTGCAGACCCGGCACTTGCACCAGCTCACAGGAAAAGCACAGATGAAATCAGATCTCCTGCAGCATTCTTCCTACCTCATCCTGCCTCAGCAGTTTAATTTACAGAGAAATGAAGCTCTTTAAACAGATTGCTCTGCACATGGCTATCAGGACAGAAACACACCCATTAAGTAAACGAGTGTGATTTGTGTGGGCTTCTGCAAGGAAGCCTCTCTTCTGGGAAACAGGGAGAGGCCCAAAGGTGCGCTCAGTCGCTTCTGTTTATTCAGGAATTCAGTAGGGTTTGAAACATTCTTGCAGGTGGAAAACACTAGCAGACACACGTCTCTCGCATTTACTTGTATTTGTTTAACTATTTTAAACTATTTTTTCACACAGAATTCAGGCATATTAACTGAAAATACAGGGACTGATCCTAAACTATTCTGATATTTTAGGGCACTGGTGTCCAAGTGGGAATGTGTCCCTCAGAAAGGCCAGATGCCTACAAAGGGAGCAGCAAAGTTGCACTTGTGCATCACAGCCCTGCAGCACCAGGAGCTTGGCCTCGGCTCTGGCACATCCCAGCAGCTTCTAACAACTGGCGGTCCGGTTTGGATCCAGATGGAAGTTAAGAACTTTTACCAGCTAATTCCCCACTATCAATAATTTCCAGGCAACAACTCATAAAGGGACAGTTTTGCTAAAAACAAACAATGGAAAGAGCCATAACAAAATTCATTCCAAGTCAAAGCATTTCCACAGTTTCCAAAACATCTCACAAACTCCACAGGGTAAAGAAAAGTTTCGGGTTTGAACCAAACTTTTAGTCTAACAACTGATGGGCTTTGTAGGTTTTACAAACCAGTAGCATGCACAACATGACAATGTATTTGCTCGAACAACTAGAGCCCCACATTTACCCCTCAGAGCACTCACCTGGACATGATGGGGCTGTGGGTGACATTTGGAATGACACATGGCTGTGCTCTCTCCTTGCACTGCTGAGCAACCAGCACCCGAGGGAAGCGCACACAGCACGCTCCTCCCCTGTGCCACATGAACTTTTGAACTGCAAATACTTCATCAACAGTAAGGACAGAGGAAAGAGAAAAGACAGCATCAGCTAAAAGAAATGCAAATGTAGTCATGTGAAGTGCTATAGCTGATGGCGTTGCCCAGAAAATGCCTGATTAGAAAATTCCCTTTTTTTCCACAGCATACTTTCTGGGAGGGCTGCAGTGAGCCAGTGCAGGCCAGTGCTCAGTTGGAGAGGTGATTAGAAATGATAGGGCTCAGCTGTATTGTCCTCAACTCCTGCCAAGCAGAGAATGCCAAATTGCTAATGTAAAGAGCCCCTTTTGATGCCTTAAAGCCCTGGAAATGAAAGGCGTTTTCCTGACAGATCAGTCTCTCGTTGACTTTCTGTCCCAGCACCAAACCTGCTCTGCACACAGGTCCAGTTGCTGCCTACACAAACAGGACAGGACCTCATGGAACCAGATTTCCTTCGCAGAACTGCACACGCTTGCTTTACCCATTGCTAAGTACATACAAATGATCACCCAGGCAGAATTTTCCTCATGCCCTAATGTAGCTCTCTCTCTAGTTGTCTGCAGCCTGGCTAAATCCATATGAACAAGACTGCAAATGAGACCTTCTGTCAGCTCCCATGTTAAAATATCAGTTAAAACAAACACCACGTTACAGGGATTCAGCTCCACACAAGGACATGCCTCCAATTCCTGGGGTGCCAGTATCACAGTTTGGGGTCACGTCTGACTCTCTCAGCAAAGCATGTAAACTGGTGTGCCAATTTAATTACACTGACTTATTAGGATTAGCAGACAACAATCTTCTCTGCACTGACACAAAAGTTTCCTGCTTCCCATTTTTAATTTTCATGCACTGCTCCCAGTTCAAACGGCAACATGGTCAACAAGTCCTTTAAACTGTGTGGATTAGGAAAGCAAAGATGCTGATGCTCCCCGCTGCATCACAGGGCTCACCTGCATGGGATGAAACAGTTTCCCTAAGGGAAATTGTCCTTTCCCACAGATGTTTGCTGGCTCCCAACATTTTGCACCTGGAGAGCGAACAGCATCATCCTTCACAAGGCTACATGTACCCCCCAGAGAGCAAGCCTCAGCTCATGCAGTTTGATGTGCTAAATCAGGGGCCTTGCATGAGGTTTCAGCTGATAATCAAAAACTGTATGGGGCTGATGTGCAGCATCACTCATTAGAATTGAGCAACAGCAGCCTGGGAAAACATACCTGGGAGCTTGGCCCTGAGCTGCAGGCAAGTTAGAACTGTTGTCAAAACATTTGAGCTGTGCTTCTGAAACCATGCTCTAACTAGGTAAATCTTCTGAACATGGCTTGTTTCATCCATATTTTCCCGCATATAAATTTGACAGGCAGAAACATTTATTTTGTCAGAGCACTAAAAGCCCCTGATGTTCAGCACTGATCTCTGGCAGGCTGTAATTCGGCTCCCCCCTCGCAGTGACACTCTCCTGTTCCACTAAGGAGCCCTCAGGAGAACAATGCCACAGTCTCATGGGTTTCCTAGAAACCTGCCTCCAGTAGCATAACATGTATCCTCACAGCCGTGTTCTCCATTAGCTGTTCTCGGCCACAATATAAAATGTCCTGTGCCTACTGGCTTTTACAGACTGTAGCTGTGGCCATCTACAGAAATTTTGGGCACTTCCCAACCACCCACCCACAGAACAAGCTTGGGAGAGGAGAGTTTTTGTGCACTGAGAGAAAAGCAAACACTGGTGTGTGTGAAGAGCTGTGGTTGTTGAATATGTCAAGAAAGTAATGTTTGGATTGAGGAGAGCCAAACAGATGTAGCAGAGCTGTGCCAGGAAAGGATGGCTCTGTTACCCTGTTCATGTCTTCTTTAAAATGTCCCAGTACCAGAGCCAGGGCAGCTTCCCTCCTCCTGCCCAGCCTCCCTCAGCCTGCCTGCAGGTACCAGCTCAGTGTCCCAGGCAACTCTGCTGCCCCACGCCTGCCTGCTAGCACAGAGTCCTCCCCTGCCTCCTCCAGCCCCACATCCTGCCCCTGAACCTCAAAACAATTCTACTGTGCTTTGTTCAAACTCTTCAGAGCCTCTCTACACTGAGCAGTGCCAGCAGAAGTAAGGTAGAAATGAACTGACCACTATATGTATCCTTTTCAGTGCAGACAGACATCAATTGACAGTGACAGCCAGAAACTGGAGATGTCTGGGCACAGCTGCCTTCAGTTTCATCTTGCCTATTTTGAAAACGTGGATGCAGTTTACACTTTTAATAATTTTTGATTTAGGTACAATCCATCTTATAATAACAGTTACTGCCCTTCCCTCTGGCATCTCAAACAAATAAGAGGAGAAAAATTTAAAAATACCTTGCTTGGAATCCTGAATATATTTTGGTTAAAAACGCTGCTGTGCTACCATACAGCTCTTACCTGCATTTCCTAGTTGGTACCCAAGGCCACTTGGCCCTTTCCTGCAGGGATGATATGGGGTGCCTGGAGCACTCTGCCCCTGCTGGAAAATACCTCTCGGAGCAATGCAGAAGGTTCTTACCCTATAAACAGCGATGGTGTGAGCAGTGACAGGACACAGAGATCCTGAGCAGATACCCAAACTTTCTGTGTCTCTGTGCCATGACATTCTCTGGGTAATGCTTTTGAATAAGAAACGTAACACTTAACATAATGGCCCAGGTCTATCCCACACTGCAATTAAGTACTTCAGCAGTCACACTTATGCATTCACATCTGAAACTACAATAAAAGCTCAAGCTAATTCATTTAGTTTGGAACGTTTCAGGGAATAATTATAACTAATAGCAATTTTTAAGAATGAAACATTTCCACTAAAAAAATAAAATATTTGAAAAAATTTGTAAATCTCCAGTCTTTTTAACAAAGCTTAAATAAATACGAAAATAAACTATTTGACTATAGGTTTGTAAGTGGAGAAATAAAAGATTTTTATTTTCCCCTCACATTTGACTAAAACCAGAATGAGTTCATAACTTGCTTTGGGTTACCTTACTCTTTTTTACTCGCTTTTTTACTTCAGTTTTTTCTTCAAAATATTTTACAACCCTTACTGCCTCTTGTTTACATATTTGGTGACGTTAACAACTGTAAAGCTAGGAAGTGGTCAAAATTTCTGCAAAGTATTAAGTTCCAAGTTTTTCACATCTACAGCATTAAATATTTTCAGTTGCAAAAAATCCAACTGCTTCCTAGAGCCCATTCCAAACATCAAATATCCAATAATGCACACTGGAAGAGCTAGTGATGATAAAGGCTGGAAGATTACCAGGGCTGGAAGTTAAAAGCTGGGAAGTATTTTCTGATTTACTCTTTTGAATTTTTGGGGAAAAAAAATGAAATTTCAAAGCACTGGCATGCAGAGCTGAAGTCTCTGATCACCTCTTTTCTTTGTGGTGGGATTTCATGGCTCCATGTGGATGTGCTGCACACAGCAGAGGCACACAGCACCTGTACCCACGGGCAGGAAATCAGCACACGTGTATGCTAATGCAACACACAACACTCTGTAGTGTATTTTCCTCCATCCATTTTATTTTATTCCAAACCTCCAAGCTATCTCTGACTGCAGCATTTCAGACAGGAGCTGTAGGCCTGTGGGAAGCAATTAGGTACATACATAACTTATTTTAATTTTATCATTGCTATGCACTCTTAAGACCAGCTCTTTGACATCACTCTGCCTCACTGCCAGCAGTCAACTGAAGGCAAGGGAAGAAATTTAGAGCCAGCAACTGCATAGGAGCTAAAGAAATTTTGGCTGAAAGATGGGGAAGTGGGGAATGGAAGCAGTCATGAGTCCATAAGTCCTGCTCACCTCTAACCCCACACTCAGGTGAGCTCTGGTTGGTAGGACACAGGGAAGCTGGGAGCAAACACCTCCCTCACCTCTGAGCCACCTGTGGCAGGAGCACCGGCCCCACAGCCAGGATGTTTGGCTGCTGTGACACCGAGCAGCCTCCCACACACCTCTCTGCACTTCAGAGAAACCAAAACGCTTCATGCCAAGAGGCGTGTTCTGACAGGCACTTATTGGTCGCTACAATTTTTCCAATTTGTTTCTGATTGAGTGCTTACATCAAACAGTTTTGTTGCTGAGTGCTGTTCTGTACACTCTCTACAAAGGTAATTCCCCCGAAAAACCTGCCTGTCAAGTCCCCAGTTTTCAGTGCAGGGAGGCGACCATGGACTTGACCTGTCAGCCTGTATCAGATGACAATCAGACAAGACTAGGGAGAGAAAATGAAATGTCGGTGCCAAGTACTGCCCTCGGGCACAGCCAGGAGAAACCAAGTCAGTCATTTCTTCCATTCTCTCAAGCACCTGCTCAGGCCTCCGACCACAGGGAACGATGCTCTCCTTGCTCTAGAAGGAAAAGAGGTGAGTACTAATCTTCTCTCTATTGAGAAAATACCCCGGGGCACAGTCTGAGTCTCTAGAACTGCACACTCGTTCACAATAGTGGCAGGCTGTCAAGTTTCTTTGACGAGCAGAAAGAAACAAGAGAAGGGCAACTTTCAAAGCTTTTCTTTTGCAACAGTATGTACTGGGCAAAGTAAATTATGGGGCAGCTTCCCTGCCCAAATCTATCATCTCCATTCCATGGCTCTACTAAGGCTGAACAGGGCCCGTTCCTTGAAACGCTACTGAATCACTTTTTCACCTTTTGAGCAGAGAAGGTTGTTCTAGCACAGGTAACTGAGAGGGCACAGTCATGACCCAGCAACCTTAGGAGCTCAGAACAATCTGATCTTCTTATGAAGACTGCCAAGTCAAGCAGAGTTGGTTTCCTGGTAAGTAAACTTACCAACTTGAAAATACAGCTGGTCAGGCACAAAATCTGATAATTTTGGACAACAAACCATTTCAAAACAAAGCCTAGAAATTGTTCACTATAAAAATGGCACAACTGACATTTTAAGCAAAGTGAGTTTCTGCTGTTAGCTCTAGCAGAATTAAACAACTGTGCCAGACGCCCCTTGCTAGTTTAGGTTTGGATGGTCTTCGACCCAAACATGGTTATTCACATTTAACAGAGTCAGATTACCAACTGATTGTGGAGCTGCTTGCTGCTGCTCTCGGGTCAGAGCTGCAGCCTGTAGCTCTAAGCCCAACAAGACTCAGATACTGAGAAATATTCGAGTCATATTTCACTTTCACTGTGGGAGGTAGGGGTATGTGCATATTCAGAGAACAAACAAAAGAACCCAGAGGTACAGAAAGCAGTCAAAACAAGAAATTCCCCCTGCTTTAGCTATCTGCTAATCCAAATGTTTCCATGACAAATATGGAAATGACTGATTTTAGCCACAAATTTGGTCATGATTGGATGCAGACCATAAAAACACAAAAAATCTCTATTTCTGCATCTAGTTGAAATCAGAGATGCATTTGTGTGTGCATTATCTGCTGTGCTGGCTCTCTGCCTTTTAAGTGCTGTGGCTTTGATGGGTTTTTTACCCCTCACTCATTGCTTTATTGCTTATGTTTGCAGGAGGATGTACAAGCACCTTGATATTCTCAAATCCATCTCAATCATCTGTCTAAGCACTAACTACTAATCTACTAAACAGAGGACCAAAGCAGTCAGCTTTGTTGGCATTTGGTCCATAATGAGTTCTGAATGTTACTTCCTGACACCAGTACCTCATTTAGGGTTTTTAAAGTGACAGTAATGGCAGAGCCAGAGGGCAGATAGGCTTGGAAGGGACCTCCAGTTCCCTCTTTAAGGCAAGGTTAACTACAGTAGATTGCTCAGGACTGTATTCACTTGGGTTTTGAGTATCTCCAAGCTTAGAGACTCCACAGTCCCTCTGTGGGGTCTATTCCAGTGTTCAGTCACCCTCACAGTAATTTTTTTCCTTATGCTCAAGTGGAATTTCTTGTATTTCAGTTTGTGCCCATTGCCCTGGCCTGTCCCTGGGCACCGGAGAGAAGAGGCTGGCTCCATCACCTCTACTCCCCCCACCAGGTATTTATGCACCCTGACTAAGACTTCCCTGAGCCTCCCCTGCTGCAGGCTGGACAATCCCAGCTCTCTCAGCTTCTCCCTGTGCCAGCTGCTCCTGTTGCTTAATATTTCTCATGGCCCCTCAGTGGACTCAGCCTAGCAGGTTCTCATCTCTTCCATCCTGGGGAGCCCAGCACCAGACACAGCACCGTGAATGTCTCCCCTGTGCTGCACAGAGGAGGAGCATCATCTCCCTCAATCTGCTGGAGATGCTCTGCCAAGCACAGCTCAGGAGACCACCAGCCACCTTTGCTGCTGGTTCACTGTCAACTTCTCCCGAGGACCTCAGCCAGGCTCCACCAGCATCCCAGGAATGCTGGTCTGACATACGAGCGAAGTGAACGTGGTCGGAAGAGGTATTATCTTTTAGTAGGCCAACTCAGAATGCTGGAAACGGCAGACAAGAATCCCAACAGGAAACAATTTCTAATGAAATGTACAAATAATTGGTGGAACTGCCCTGAGCCACTCCCAAAGCAAACAGCACAAATCTCCCAGACCATTCAGGGACACTTCAGTGAACTGTGAAAGCTTCTGCAGCTTTACTGATAGGATTGCAAGTCTAAGAAGCAGAAATCTTTATCCTGCAGGACAGGGCACGTGGGCCCCAACCTTCCAAGACAAAATGCCCAATTATATTGGATTAAGTTTTCACATTTGAGACAAGCGGATGATGTCCTCCTCTATAAAACCACAACACTGTCCTCTCCCGGAGACAGGGGCTCATGCTTGATGGACCACTGCTCTCCACTTGACAATTCCTGTGTCACTCCTGCCTTTATTGATTCAGGCTCCTCATTTCCATTAGAACAAGGAATTTAATCTTGTATTCTTGAACAGTGCTACAATATGTCTTCTCCAGCATTGCTGCTCACAGCTGGAATAGCCGAACCAGCCCCAGTCCCATGCCAGCGCCGCGGACCCAGCCCCGAGCAGGACGCGAGGGGAGCGGCACAGGCAGAGCCGCGTTGTGCACCGACACTGGCAGGGCTCAGCACGGGCCGCCTGCACCCACTCTGCCCTGACCCACCACGTGCTTACTGGTGGTAACTGATCTCTGGGAACTCCTCACTTTACACATGACCTGTTTACTTTACCTGTTCTTGAAACAATGCCTGCTTTTTGCTTTTACTTCATTACACCAGAGATACAGAGCTTCAGACACAGGTGTGAACTGCTCACCTAGAAAACGCTATAGAAATTGTCTTCAAACTACTTGGAAGAGCACATACGGACCAGCATGAGAGTGTATTTGTAGAAGTATCAATCTAGCCCTGTTACAACTATTTCTCCAAGCCCCTGTTTTATCAGCAGTATTTAATTCCTACATAAAGTTCTGAAATATTCAAATAAACACATAAATATAATAAATAATAAATAAGATAATAATATGTCATAATCTAATAATAAAATAAGCACTTTACTCAGTCAAAGACAGACTCAGCAACAGCCAATGGAGCAGTGGCACCCGGACACCACCAGCCAGCTGCCCTCTGGCAGAGAAGCCCCCACAGCAGGCTGCACCAACAGCCGTGCAGCCAGCACTGGGACAAATGACCCTTCCTCTCTGCTCAGCACTTGGGAAAGCACATCCAAAGTGCTGGGGCCAATTTTGGACCCCCCAAAACTAGAAGGACAGGGATATGCTAGAGCACAGTCCCATAGAGACCATCAGGATGCTTGAGGGCTGGAGGAGATGCTGAGGGAACACGTGGGCAGCACCAAGGAGTCCATCATGTAGTGGTGATGGACTTCCACCAACTATTTAGCTCACAGACAAAGAACAATTTCAGACTGTATTCAAGCCCAGCACACATTAGTGTTTCACTGCTGACAAGGTGAAGTGCCAACGATCAGTGTAAAACACACCAGCAAAGCACACAGATAACACATCAGAGCCAAGAGGAGATAACTCTGGGAACACAAGTTTTGATAAATATAGCTGAACAACCACTGCCAGCAGGCATCAGCAAGATTGAATTCCATTGTAAAGGTTAAAATGTGTGACCAGATGCTGGATTTTTACTGCTTGTGACCTCCAAAAGAAAGCAATGGCTTGCATCCACTAGAGAGCTGAGCCAATCACAAGCCAACAAAGTCGCAGAGAATAGACATGTTCAGGCACAAATTATCTACATTCAGAGGAAATCAGCTCCCAGGTTTCTGGCAGCTGGACAAGACACCCCTTGGTGTCACAGCAGCCACTGCGCCCAGCACATCCTGTTCAGTTTTCATGTACTGCAGTGCCTAAATACAAGTATCCCAGCTTCAGGTGTAACTCAGTGCTTAGACAGTTACACAGCTATTCCTAAGATTTTAAGCAATGGCATACACATTCCAGACAACAGTACAATCATGGGTGCATTATAATAACACAGAAAGGTGAACTGTAAACCATGTACACACACTCTAATGTAAAACGTTACCCTACAGGTACCAGGAACACAGAATTTTACTCTTGCTCACGAACTTGCCACAATCAAATCCCCTGCACAGCCCTTTTCCATTTCTCTTTCGGGTGATTAACTGGTGTTTGATATTTCCTAAGACAGTTTTCAACTTAAATTGCAAGAAAATCCATACCAACTTGCAGTTCAAAAGCACATATATGAACTGAGCAACAGATCCAGTGGAAATAGAGACCTCCCTAGAAATACCAAGAGACTGTTAAATGCAGAGTCTCTGGCAGGGAATATTTCTAGATAGCAGAAAGACTGCTGAAGTTACAGAGTCTTTCCTTTTGTTTTCTAAACAATACTCATTCTCTAAGGTATGGATGTGCCCCTGACAGTCTTTTCAACTTCCTGCTCAGCAACACCCTGGAATTTTTTAATCAACCCTGAGGAAAATCGAGCAAAGCTCAAGCAAATACTACACAAATCAGACGTCCTGAAAAATCAGCAATTATAGGCAATATTTATGGATTTAAGGATTAAAATCCCTGGGATTGCTGCTTACTTTCTCATTTTTCATGAGCTTCTGCTTCTTTCCCTCTTTACAAAAACATCCGAATTTTTTCCCCCTCTTGCTAATCTTTATAAAACACACATCATTAGTACTGCACACTTGGTGTTGGATTACTGAATATGCAACACTGACTCTAACAATACTTCCTGAGACAGAAACCCCAAGGTATTGAGAAGAATTTGCTGTCTATGTACATTTTATTCCCTCTTCAAAGGGTTTATAAAGCATGGGATTTGGAAATAAACAGATCTCTTCTGCAAGTGCTCTGCATATGGAGCCACTGAGTTTCTCCTCCTCATACGTGCCTGCATGAAGGATTACTGTATTTCAGATTCTTTTCAACCCCCAAGCCCCTTCACAGCTATTTCCTCATGCCCACATGTTTTCTCCACCATCTAGCATCCCACTCTCCTCTGCAAATTACACCTCACAAAAACATTGCCAGGTTACTTGCAAGTGGCACATGTTCATTTTCTCCTCCCTTCCTAATGCAAATGTCTCCCACAGCAAATATACCAAAGGTACAGGAAAAGCATAACAGGAGGTCTTACCTTTTGATGGTCTTCTTTGTTTCGTTTGTAGAGAAGAGAACGTACCCATGACAGCACCCATTGCAAAAGCTACTCGTGAGTTTTTGGGGAGGATTTATTTTGGCTGGGATTTTTTTTTAATTCCTCTTACCCCACCCCTCACTGTCAGAGAACAAAATCTGTGTGAAATGCCCCCAAGAACAAAACAAAACAGAGGAAGTCCAGAGAAGAAAGAAAAGAAGGAAGGAGGAGGGAAAAAGCAAAGCACTGCAGCTCGGCATTCAGCAAGCGTTAAGCTTTGAGGGTTTTTTTTAAGTCAACACACATGCACTGACTCACAGCCGGCTGCACTGTTATTATTCAAAACAGCTCCCCATCAAAATTTAAATGCTAGGTAGATTCCCTCAGACCAGAGCTGGCAGGAGATGCATCAAAATATTTACTGGAGCACAGCCACATAAACACACAGGCTAATTCTTCCTCCCGTTCCCTTATGGCTCCAACCAGCAGCCTGTAGGTCTAGCGAGGGAGCATCAGTGCAGCTCTTCCAGTGAATACTAAACTGGAGTCCTGTAGACACGCTGAGGGTCTCGGGGGAAGCCAGGGCTTTGGGCTGGATACCAACTCAGAATGAATGGAAATCTTCTGAGTGGGAAGCGATAGTGAGCAAAGCATCAAAGCCTCAGCTGCGCGGGCTGTGTGCTCCTGCTAATTAAGAGTCTGACAGAAAGGTAGGAAGCAGCAATCTCCAACAGTCTTCTTGAGAAAAGTCAGAGGAAAATTACTAAGTGTAAAAGGGGAAAACAGAAAATTTCCCCACAATCCTTCTCCTTCACATATTTTGTCACACACCAGAAACACATGCGACAGTTAACTTATTTTTCTGCCATGTGCACATCCGTTTTAAGGATATTAAAACAATAAACTGTTGAAACAAAACTCTGCAAACATCGAGTGACGAGGAGGAGGTAGGACAATTCCCAGCACCTTTTTCAGTTCTGTCATATTTCAAAAAATCAGCTAGATATCTGGTTATGTTTCCTCAGAAGGTGAAATAGTAAGTGCTCAGGTACAGAAGGAGTTAAATATACCGAGGCAGGTCTCAGAACCCGAATTAAATTGCTACTCGCACATGGTGACCGAGATTAAGGCAGCATCTGTGCAAATACTTTATTTTTCAGAAGAAATTCACCACAGACCAAACCACCTTTTCTCAAAAAGTTTCCTCAGCTTTCCTCTAACTTTGCAGTAGATTCCCTCAGCTGCAGATCCCAGCTCCCCAGTGCTGGTGTCTCTGGAGGTACAGCCCTGCCATACCTGCTGCTCACCCACTGCCAGCAGCTGTCTTTGCACACACAGGTGTATTTGCATCCTCAGTGTATACCAGCAAACAGCTTCCTCTTAGTTTCTAGTTGCAAAAGGCATTGCACAAAATAATTTTTTTTTCTTGTTTTACAACGCATAACACATCAACTGAACTTTTTGTGAGAAATGCCTGGGGGAAGGTACTGTTTAAATACCAAAGCTCTGAACTGAAACACATCAGTTTGCAGGGAGTTGCCCAAGACTTGGGGCACACAGGAGCCTTTGTCATAGTGGGAGGAGCCTGTCCTGGCTTGTGCAACTTTCCCTGCCTTCCATCCAGCCCCCACTCCTCTCCCCAGGCTGGCCAAAGCTGTGGTCCCACTGCCCCTGGGGTAACAGCCACCCAGTTCCAGATGGGGGTGCCTCAGACTACACTGATCTCCACCAGGCATAGAAAAGCTATATGAAACTCTTCAGCTCTTTTAAAATTCGAATATTTATATTTATTTTATTAATATTTTCTTTGCATTTACACAATAAATTATTACATAGGCTACAGTGTGCATGTGGAAAATCACTGCTCTTGGGTCTTGTGCATCCAAGAAAGACTGAAGGGTGACCAGAGGCCACAGCCAATGTCTTCAAGATGTCAAAACTGAAATCTTCAACCTAGGCAAACTATCACCAGCAGAAGTCAAGTGTTGCCAAGGTGTAAGGCCCCAAACAACTCAGTGGATGAGGTGTTTCACAGGGTTTACAGTTGTTCGTGTGCTCTGCGTTGGGTGGGCGGGAGAATTACTGACAAGATATTCTCAAGAGATCAAAACAACTAAAAGAACTTTAGTGGCAACTTCAGAAAATTGAGGAACTTTGGCAAAAGGTTTAGTGCAACATTCAACCAACATAAAACACTTCTCAAAGCATGGACTTGACCCATTCAACTTAGCAAACTTTAAGCCCATTTGATTCTAAGTTACGCAAATATTCCAAGAAAGGGGAATTAGAAGGAGAGAAACAAAGAAAATATACAGAAAAGGACATATACAGCTACCAACTCCCAAGTTCCAGCAGTGTTCAGATAGAAAATCCAAGGGGAGGTAGGGTCAAGACATCTGAGTGCCACGTGCCCTGTGGTCCTAAATACCCCTTGGCCCTTCCCCCAGATGGGACTTCTGATCATTTGGCCATTCAGGAGCTATGTTAGGGGCTTCAGAGGTGGAATGTGGGGCATTGCCTCGGGTGTGCCAGGGATTGGCAGCCTCTGCCGGGCTGGGGTGTGCAGGGCAGTGCACTGCCTCACCAGGATAAGGCCTGGGCTGCCCCTGCTGCCGCACACACGTCTCGAGACATCAATCTTTCCAGTCTCTCACACAAGGCCACCACTCAACCATTTTCCCAAGTGCCCCATCTACACATCTTTTAAATATCTCCAGGAATGGTGACTCTCCCACTACGCTGGTCAGCCCATGCCAGTGCTTGACCACCCCTTTAGTGAAGAAATTTTTCCTAATATCCAACCTAAACTGCCCCTGGAGACTGATTCCTCTTGTTCTATCTCTTGTTACTTGGAAGAAGAGACAGGCCCCACCTGCCTAGAAACTCCTTACATCAAGAAGCACCTTGAGAGTAGCTGGCTTCAGGATTCCTCCTGACATCAGCTGGATCCCAGCCATGCAGAAAGAGCTCGGTCTGGGAGTGACAGATCAGGACACCCATATGGTGAGATACCCAAGAAGGAAGTAATTTGGAATGACAAAATTGCACTCCTGATGCTGCACTGTTTTTTACTTTGAACAGCCTGGCATATGAAGGCAAAGGGCAAATGTAAATATTCTTTTTTCTTTGAAACTTGAAAGAAATAAAAGATTTGTCTTGGCTTAAAATCAGTATTGACAGATCCCTAAGAAATCATGGGTATAAGCAGTTGCATACATTTCTATTTGTATGACTCAAATATGCAAGAATGGGGACAAGAGGAGGGACCATGTCTGTGCCTGGGCAGATGAGCACAGAATTGCAAATCCCCAGTTCAAAAAGCAGATGCTTTCTCTCACAGCTGAAAACCAAGACCTCAGAGGAACAGAAGCACTGTAAACACTAAAAAATTAGGGTATTTGCCACAGCAGGCAGGAATTCTCTTTCCTCAAAAAGTCATCATCCAAATGTATCAGCCTAAGAGAGAACACTTTGAGATGTAATGAGTGCTGGTGGTCATCCTCTATCTGAGGAGGTGAATATTTTTCAGAGTATTTCCTTTAGAGATAAGAAGCTGGCTGAGCCCTGACTGTGGTGGTGAAATGCACAGGTGTAGCTGTGTGGGTACCTAAGCCAGCAACCTGGGTAAGAGATGCTATAAGAGGACCAAAAGTACCTCAAGGAGAAGAGACATCATATTGTGCTGAACCTGACTGCAGCCCCTGGAATGGTTTTGCAGCACTGGAGTTCAGCCACCACTCACTTCCCAGTGCAGGGAAAAACCCCAGCAGCACATCCTGGAGTTCTCTCACGGCATGATTTACCACAGTCCTCAAGTGCTTGCTTGCACAGCTAAAGGTAGGTACCGCTTCATGATGCTGGTGCTGGGCCTAAACCCACCCCCTTTCCCACAAAAATTCACCCAACAGGTGACCTGTGTGACCATCCCAGCAATAACTGCTAAGGAGGGGAGAGTCTCTCACAGGAGGGGGCCACAAATGTCAGTCAGAAAATGGGCAGACGTGTGCTAGGCATGCACAGATACAGCAAAGGGTCTATCAGGGTATGTCTCTGCCCCAGCAGAAGCCTGTGTACATCCTCAGCCAACCACTGGATGTACAGGAGCTAGGTTAGCAGGACAGACATGACCCTGCTGGTCACCATTAATCCATCACTATTGTCTGTCAGCCATTAAACCCTGTTCTGTCCTTTTACCATTGCTGTATACCATATAAATTCTGCCTACTGACTATTAAAACCATGACCTATTACTATTCACTGATCCTCTTCCTGATTCCTTTCTGCCTTATAACTCTATACTATTGCTTTTAATAAGCATCTGTGAGACTTTGAAACATCAGAGCAAAAGACACTCACAAAGATTCTGGATGTAGCCAGAAGGCTTGGTCAGAAAAAGAAGTTCACTATTTTTAATAAATGCAAATATATCAGCTTCCCCTGATCTTTAAAGCAGTTAATGAGATACTGAGACTTGGCTACCCAAATGAAAAAAAAAAAAAGAAATCAAAAGCAAGTAAGAAAAGAATCCTTTTCTAAGAGAATGAAATGAAAGTTCCTGTTGCTTAGGTAATTTTTAACCAGTTTCTGTTCTTAGCTGTCTGTGCCAGAACATCCTCTGCTGAGTGCTTCGCCTGACCCTAAGCCCAAGGCTCTGACAGGAGTCTTCCTGAGCCACTACCAGCCCAATTTCCAGAGTCATTGCTTGCTTGATTGAGGAGTTAGAAAAAGTGCATCCAGAAAGTTAGGAAAAGCACTTCAACATGCCAGAGCACTCCAGACATTTCCCAGTGTCAAAGGACTCATCCTTCAGGTCATCTCAGTGCTAAGGCTCCAGGCAGGAACACTCCACACAGTCACAGACCAACTAAGGAAGATCAAGGTGCAATGCATAGTAGGAAATTAATAAAAATAGCTCCAACTGGACACTGAGGAGAAGAAGAAATCTTCACCATCACAACTGCATGCATACAGCTTGGGATGCTGACAATACTCTATAGTGCAGCCCCTCCATACTGACCCTGCAGGACATCAGGAAGCAGGAAAGAGGTGAGCACACCATTTCTCCTGCAGTAGTCATTGTTTTCCTTTATTTCTCTGCTATTATTAAAAATAAAAATAAGTCTTTGATTAGACTGCTCAGGTTTCAACTACACTAACCAATGCATTTAAGGTGTGTTTCTTTACTGCAAATATATATCACTAACTTACTGAAATCAGCTCAGCTCAAAGCAGGAAGGTTGACAGCTCAGTTCACCTGCTGAGCAAACACATAGAGCTGCTGCAAAGACCTACAGGGATAAATGAAAGCAGCATGGGGCAATCTGCTCTGCCCCAGGAAACCAGCTTGATCACAGAGACACCAAGGTGATGCAGGTTGTTGCTGGTCCATACCTGTAAAAAATGTTTGGGGATCTTTGTAGACAATCCTTTACCTTTTTATCAATCAGTATCAATCAACCTAGACTCATCGGGTTTGCCTACTCTAGGTTTTCACTAAGTCAGAATTCAACATATATGTATTGTTTTTCCAGCACCTACTTTCTGGAAATGTTTCTTCCATAAAAGCAACAACACTCAAGAGCCTAATTTCATCCTCTTTTTCTCCACTCAGGAGCCATTATAATAAATGGGGATGTTTTCAAAGGCATCTTTTGCTCTCTGTAAGGACAACATAGCAGAAAAGGAGCTATTAAAAAATTCATTACTGCACCTTTGCAGGCCCAAAACAAAATCTCAAGCTAGCTGACAGCTTTGTCAGACCTCAAAGGTTAGAGGTCCTCCTTTCCATTGTGATGGAAATATATGTTTCATTATATGAAAGCCGGTGAATAAGAATGCTCAGAAACCAGATGGCGTAGATGAGGCTTTAAGTTTTAGCATCATCTAGATTTTTATTTAAATAAGGCAGTGACAATATTAAAGTGTTGGAAAGCCACTTGCGTTCCAGTCTATAGCAAACACAGCTATGCAAAGCCAAACAAAGTAAATGCAACAGTCACTTCATGCTGCCAAACAGGGAACAAAAAGCCAGGTGTTGAGGTCTGAGCACTATGGGGTGCTCCCTTTCTTTAACATCCCGAGCAGGAGAGCAGAGAATGGAGCTGGAATTTTGCATCCTATTCTGAGAGCAAGTAGTCAAGCACTGGTATCCTGAACTCAAGATCAGATGTCCCTGTGCAGCTCTGGCCCTTCCTGCAAATACCAAAGCAGTCTCCACTGCAACTGCACATGGGTATGCATGGACACATAAATTTTTTGTGCCTAAAGGTAATGAAATGAAAAAAGAACAAGGGACTGTTCAACCTATGTGAGACAACATAGTAAGAGCTGAAAATAAAACCACATTATTGTCTGCTGGTTTTTCTTTGTTATAGTAATAAAACTGGGCAGATCTACACAGAGCAGACCTAATGCTTGCCCTAAGGATGTCACACTCAAAAACAGATAGCTGAAAGCTCAGGAAGAGAACATTTCACATTTCTAGTGACAACTTCAATAAAACATGAGGTAGGTACTGGTTTATATCTTTGGTTGGAGTATTTCTTCTGTAAACAAGGGGAGACTGACTCCAGATAAAAACTTGAAAGAATAGGGGAGACAAAAAACCTGGACAAAGCACTCACCCAAAGGGTAGCAAGGAGAAATGCCTGATGGCAGGAGAGGGGGGTTCTGCAGGACCAAAGAGCACAGTTGTCCTACACACAGTGGTCCTGCACACAGTGGTCCTGGCACACAGCTGTCCTGTACACAGCTGTCCTGGCACACAGTGGTCCTGCACACAGTGGTCCTGCACACAGTGATCCTGGCACACAGCTGTCCTGTACACAGCTGTCCTGGCACACAGTGGTCCTGCACACAGTGGTCCTGCACACAGTGATCCTGGCACACAGCTGTCCTGTACACAGCAGTCCGGCACACAGTGGTCCTGGCACACAGCTGTCCTGTACACAGCAGTCCGGCACACAGTGGTCCTGGCACACAGCTGCCAGTGGGAGGGAGGGACTAACAACAGACAGGCAGCAGGACACTGCTAAACTCCGTAAAGGTGACAACAAGAGACGTCAGCTAGGCAGAAGGCTAGAGAGACACGAGATGATCAGAAAAGACTGCCAGCACTGGTGTTACAAAATAGAAAGGAAGGCGGTGAACAACAGTGGTGTGAACCTATCTGGAGAAAGGACAGAGCTGAGAAGAGGCCAGGAAGCAGCAAATAGGAAATGGCTCTGGGCCCTCCAAAACACAAGGCTTTGGCAAGGAAGTTGGCAGTAAAACGTGTGATTTAGTGACAGGAAAACAGAAAAACTGGAAGAATTTCATAACAGCATTCAGCCAGGAGGGGAAGGACAGGGGTACGTCCTGAAACCAGGCTATCAAGCCAATGCACTCAGAGAAAGAGAGGCTGGCACAGCCAAAGACGCTCAGGAGGAGGCTTCATGCAGAGGAATCAAGAACTGCAACCTTTGATTCTCAGGATGCCATTACAGTAATGCCTGAGTAGGAAAAAGGTCACTTTTCAGTAACGAAAAACCATCTATTACCCCATGAAATCTGTTTGAACATCGTGCCAAGTGAAGCCTTGCCTTTCAAAATTATCAAATCCATACATGAAGAACTTCAAGACAGTTTGAAGTAGAAAACCCTGAGGAACCATCTGGTCACAGAGAAGACTGAGAACCAGGACACCAGCGCTGGACTGTGGCAACCACATCAGAAAGGGTTAATGTAATTTGAAAAGTAATATATGGATATGCATGTAATGTGTTAAGGCATCTCTCACATACAGAAGGAGTGAATGAGTTTTTAAGGGAATTTTGACAGACAGTAACAGAAGATCCCCGAAGCCTTTTCCCTTTGCATGAAGAAAGGCTAGGGCAGATGCTGCATCACACCGTGTCCCACAAAGCCTGATCAAGACTGGCCTGTGTAAGGGGAATATGATAACCTGGCTGCCAGGTGGGCATTTATTCACGATCTCTGTGACAGCACTGACTGCCGCCATAGCAATATTCACAAAATAGGCACCTGGCTGCTAAAAACACTGCAGGGAATAGTAAGCTGCCAACACCAAATACCAGGTACAAGCACAAACCCAAAGCTTGGTAAACCACCTTTTCACCTTCATACATGAGCATTTCTATCACATCACAGCCTCCCTGAGCATTACAGAGAAGCATACAGCTAAATCCACAGGCTCAGGGTGATGTATGTAGTGACCAAGCACACCGAAGGATGCCAGGGAACACATCTGGTCATGTGCGTGATGACAAGGACATCTCTCCCAGCTGCTGAGTGTGGCATGTGCTCGCTCTCTTGCTCACACACCCAGCGTCAGCTCAGCACTGTTGGAACTTACAAACTAAGCAAGCTGAGTGACAGACAGGAATTCATCGGTGGTTTGTTCCGAGAAGCATTGAAGAGAATACTTCAAAGCTGTATAAAGAATGTGAACAATAAATGTCAATCCAGGTTAACAGCCGGCTTCATTTCTGTCTTCTGATAATGGTCAGAGGCCTCATGGAGAGAGAAAAAGTAATTTTTAATAATTTGGTATTTCCATGGATGACTGCTTTAGGGAGGAGGAGAAGAAGGTAGAGAAGATATTCAGATGGTGTCGGATCTCTCCTTTCCTTTTGCTTTAGTGCACTTCAAAGAAATGGGCCAATCCAACCACGTATAATTCAGGTCACTGAGCAGCTGCACAAACCTCTGGGTAGTTAATGTGGATAGCTAACCAGCTATTTTTGTTTCACATTTCGCTTCTCACTATAGTGCCTTGTAAAAGAGAACAAAAGCAGCCATTAGACACCCCTAGGTAAGTTCAGCTAGTGTCAAGTTAAATCACATCAGGCAAAAAGTATGCTAATTAAGAAGATATTCTGTTTGTACATTTAATCATAGAATCTTTTAGGTTGGAAAAGCCCTCTAAGATCATCAAGTCCAACGATTACCCAGCACTGCCAAGTCCACCACTAAACCATGTCCCCAGGTACTGCATCCACATGTCTTTTAAACACTTCCAGGGACAGTGACTTCATCACTTCCCTGGGCAGCCTGTGCCAGGGCTTAGCAGTACTTTCAGTGAAGAAATTTTCTTAAGATCCAGTCTAAATCTCTCCTGGTGGAACCTGAGGCTGTTTCATCTTGTCCTGTCACTGTTATCTGGGAGCAGAGCCCGACCCCCACCGGGCTCTAATCTCCTGTCAATGAGTTTAAGAGAGTGAGAAGGCGGCCTTGAGCCTCCTTTTCTGCAGGCTGAGCCTCCCAAGCTCCCTCAGCTGCTCCTCATCAGACTTGTGCTCCAGACCCTTCACCAGCTACATTGCCCCTTGATGTCCTTCTTGTCATGAGAGGTTCAAAACTGACCCCAGGATTCAAGGCGTGGCCTCACCAGTGCCCAGTACAGGGGGTTGGTCACTGCCCTGGTCCCGCTGGCCATGCTATTGCTGGGATAAGCTGGAATGCTGTTGACCTTCCCAGCCACCTGAGCAAGTAACTGGTACTGTTTCATTCTGAATGTGCAAGGAATGCGCACCACGCATGGACGCTCTCCTGGCCAGGTCCTGCTAGAAGATGTTCTAGAGAAGTCAGATTTTTAGTTATCATTAAAGCTATTAATGATTTAGGTCATGCTTTAGGTGAAATGATGCACAACATTAATTGTATCATTTCTTAACTCAAACTAAGCACAACTTTCTTAATGAAGATTCATAATTTTATGTTTATGTTCTATGCTGTCATCTTTCCAGCTGGAAAGAAAAAAAATAAGATTATTCCACTGAACTGTCTGCTGTTTGAAGCTGGATAAAACAAAGCCTTAACATGGAGATTACCTTGGCAAGCTTCATTAAAATAAGGTAAGCACCCACATCTCTCAAACTCTTGATACCCTGCACACACCAAACAGCCAGGTTTATGTCTCTCTGAATTTTTCATCCTGCAAATGCACATCTCCTGATGCTCTGTCTGTAAACCTGCCTGCGGCAAATTCAGAACTTGGGTGCACATTAGCATCGGTCTAGCAGATCACCTGGGAATAGTTTGCTTTGTCACTATTGTGTACTGAACTGCACTAGATGTGTACAGAATGGAGCAGACCTGGCTGCAGAGTGGACATAAACAGGCTTTGAAGTTCAGATGTGGCGTCTGCCCTGAATACCCAACCAAAACCAGATTGTACCTGATACCTCGCTATAGCTACAGCAATTCTAGACAAAAGCAAGCTTAGGAAGGGCAGTTGTTTATCAGTATCTATACAAACAATCATGGGAAATTCCATCATTCCTATGGAAACCACAAGGTCTGTGACACTACTGCCAGCAGTGAGTACACTGAAGTCATTCACCAAATTAAAACAAAGACTAAATTGCACCAGAAAGTTCATTATTACAGCACACACATACAAGTAATGTAAATTAAGTGTGATTGGGGCTGGCTGAGAAAGTAGTGGAATAGTGTGATCTACAAACTGAAACCTCCTTACCATGAGACCCATGGGAAAAAATAAGGTTTGCTCTACACTGGGTTTCACAAAAAAAAATAATTTCAGATAGCTCCCAAGTTGTTAAAATCACTGACATTTCCAATAAATGTTTCCAGGATTTACAAAATCCTGAAATCATAATGGAAGCCAAATCCTACCTTTCTCTGACCAAAGGAAAACAGCAGTCGTTTTGGGAAAATAGATTTGGGGAAAAAATCTGTTTCTTAAACTAGTTTTTATCTAGATTCAGTTGCATTCCTACATGGCAGAACTACATATGTAGAACTACAAAGATACGATGTGAAAAATACACTGTTAAGACACTCAAAAATCTTGACAAATCTGGAGTTTTCTGCATTTTCCAGAGAATCACCTCTTTTGGGGAATAACTGCAGCGTCTTTGTAATATGAGTCTCTCAGCAGTACCAGAGAGTATTTCCATCTGTAACTCCATCTTAACTTCATTTTTGTGAGAGAATCCACATTAAGGTCACAGCAGATGAACAATGCTTCCAATAAAAGGGATATATGCTATTCCTCTCATGCTAGCTGGTGGACTGAATTATTACTGTTACAATTATATAATAACTTTCATCTTGCTGCTGAAGTGCTCCCCAAATCACATCACTGGTGACAGATATTTTCAAATTCTGTTCAATACACCAATCCAGATACTCTCTGGAGTTAATAACTGATTAAAAATATTCCATTTCAAGATGTACCAATGGAAGGGTAGAGACAGCTCTGAGACACATTGTGGCACTAGTTCCACTGCTGGCAACCCACTAATAACCCCAATTAAAGCAAACTCAAATGCATATATCTAGATCAGAATGTCTGCACTATTTTTAATTTACTCATTTGAGGGCATCTTCAGGATTGAGCATTAACTTTTTGGAATACATCACCTTTAAAGTGCAAGTTCCAGGCCAGGCTGGACAGGGCTTGGAGGAACCTATCCAGTGAACGGTGTCCCTGCCCACAGCTGGGGGTAGCAACAAGATGGTCTTTAAGGTCCCTTCCAACCCAAACCTTCCACAGGATACCATTCTGTGAGTTGAACAAGCCATGCTTATCTGTTAGGCACAGAAGTGCTGGCAGGGAAGCAGCCTCCCCATTGTGCTACCAGGGCCAAACCCTCAGCTGCAGGAAGGAGCAGCACACCACACACTTCACAGAACCCATTTCACACAGGGGTCACTTAAATGTTCCCACACCTCACGCAGAGTCCCCAGACAGACATTTTTGGACAAAAGAAACAAAATCAGTTTCTTGTCTATCAAGTGCTTTTCACACATGCAGAAAATGTATTGTTTGTGCTGTTTCCCCCGCCTCTATCAGCATCCAGAACATACTTCCAGGAGTCCAAGAAGTTGAGCCATCCTTAGATTACTGCAAATAGTACACAAATTCTGTTACTTGTTACAGGAGACTCATTTCAACCCACAGACTGCATGCACATCGAGACTGGGCATTCATCTTCTTCGGGCAAACCAGGTATCTACTGCAGCAAACACAGGATCACCAGCTGCTGTCCGACCTGTTGGCATTTCTTGCATGGGAGACTGGAAAATGGGTGATTGATTAACATTCCCATAGATCCTCCTCAGTAAAACCCTGCTGCTAATCTGCACAGGGTGGGAATTTTTCATCTCTGCAGAGGAGCAGGGTGTCACTGGGGGTGCCTCCCAGTGAAAGAAAAGCTACACAAACCTCTGCCGTACCATGAAGCACACATTAACCACCTAGACAACCACAGATGGGCAATTTTCACATGAAGCTAATGAATAACTTCTGAGAAGTTACATGCAGATCAGTAAATTTCAGTCAGTTCTTGTTTTCTTTTCAGATCCCCTCCAGCTGGCTTCCGCAGCAGACTTATTCCTTGGGTTAGATTTCATTCTTGCCAAAGCAACAACAGCAAAAAAATAAATAGCCAACTTACATGAAACAAATCTGCAATTCTCTCTTGTGAGGTATTAAGATCATCACCAAGATTTCATTATTCTAGTGGAAAAAACCCTGGAATAAAGCAGCCCTCAGGAACCTAAAGGATTCAGGCTGGCTCACAGAGGGGGCAGAGGGCTCTGCAAGGCCCCAGGGCAGAGGAACACCTACCCCTGCTGCTCTGCCTGTACTTTACCCTCCCCAATTTACAGATGCCCCCGGATGCAGCAACCTGCCCCCCAGCACAGCCACAAATTCCAAGTGAGTTTGTGTATGAACAGGGGCATCAAGAGACAGGCAGATGTCAGCTTTAAGCTAAAGCTAAAAAACCCTAACTGACAAACACAGAACAGCATTACCTGTGAGGTCATCATTTTCCCCTATGACATTCAGACTACAGTATCATTTCAAAATCTAAAATACATATTATTTTCTCTTTAATAAGTCTAGTTGAGAAAGACTAATATTGTCCCGCCCTCTCATGTGAAAAAATAAAAAATGCTCCAAATTCACTGAACCACACCAGAGAAAAAATGCAGATGAACGTTCACTGCTTCTGATCTTAGTGGAGTCACTGGCTTCACTTCTGCAAGATACAGAAATAAAAACAAGCAAATAAAATAATTTGTGTCTGCTGTGGGTATGTAAATCCAAGACTCACCTGACCTCTTACAATAAACCACTTCCTGGAGTGCACTGACCTTTCCCAGCCTTCTAATATAGGCCTGGCAATCGGAACAAAACAGTGTCCTGCAATAACTAGGAATTTTCGCCAATGACATGGGAAGAGATGGAAAAAATAGGAGGAAAAAGAAAAGAGATCCCCGTTGCACCAGGATCAGCCCAACTCTACCAGACTAAATTCTGAGGAAAGTCACAACGACAACTTCATAAGTTGCTGAAATTTGAGAAAGTATTACACAAAAATTGAGCATATTCTCTATTTTTTTGGAACAAATCTTTAAAATTCACTCTAAATATACATTAGTGGGACCAAAATTATTTCCTGAGTCTCCTAGTTATTTTTGTCCTTGCTGCCATTTACCTGGAGACTCAGATGCCAAATTGAAATTTAGATTATGCTTTGTCAAATACTTAAGATATACCTAAACATACATATAGCCATTGTTCAAGAAACTGCATATAGAGAAATACATGTATACACCCACCTGCAGGCTCACCCTTGCAAACAGAGTTCTGGCACAGCTGCTCACAGTCCCAGACAGTGAACATAGCTTGGCTCACACAGCTCCGTGTTCCCAGCGCTGCCTGACATCCATATGGGAAGTCAGCTCCTGGTCCAAAAGGCCAGAAGGAGCTGTCTGCAAGTTCAAGTTGAAGTAAAAGTTTAACCTGGCTAGTCTGGGGTCTGAACAATGAACAGATCCCAGGGGCAGTTCTTCCAGCACTGAGCTGATACCAAAGAAGGGCTTGTGCCAGGGCTAAGCCTGACCCAGGGCTGGAATTCTCCATTTGAAATAAGAGCCAAGTCGAAAAGGGCTTTGCCACTCATCTCTGCTTCACAAGACAGCTTCATGGGATAAATGTTATAAAGCTGCAACAAGATTCATTTTGCAGAAGCAGGAAAAAAATGAAATAAAATGAAAAGCATTCCTGATCATTTCATTTCTTTTTACCTTGGCAAATACACAAACCTTTCTGCCAGTAAATCCATGCTGGTTAGAGAACTGATGCACTGTAAATCCACAGTGCCAGGACTTCTGTTCTGGTTGTTATAGAGCCATTCAAAAGCAATTTCTCTGTTGTTTCTTTATTACAAATATTTATTACAATTATTTTTCATACCTTCCTGTCACAGGCAAAATAGCTGTGCCTAGCATTTAAATTACAACATTCAACAATCTTGTTTATGCTAATTGATACTTAATATATTAACAAGGCATGGATTAGCATAACATAAGTATTCACACATGAAAATGACTGGTCCAGACAGCAGCAAAGGAGATCAGCAGCAGCATATGCATTTGAAATTGTTCCAACAGTACACTCAATCCAACATCAGTAATACTTTTAAAGGAATATCACATATAAAATATAGATAAACCTGAGAAGGCGTTCACTGTTCTGGTGATGAGCACAAATCTCTCCACTGGATGACTGAATGAAGTTACAGAGATTCATGGCCTACAAGAATAGAGGACTAACTGTTTCTGAGAAAAGCTGTTTTCCACAAAGAGCTTATATGCCCAGATCCTGCAAGATGCTCAACATAGATCAGAAGCTGGGAAAGGAAGGGGTCCACCTCTAGAAAACAAACTTCATAAGCAAACAAACCATTACAAGCATCAAACTTGAAACCATTTTAGATAAATTCTACTCGTGGATAAATTGCCTCTGCATTTCACATGCACCAGTACTAAATCTTTCCTCCTTCACTAATCAGCCTCCAAATGTCTGACACTAGCTTTTTATCTTGTGCTCAATCTAGAGGATGAGGTCTAAATGCTACCTCATGTCCATTTTGCCAGTGTTCACTGTGGCTCAGTTGTACCCTGTGTCCAAGGTCAGATAGCAATGAAACTGGAATTCAACAGGTTCCAAAGCAGCTGAAGGAAGGAACACCAGGCTGAGCTGTAGGGCATCCCATGGGATCAAAAGCAAGATAAATAAAAAACTGATAGGTTTGCTACAGCCAGGCTTTGCCTTTAGTCTCACAATCAGCTTTGCCCACAAATGTAAAAGTACCTGAAATACTGAATTAGGGTGGGGAGAGTGAGCACACACACAGAGTAAAAGGAAAGTCGTACCTTTTTTCTAAATTATTTGATCCTTGGCCAACCAAAAGTTGATAAAGCATCACTTCACCAAAGTTGTCTTCCTGGAATGCCAGGAGGCATCACAGGCTCATTGCATTTTGGCTGGCGGTGAGTGAGCAAGATTTCGTCCAGCATTTCCTGCCCTTCTTGTGGAACGTTTCTATCAACGTGGTGTCTGACCTTCACCTTGCCAGGTGAGCACTGAGGCTGAGAATTCATCAAATATGAGAAATGTCTGCTGCTTTTGTAAATAAATTGCTTCTTGAAGCCCTGCTGAATTTTTCAGTGACCTCTTGCTCCTTTGGTGCCTGAAAGTTTCAAGTTCTTTAACTTTTTCTTCAGTATTTTCTCCCCCCAGCTTTGCTTTGCAGCCTTCTCCTACATTGCGCTCAGTCTTGCTCTTTGATCTTCTGATCCTTTTTGTAATTACATCTGACACCTTCACTCACCCAAACCTTCCCAAAGCTCTTTTGGGAGGCTGAATTTGAAGGATTGCCAGGCAGAGACACATCACTTTCTAGTGAATACAGTCTTGACCAGCAGTAAAGCTGTAACATCCCATATTTTCCCTTCTGATTGCATATGTAATCAAATATTCACTCTCACTTTCTGTTTAATGATGGTGACTCCAAAGAATTCAAAGAGATATTTCGGTTGTAGTATTTTCTAATTGATTCCCTTAGGAGGTGGAAAGATTTGAACTAGATGTCTGTCCTGGTTTAAAAGACAAGTGTCTGCCAAGGAAGGCGGGAACCTTCCTGGAATGGAAAAGATGACCCCCTCCCTCCAAATTACTGTAACTTTGAAATTATGGGCCTTCCAGGCAAAGATATGGGAAAAAGAAATAACAGTTTTTAACTAGAATATATATATATATATGTACATGTGTAAAAAACAAGACAAGACAGACAAACAACAACAACAAAAAGCAGAAGAAATACCCAAAACCACTCTTTTCCCGCCTGTCAAGCAATTCCCCCTTTGGTGCAGGCACAACCACACCCGGCAGGGGGCGCCATTGGCTCTGATGAGGCCGAGCGGCGGCGATGGCTGCCCCGTGGCCTCAGGGGGGCCGTTGGCTCTGGCGAGGCAGAGGGGCGGCGATGGCTCCTCCGTGGCCTCAGGGGGGCCGGTGGCTCTGGCGCGGNGTGGCCTCAGGGGTGCCGTTGGCTCTGGCGAGGCAGAGGGGCTGCAATGGTTCCCCTGTGGCCTCAGGGGAGCTCCGGCGTGGCCTCGGGAACCCCCAAGGTGGTGCTGAGAGCTCGGGCGAGGGGAACAGACGGGACATGGCTCCCCTTGCAAAACTCACAGGGCGCAGCCGGTCTCGGTACCACTCCGGGTGGCGAGCTGAGCTGTAGCAGTACCCCTGGAGCAGCCGTGGCGGGCAGACCCTGGACGCCGAGCCACACTGTAGCAATATTCCCGGAGCAGCCAAATGCCCTCTGCAACACACACGACCGTTCTCCCCGATCCCCCAGTGGAAAAGGGAAGCGGCCAGCCCCCACCCCCCAGCCAAGTCTCAGTTTGCCCCAGCACTTCTCGTGGCATTATACTCCAATTCCCGAAAAAACCCCTGCCAGCCAGAGAGCTCACTCCCCAGCCAAAACTCCCAAACTCTCGTTCCTCTGGCTGAGCCATTACAGTGGTAGTGAGAGTGCTTGGCTATTTCTTTTGTTTCTTAATTACCCTCTATTCATCTCCCGGACAACCCTCTCCTCTCACAGCATCTTCCTTTCAGGTAACAGAGAGGAGAAAATTCCCTGAAAAACCCAAACCCACAACAATGTTCTATCATGACTTCATCACTATTTTGAGGTAGATAATATGCAACTTCAGATGTACCACAATTGTTCCCTGCAATTAATACTTCCTTTTCATTTTTTTGCCATTAATATAATTTTCCCACAGCCTAGTTAAGTGCTGTAGCCTGCATTTATTCCATCACTGATGAGCTATTGAACAAACCATTACAACAGACCAACATAACTTGTCTTTTCTATAGCATTAGAACTTACTGCTGATTTAATTCCAAAGTATCTGGATTTGTTTATTATGAGTTAAAGACCTTTCCAGGTCCAGGAATGCTGGGATCAACACATCCAATAGAGCAAGATTGCTACTGCACAAGGGCTGTTAACTTCACTTACATGTTTTTAAAGTTGTTACTTGCTTTCTCTCCAACTTCCAGGCCTCTCTTGGGTTACTACTCATGCAACTTAGCCAGCCCAGGCTGAAAGTCTGCACAAGCAAATCACTGACACAACCTTGCTTTCTTCACTGCACAAATGACAACAACAAAGCCTGCCACATTTACAGAGACCAAGCTCGCATTTATCTCTGTGATAATCTGTCATAAAGTGAAAACTACTTCATCTAACCTCACGATACTATTCTGCTAGCCTAGAGTGGTTGTCTCTTCTATGCTTCTGTCTTTATCCAGATAACAATCCCTTTAGCTTATGAAATATTAACAGATGTAAAAAAATAGTTCAGGACAGCTTCTTGGGGACCCACCCGTACCAGAAGTGCAGGTGAGGGGGATGGAGCAGCCATCATCAGAAGCACACAGCCAGTAGGCCCTTGACTTTCTGAGGCCCATGGATCATGCTCTAGTATAGGTTCAGTTCTTCAGTTAGGTTCAGCACTTTTTAAAAAACTCCTATTAAGGTGGGATACTTTGGACATCAGTTTGCTTTTAAACTATGTTCTAACCTTTTAATCTATCTGCACAGGGCAAAGAGTCCCAAGATATGTCACTTTCATAGTAAAAGACCTACAAGGAAGACAGGAGCATCCACTACATACGGCGAAAGCTGACAGAAATCCTTGTGCTGGTGGCATAAGGATGCAACACAAACATGCACACTAAGACCATACCAGCCAACCTTCCTGGGCTTGTTGGAGCCCACCAGCATCTTCCCAGGAGTAATTAGGCAGCAAGCAGCCTAGACCCGCATTTTCAACTGATGTATCATGAACCCAATATTCACCAAAAGTCTTGGTTCTAGGATCCATTTGAAAACTCCTAAAAAGCAAATCTGAAGATGTACACTCATCTAAAACAGTAACAAATATTTCAGACCAGCAGCAACTGAGGATTAACAAAGTCTAACTCTGGTGCAGTGCAACTCTGGTGCATTATAAACCTCCAAAACAAGGAAAGCTGCATATCCATCCATCTACCCAACACTGAATTATCCCTTAAAAAGAGCCCCAAATCATCAAACCTACAGAAAATTTTGTCTCGCTGAATAACTGCTAACAGATCATCTTCAGGGCTTGCAAAACAAGGTAGAAGAAAACTGCAAAGCCAACAAGGTATGACTAACAACTAAATTATCACATCTCAGAGCAAAGCCTAAGTGAAGAAATCCGGGAATTCATTAATTCTGAAAATTCTGATAGCCAAAAAAAGTGGGCAATTCAAATTTTATCATGTATTTATATTAGAGACTTTGGGCAGTACAACTAGCTTGAGTGTAGGGCAGACTTTTGTGGGTGAGATATCAACAGAAACTACCTTGCAGTCTTAGACAAGGACTCTGAAAGGTGCTATGTTCCTCCTCGCTGACATTACTGCATCTCATTCTTTTCAGGAGATCAGAATTCATCAGTAAAACATACCACTTTGTATAGCTAATGCTGGAACATTTCTCAAAGTCAGTCATTTTTGCAAACAGTTTTTGAATTTAGCTAGCATTAAGAAAAATTTCACCCAAGATACTGCAATATGTCACTAATGTCCTATTAATAAGTATCTTGACATGGTTACTTTCTTTTGTTTCTTAAATTTAGTCCACGCTGGTACAAGGTGTCAAAGTGCCGCACATGTACAGAAACAGTGGCACAGCACAGGATATTGCTGAGTCAGATACATTTATCTCAAAATAACTTTCAACAGAAATCAAAACACGTTAGAACAGAATCACAATGCCAAAAGCTACAGCATTTGTATTTGATATGGTAACTCAGTGTAAAAATTTGGGAAAACTCACTCTATTCAGCCCACAGCCTAGCTGCAAAGTGCAGTTACTGCTGTGCTAAAGACATTTCTGTCCTTCATGCCTTCATCCCAAATCCTCCTCTCCTTTCTGGACATGGGTATTTGTGCAGCAAGGTTTTGCAAGGCACTGCCCAGTTCCAGGGGTCTAACATGAGTGCACTGCACAAGGACAGCCTTGGGCTCCAGCACGGCCACGACATTCTTTTTATGTAGCTTCTTCTCTGTAATTATCAAAGTGTCAGCTCAAAATTGCATGGCAGAATTTAAATTCATTTTTAGTTCTGTGGAAGATGACTGTGGCTTTTTAAAAGTTCACTTGATATCAAAACAGCCTATAAAGAGCAAATGTAATTAAAATCTTCCAGGAGCATTGTGGTTATTAGAAGTTTAATCACCATAGCCAGTGAAGGAAACTGCAAATAACACCTTCACTGCCATCAGAAAAACAACTCAGCTGCTCCCAGCAGCTGGCCCCAGGTTTGATAATGTCTGTACTTTTACAAGTTACTTATTATGGCTATAAGTACATGGTGATTTCACCAGCTGCCCAAAAGTACACCATAAAGCACAAGAAACAGATTATGTCTAACTTCTAACATTTATTTATGTATTTCCAGAGAATTCCTCATCAGGTGTTTGTGCTCAAAACAAAGTTTTCAACTTGCTTGGAAATTGCCATACCTGATGCTGCTCCAGACAGGGGTCTGCAACCAGCCAGCAACAGACTTACCTGTTACCACGGGCATTATGTGTATCTCTAGTTCCTCTTTCATAATAAAGATTGAAAGGTGACTGCATGGACCTCAGGATCATTACTGTTTTTAAGTTATGTAGAAACATTTCTAGTAAGGTGGCAGCTCAATAAAGACAGAAATAAAACATTTGTTATGCTTTTTCCATTTGTAAAAACAAAGGAAAACACAACCAGGCACTGCAGCACTTAAGCTTCAGTAAGCAAAAAACGAGCTCCATGTGCAGTACACGAATGAAGCATGTCCGATTGTATCATCCAACCGTTATGAAATACAGCTTTTATTCCCCCACTCCATCCCAATTTTTATATGAGCTTGCAGTGCGTAAGCACTGCCTTGCGATTATCAGTTAATGCCCTGTTCAGAAAAGGGTATTTTCAGGCACAGCTCCCAGAATTACAGTGGCTTTTTCATGGTTGTAACACACAGAAATAGAGTATTTAAACTGCAGTGAGATACCCAGTGACAGCATTTCTACCTCCAAGCTTTCTCCTCCCTCCTCAGTGTTAGATGTGATAACCTTCCTTCAGAAATACTTTCTCTTTTCCTAAAATGAATCAGTTCCTAGTAGATACTCCTCTTGTTTTTCTAATGGTCATTGATATCTTAAATTTCTCTCTCTTCACTGGGGTTCCAATGCCTTCCAGTTTTGTATCATCTGCAAATGTCATTAATGTCCTGTATAACACATCTTCCCAACCAGCAATGAACTTGAATTAAGCCCTGCAATTGATTCTGGTGGCTCTCCACCACGCCACCTCACTTTCCCACGTCAATGCCCTCCCTTGTGTCACATCTTTCAGCCAGCCAGCCACACTGCCACAGTCCTATTTTAGGCCAACTGTGACTTTTAATGGAAATGTGAACAAGGAAATATCAACTAAGTTATTACTATCCAAATTTATCACGTTAGGTGCATTCTCTTAATCCACTGAAGCAGTTACAACAGTATTTGAGTAAAAGTAAATTGGTCAAGATCATTTACAGATAAAACCTTGAGACAGAGCACTGGAGAGAACATTAAAGTAGTTGTCTGAAGAGAGGAAATATTTTAAAAATGCAGTGCAATCCAGCTAAACTACTTCAACAGCAATCACATAATCAGCTGTGCTAGACTAATTATCATTTGAAATAAAGAAAGAAGAGGGAGATAAACATTGTTAGTCAGACCACTCTGTGGAGACTCAGGGTGGATCCAGGGAAATTGTTCCTCTAGTTCAAGCAGTGGGCATGGCAGCCTCAGCAGGGACTACTGAATGGGCTTTGGTGCTGGAAAGTCCAGAGCAAGTAACCTCCCAATTCATTACTTGCACATAAACCCAGTATCTAGAGCCTTCTGTCATTGTCTAGAAAAATCGCTGTTTGACCCTGAGCACCCTATTTAATTTCTTCAGAGCTCATTTGCAGCCCAGCTGTTTTGCACGTCACAGGTTGTGATGCTTGATGATGGAGCTGATCATCTTTATTTGTGTGCGACAGGCAGGCTCTGAGTATGCCAGGCAAACCAGGGGTACATGCAGTGAGGAAAGCCAGCTCAGGCATGGCCCAGCACAAATGCACCAAACTGAGGTCTGACAACTCAGCTGCATTTGCACACCTCACACCAGACACAATTTCTGCCAGTAATACGCAGCCACAGATCTCTTACCTGGGCTGCACTGCTGGCAGAGCACAGCACAGAGGTGATGGACAGCAGAAGTGTGGCGCCAGGGAGCCTGTCAGCTACCAGGTTCTTGTTTAAGAGTTGGCTTCACCTATTCTCATGGTGCTGCAGCTGGTTTCCAACAAATGCACCGTGACCACAAGTCTTAGAAACTTATAGTGGTTCCTAATGACTGAGTATCCACATTTCATAAACAACCTAAAATGTTTAACAGAAAATTTTCAAAACATGGGAATTCCCAGAACATGATTTCAAACCACCAAAGCAGCAGTATTGTGAGGCTCCAAGCTCAAAGACACTGCAAAGCAAAGCCTACTTTTGCCACATACAGAAACCCTTACTAACTTTGAACTCCTTCAAGTTCTGTACTGCCCCCTTGTGCAACAAGCACTTAATAAACATTATTTTACAATTCCCTGCAAATGTTATTTTACAATTCCCTTAAAAAAGCACATCTTGCTCTAATGTGTTCTGCTTTGGCTTAGAGCTAGCACTTTAGGAAAGTGCTAAAAGCACTGGATAGGAAACATCAAACAATATCTAAAGGTAAGTAGCATCCAGGCTGTCAAAATATGCCATCAAACACTTTTGCATCAATTTCCACAGAAGCTTGATGTAGGTTTTGAAATACATCAGCATGCATCCTACACTGGTATTAGTAAAATCTTAAAAATATCAGAATTCACGGAAGACATATAGCCAGTTGTTCATATTAATCAGTTATGACCTGACTTGGGTGCAATCCAGGCTTCTATTATTTACTACCAACATATGCTTAATCAATTTTTTTTTACCATTTCTGCCTGATTTGTAAGGACTCTAACAAGAATATTAAAGGCAAGCCAATAAATTTGTTTTGACTTGATTAAGTTGTCTTATTTAAGAATTCTGTTTGCATTAACACGAGGAACTCTATTGCCTTGCAGCTCTGAAAAGTTCATGGGAAATGACTGGATATAAGAAGATTTCTCTTTTAAATGCAGTATTTGCATAGAGACAGCTCGACCAGTGCCTGTTGGGCAAGCTTCACATTTCACTACTCAGGCACGTAGTCAAACCACAAGGCTCAGGTGCTTAACGTGCTTTGAACTGAAGCGCTTGCAAAACGACAGCATTGCCATCATGCTGCCAGCCCAGCAGCACCTTTTCCTCTCATGTGTGCACTGCTCAGCATTGCCCAGGCGAGGAAGGAGGGGTGGATTCCCCTCACACAACCTTTCTAGCAGCATTTCTCAGGAAGCACCCCAGGGAACATTACTGCAGTCCCTGCTGTGGACACCTTTTGTCTTCCCCCTCACTGCTCCTACACACATTTTCAGCAGACACCTGTTCAAAGAAGCCACTCTTCTCCTAACCCAGTAGTTACAAATGGGCTACAGTCCCCTGCACCTCTTCTTGCATCATGAGCCTTGTGTCAGAACAAATGGGTTGTCATGGCTACTCTGAAAATAAGCCAAGATGTTCTCACTGATGGGAGGAAGCAAATTTTACATAGGAAGTCCCTCAATAAGAAACCCTCCATCTATGACCAGTAACTCAGATACTGCCAGAAGACTCTTGAAGAAGTTCAGAGACTACAGGCATTTAGAGAAATGCAAAAGTAAAGACAATTTATTTCCCAAAGGAATAATTTCAAGATCATGTTGAAAACTTTATGGTATTTTAAATCAAGAATGAAAAAAGGCCTCTGGGCCAGTTGGCATTGTTGTCCAAAACCAGCTTCAGCCAAGAAGCTTCACCAAAGTTCTTCATGATGTATTAACCGGACGCACAATACAAGTGTCTCACAGATCTTTTTCTAAACCCAGTTAATGATACAAATTTTGCCCAGCATGATATATTAAACGTCTCTTATTGTGCTGTGAACGTTAAGCTCTGTTGCTAGGCCCTAAGCATCTTACTCCTATTCTCCTCCCAAGTCATGTAGGATCTTTTAGGAGGTGTGTTACTTTTCTACAAAGCAGCCCTCACTAGAGGTGGCACGATACCATAGTACCACTCTCTTTGGGCTTGGACTATGCAGGCTTGAACATCAGGAGACCAAAACCTGATGCAGTACCTCCTTTTCTGTCTCATTTTCAATGTCTTTCTCTCTATCCCAAGACAGACTTTGAGTCACATCAACCAAAAGAGTTACCTACCTCAGATTACAAACCAAAACAAGTTCTATGCCACACTCATTTTGTGTTACTGTTCCTGACTGACTTCCTGTCCTCCCAGGTTTGGGAACAATCTGGAAGAGGATATGCTCCCTGCAGGGACTGAGACAAGGCTGGCTGGCCTTCTGCATCCCGATTCTCCTCCTTGCCTGTCTTAAACACAAGTGTAATAACAACTTTTCCTTAGCTATCCACAACTTTGCCTAGCTGCCATCTTTCTTCATAAGATGACAGACAACAGCCCCAATAACCCTGACTAACATTTTATGCAGCCTCCAGCAAATCCCATTGGGTTGAATACATCCATCTTCAGCACACACTCTCCAACTTGTGCTTCCACCGCTGCCTCTCTCCCTTCCATCTTCAGTGGGACACAAGGGAGGAGTCAAAATAGGCATTGGGAACTAGTCATTCCAGTATCACCCACTGCTGGGTGTTTCTGCCAGCCATCAGCACACACGGGTTTCTGATGATGGTTTGAGAAAGCCTAGCCTGATTGGCAGGGTGACCCACACCACAGCAGACCCTCCCAGGAAACACTCCCTCTTCTGACTGGCACCAGAGTCCTCATCACTGGCTTCTGACTGGAACTCTGTGCAGTGCAGGAGTACTTTCGTCTTCATTGTAAAACGTTTCTGTCTCCAGTACAACTATCACAGCCCCTTAATGGAACTAACCAGTATTAAATCCAATTAACTTCTTCTATAATTCAGACTCTTGCTGTTTATTAACCTAACAGTGGATTGAATACATTAATAATATTAAGGGTCTAAAACTTGGTCTAAAACCTATTCACATTGTTAAGTGTGCCCAGTTAGAGCATCAGGTACTCTCCCTGGTATGTCAAGTGAGCTGAACTCCCAATTACATACCTTATGGCCCCAGCACCTCTAAAACACAGGGAATACAGTTGCCTCAAGGTACCATGAAGTTTGTTGGTTCCTGCAGAGCAACTTCTAAAACCACTCAACACATCTTTCCTGGTTCTTCCCTGCTCTGCTACCCCAAGTTAAGAGTTTCTTATATGTTAACTAAAATGTTGATCTTTAGTTGCTCAGGTGGAATGTCTTCTGTATCCGTGTATTTTAGCAGATTTTTAATCACAGCAGAAAGAGGCTAGCACTCTCAAGTTGTTTACAAGACATCACTATTTTCACACTCATCCAGGTGTAAAAGCATTGACCTCAAAACACACATAAAATCCAACAGCTACTGAAAAAGTACACCAGAAAAGCTTCAGAAAGGATCAGGAAGTTGCATTGTGCAGTACAGATGCTTTTCAAAAACACACACCTCGGTGCTGACATCACATATATGAGGCAGAGGCTTAAAAAAATTATCAATATTTCTTTCCAAAAACCATTACATAGTTGACAATCAAAATATGAACATGGGAAAATTGTTTTCCTAACCCAAGCTCAAGGCACATGAACTAACTACAAAGATCTGTTTCATAGCTTAGGCAGGGGTGGAGGGGCAGCTGAACATGTTTCTCTTCTATCTGGTTTTACTTTTCGCTAATTAAACCCTTTAGATGTGCACAGAGATGTCACTTGGCTCCCACACCAAGGCAGACCCTTGTTGCTCTGGGGCATTTATATTATTATTCTGGTGCAGCATTCTCAAATCACAGTTTTCAGATTACTTTTTCCATTTCTTACAAAGACTTTTAGTCTCCCCAGAAATAAAAAACTTCCATGGAAACACACACCCATGAGATACACGTGACTTTGATTTTAAGCTGGTATATAAAGCATTTGGCTGCCATAGGCCTTCTCGGCAGCACAGAATCATTGGTTCAGTCATTACTGGCGCTTTTCTCCTTCCTATCATTTACACTGCTAATGAATTTGAACTAATTACAAAATTCAGTTAATGTTCCAGCCTTCCATTGACATTATATTTTATAGCTACTAAAAAAAGAGCTAAGAGATTTTTTTAAAATATTTTCTCTAGCTTGTCTTATTGCTGTGCTTGCTCCACAGGGCAGATTTGCTCCATCCATTCTGCTTTAAAGCCATGCCATGCCAGGACCTGTGGTATGAAAATGGAATCCCATTCACGGGACGGCTCCACACACACATCACCCATGCACCCTGCCTCCTGCTCCAGTCCTGATCCAGCAGCTTTTGACAAGGGCAAGGAAAGCAAGCAAGAGAGGGGACAGGCATGGCAAGGGGAAGGTGAGAAGAGAGAAACAGATGAGCTTCAGCATGTTTCTACAGAAGCATGCAACTGCTCTCACAGGCTTGACTTCATCCCCCTTTCTGAGCAAAATGCCATTGACAGGACAGACTCAAACTTGTTGCAGTTAAACTGCTTCTGTCCCTGCATTTGTTGTTCCTAAAATAGACTATATTGTGCTGGTTTTGGCTGGGGTAGAGTTAATTTTCGTCACAGTGGCTGGTATGGGGCTGCGTTTTGGATTTTGCTGAACACAGCGATGACAATAAAGATGTTTCTGGTTTTGCTGAGCAGTGCTTACACAGAGCCAAGGCCTTTCCTGCTTCTCATATTGCCACGCTGGCAAGTAGGCTGGGAGTGCATGGGAAGCTGGGAGGAGGCATAGGCAGGACGAGTGGCTCAAACTGACCAAAGGGATATTCAAGACCATAGAACATCATACTCAGTATATAAAGTGGGGAAAGAAGGAGGAAGGGGGGACATTTGGATTGATGGTGTTTGTCTTCCCAAGTAACTGTTACATGTGATGGGGCCCTGCTCTCCTGGAGATGACTGAACACCCGCCTGCCCTTGGGAAACAGGGAATTCATCCCTTGTTTTGCTTTGCTTTTGCTTTCTTATTAAACTGTCTTAACTCGTGAGTTTTCTGGCTTTTAACTTTCAATTTGATTCTCTCCNGAACACCCGCCTGCCCTTGGGAAACAGGGAATTCATCCCTTGTTTTGCTTTGCTTGTGTGTGCAACTTTTTCCCTGTTAAACTGCCTTCACCTCAACCTACAAGTTTTACTTTGATTCTCCTCCCCATTCCACTAGGCTGGGGGGAGGAGGGGGTAGAGAGAGCGGCTGCATGGTGCTTAATTTCCAGCTGGGCTTAAACCACAACATATACTTAACTAGGAAAGGAAAAATAATCTTCCACCATCTTCCTCCTGCTGCTGGTGTCTCGACAGCATATCCACAGCACGTGGCACCCTGCCAGACAAACTCCGCAGTGATTTCTCTCTACCTGCAATGTGCTCCCAAACAGAGGGGTTTTCAGAAGCAACGCGATCATATCCTCCCAAAAAGGGATCTCCAAAACACAAATAGCAGCTCTGAAAAATACTTAGCCAGCCCGAGTCTGAAAAACAGTAGCTCAGCAGTGCAAAAGTGAAACACAGAGGGAAAGGTGTCACCCTTGGGTGCCATACTTAAATTTTTCCAAATGTAACAAAGGAATATTATTCTTTTTTTCATTAATAGATTTTATAGGCAATAGAACAGGCAAAGGAGTATTTTCTATTTTAGAATAACATCATTGTAGATGAACTTTTAAGTATCATGACATGTAAAAACCCCTGCACTAGCTTGGACATCAGAGAGGGAGGACACAGGAGCCCCTTTTTCTTTATAACAATTTCAGCAAACAATACTTTCCTCTGAACTATTTCTCTATTTTGTCCCAACCAGGACATGCTTTTTCTGAAGGCAAATTAAACTTTTTATTACATCTCCATAATCCAATTGTGTACGACTAGACTATGAGTAACATTTTTTGTAAAGGTTATGCATGAAAGTGGGTTTCTTGATTAACCATGTTATAGGATTCAGATGACCTTTAATTACTATTGTGGCATCTAAGGAGGATATTTAATATCTAAAGAAAAAACCTCTCTTGTCTTCCTGATGACCAATGATATTTTCCCATCTCTTGAAAAGTCGCAAAGATGATGTTTATTTTTCTTTGGGTAGAGTAATGCAAGGTCACAGCCATAATTAAGGGAGAAAACTCAAATTTATTATAATTTTTCCTTTATTCATAAGTTAAATTCACATAGTTCAGTGTTATGATCAAAATTTACCAACATAGATAATCTAAAAAAAGCAGCAATTCTTTTCAACCAGTTAGTCATTACTTTACAGAGAAACAAGGTTTTTCACTCAAGTTGCTGATGTGAAAATATTTCTGGAACTTTTTGTTTTACCTCTTGCATATGAATTGAAAACAGGCTCTGTGAGGAAAAAAATTTTAGTAACTTTTTTAAAAAGGTATAGTCACATATTCCATAGTCTCTGTGGTTACTGAATACAAGCCTTGCCAAGGAAATTCCTGCTAGAAGCAGCAGAGGCTGACGCTGTGCTGCAGGAGATGGCGAGGGACCCACCTGCTGCAATTTCAGGACCCTTCTAAGGGTTTCTTTCTCCTGCCCATCCAGGCCCCCCAGGCACAGCCATGAAGCTCTCCAGCCTTCACAAGGGAGAGCTGAGGCAAGTCCACACACTTCTTCCACAGGTCCTGCCAAGGGCAGCATCTTTCCTGCTTTATATGCCATGGGTGGCAGCATGTGCCATGCTGGCAGGAGAGATGCTACTGCCTGGTTCCCCGCCTGGGGCGCTGGCACAGTCCCTGTGGAGGCACTCACTTGTCACCTCTCCTCCACCACCACCAGTCTCCAGCCCTCAGCCGAGCGGCCGCTCGTACCCAGCAGACCTCATAAGTCACCACGAGTGCACGCACACAAAGCCACCTGGATTTGCTTTATGCACCACACTGTCCTCTCCTGTTTGACATGCTGGAACAGACACCATCAGCTCTGTGTGGCACCGTCCTTGGCTTGCAAAAACCACACTTGTCTGGTTCTTTCCACAGTTAGCAGAATCAAAATACAGGTTGGACAGACACAACATCTGCTGCAGTTGGTTAGCTCCAACTATGCATACTACTGATCTAGAATATCCAGAGAGAGCAAGAGGCGCTTGGGTCCATATGAAGCAGAGAACACACTATGATTCATTGCTGGCAGACCTCGTTCCATGCACCATTATGTTCTAGGCTATAGTTCTTTCTGTCTTACAGGACAAGAAATTCAGCTGACTTGAGGCCCTCCCCCAACAGAGCAACTGTGCTCTCAGAAGTCTGGTACCTCATCTCCATTTTGTCACTGTTATTTCCAGCTAGTGCAAGTGATTCCCACTGAAGGAGCTTCTGGAGACTCTGTCTTCCACCCCTCTACCCCATGAGGGAAGGCTAACAGTCACCCCAAGTGCTGAGGCTCCCACTTAGAGACAATAAAGACAATTCTATGTTACTGTGGGGTATTGCAGACAGAAAGGGCTGAGACTGCTCTGCCTTCGCTACCCTAGAAATATTCTGCAGGTCAGAGACATGGAAGTGCAACTTTCTACTCCACAAATCATCATGAAATTGTCCATTTAGTTTTCTTCTTGGGATTAGGGCTGAAAAATAGCGTGAAAGAAAAATGGTGGGTGTCAAAATTCTTACTGCCTGCTATTCTCTTCATTGTTGCAGATGCCATGGTGAAACGATCCTGATACTACTGTGAAGGCAGAGCTTGAGAGCAGAGCACGCTATGCCAAGAGCTGCTGTTCTGTGGAGGCACATCCTCAGGAAACCACATGCAGGATGCCTCTCCCTGCCTTTGGGGTGTCCAAAGAAGGCTGGCCAAGTCAAGCGTGCACTGCCCTCCCTCTCCCTCTGAAGGAGGTTTATCAAGACACTCGATTAACCCTTTACTAAAAGTAAAGGGGGAAGTCCTGTCTTCCTGACAAGTTAATCATGGCAGCACAGGGCTGTTAGTATTCAGAAGCAAACACAGCCACTGGGGTTAGCAACGGGTCTGACACCAAGGGCAGGGGCCATGACAAGGCAAAAGGGCAACTTCCCTGCCAAAAGTCCAGTTGAGCTCTTTGAGGGGACACATACAAACACACACAGGAACTGCAAACCACCAGAGATTGCACGTTCTCCATGCAGTGTGTATTCGCAACATAGTGGGGTTTGCAAAATTCTTCCCTTTTTTGAGGACTTCTAAGAAAGAAGCAGATGGACAGGACTCACGTGGAAGCAGAGAGGCAGGGGTCTTTGTTTACACCTCATGGGGAGACAAGAGAAATTTGAATTCAGGGCAGCAGTTCAGACATGTAGGAGTAAAAGGCATCATATACAGGGGCTGCAAGTGATGGGACTGTTACTTCAGCTTTCCTCTTTTGGCTATTGGGAGTGAAGGGACAAGTTTAAAAAACCCAAATACAACAACACAAAGCCAATCCGTAAACATTCACTTTGCTATATAAAAAAAGGTCATACTTACATGCTGTCAAATCCCTTCAGGCTTCTAATCCTGCCAGTGACATTAGAATGTGAAAGGACCAAGCTGCCTGGAATTCGGGAATCAAAACAGCTATAGGAATTTACTGACATTACGGCCAGTGGAGTGAGCTAGACCAGAGTGGTGTCTGATGGCTGGCTGCACCTCCTCTTCATTAGGAAACACAGAAAGGAGTTTTCCCTAAGCTAAGGCAAGTGACAGAGTTGACTTTTCATAGGACAAACAGAATTTGTATTTCCCACGGGTGAGCAATGAAAGGCCAGAGAGGCAGCTGACCAAGTTAAGCATATCCAAAAATCAAATTACATACTCAATACTAGACTTTGTAACATTTTCAATTAACAACTAAATATACAGTGGATTTTTAAATTATATTAATTACTACAAAACCACATGACTGTCAGCTGAACTCTTTTTCTGCTCACAAATATATATGCAGAATTACTGATGATAAAACATACTCACAGATTTATGACATCATTTACTAATTTTCAGACTGAATTCTCCTGAGTGTGAGCACATGCAGGGAGGCTGGGGATGCTACAGTGTCACACAGCTAAGAGCACAGAATGTGCAGAAACCAACTCAAGGGGCGCAGGCATTGAAGATGAGCACAAAGAGAAATACTGAACAAGTTCAAGCTGCCATTCATGGAATGGCACCCTATGGGAAAAGTACTGTGCACTCACGTAACTGAAGGCTGTTACAATGCAGGCTCACAGAGGAGGGGAATAGCATTGCACAAACACTATTAATTCTGCCTTTCTACTTCAGAGTACTTGACATAGTTAAAAAAAAAGTGAGTGATCCCAGTGTACTGCATAAAATTTTCTCTTTTCCTAGAAGATAAAAAAATCCCATTCTGAGCAACCCGAAGAGGATCTGTACACTATGGCACACATCTCTAACACTCAGGTGAAGGTGAGTCTACAGAAGCAGACATGAGAGGCAGGTAGTTATCCCTCTGTGAACTGGCTGCTCTGAAGACAATATAACAGCAAGTCTAACGAGTTTGAATAGCCCAGTTTGACACACGGAGCAGATACTGATACAGCGGATTTTTCCTAAGAGACAGAAAGGTATTCACACAGGTTATCTTTAGCCTAACACAGAGGCTCTCTCCAGACTCCACAACCAATCATGAGAGCCTGGCTCTGGAGCGTGATTCACACCAGCTAACTGGGGTCCTGCTCTCAGTCCCTCTCCAGAGGGGCTGTTCATCCCCATCTCTCTTTACAGAGGCCCCGGGAGAGATGAGCCTCACCACGCTGAAATTAGACTTTGCAAATGCTTCCTGTATCTAAGCAGCTCAGAGTCACACTGATCTCCGGATCTGCTGCCAGCAGGGATTTGCATTGCATCATGCTGGCAGGGAGCACGGTTTTATTGCTTCCCTTCACCAGTGGAAACAGTCATATCTCATCTCATTAGCTCTTTGCTATGGTAGGACCTCCAGATACAAGCAGCTCCCATTCTTTAGTGTTTCCAGTGTGTTTGCACATTGGTAAGCTATTCTCTTGTTGACCAAAATACTCTGATCTTCTCTACCAATTTTTTACAGTGAAAATGTCTTCCCAGACATGACAATGTGCATATAAAGCCTCCGGTTTTGAGCTTACCTGCCTTTAAACCACATGAAAAAGTGAGAGTTGCATCCTTAGCTCTAAGGGCTCCAAAGATCAGAAACAGAGATCTAAATCATTTCTGCCTCAAAGACCATCCAAAGGATAGAACCCCCTCCTGCCCAGTGCCCTACAGGGGCTAATGAAAGGAAAAAGTAACTCAAGACGTGTGAGATGTGTGAGATATGTGGAGAGACTGTTCAGTGAATCAAGCAGACAGCCTTATGTGCCAATTATTTATGCACTTCGCATTCATGTGTTTTTTACAATCCTCATGTCATTTTGACTTTCAGGCTGATTTTTTCCCCTTCTTTGTTAGCTTGCTCCCCCCACCCCTCCAGCTTAGTCAGATAGTGCTGGAAATCAATAGTTACATCAGTATGAAACCTGGGCTAATAAGAGGACAACAGAAACTGCAGCCTTACTAGAAGTATTTGATACTCTCACATCAAGAACTGAGCTGATTTCAAAAAGAGACTTGGCTTGTTTAAACTGCTTCTTTCAGGAGAGCCAAAGAATTTCACTTAGCAGTGAAGGGTATAAAATGCAATTCTAGCAAGAAAGTTAAGAGAGTTCACAGGCAATAACTCATTTGTCTGTCCCCAAACAAGTCACAGAGATCAAAATACCATCCTGTGTACAGTGAAAACTATTAAAAATCCTATAGGCATCCCACACTGATAGCTTCTAAAAATTCAAAGAGGTATCACACTAGAGGCAGCAGAATCCATATTTCAAACACAAATATTCTAAGCTGTATTGCTCTTAGGAAAGGCAGTATGGTTTATTATGTACTCTGTGAGAAGCTCCACAAACTGTCTTTTAAAGGCCAGCACCGAGCACAGTTGCCTGGGGTTTGGGGTTCAAGTTTCAGATGATCCTCGAGCCCTGCAGGTGCTCCAGGAAAACAGCAGCATTGCTGTCACCAGATGTTTATACAGAGAAGTGATGGTGAAATTTCTGATGGGCAATGCCTTATCCCTCATCTGAGGTTTTCCCACACAGAGAGATGTGAAATACCTCAGAGGACACTGATAGAACAATCCAAAGATAACTATTTCATAAAAGACAAAAACATTCCTTAAATGAAAAAATTTAAATGCCTCTGAAGCACTTCCATGCCCAAGTAGATGAAGTGAATCATTAACACCGAACAGCTGTGTTCATAGCAGTGCTATGAAATACTCAAATACATAACCTTTACCCAATTGCTTTCTGCACGTTCCATCCTTAGCAATTTTTGACAAGTGAAGCTGACAGGGAGCCTTACAGCAGATCCTTCCCCATCACATTGCTGAGTCAGATCCCAGCATACCTGTAGTGAACAGCTCTCTCTGACAGGTACAGCTGCAGTCTCTCTTTTACCATGTGCCTCAACCACAACTATCAACACAAATTTAGAGCGCTTTAATCTTCCTCTCCTGCATAAAGTACAATTTGTCCCAAAAATCAAAGGGCAAAGATGACACCATCAGATACCAGAGGTGAATATTCATAGCCCCCCAAAGACCCTTAGTTACTAGAACTGCATGAACAATTGCTTGTAAACAAAGGTAGATTGAATTGGGAAAGAAAGAAGGGATTTGCTTTTGCTTTTCACCTGTCACTGTTACTACAGGAATAAATAACATGTAAAAATTACCTTTTGGAAATGTGTAGCACAATTTATTCTGTCACTTTAAGAAAGTGTATAGCTCTGTCCTGAAGCTCACATTATTTAATTATTCTATTAGTGTTACAAAAAGTGACTGTTCCATGGCCTGTCATCTCATTCACCTCAATTTCACCTCAACAGTTGCCCAGCTCCTTCATTCAGAAGGTAATTTTCAAGATCAGAAATTTATGAGATCAAGATTTCCTTACAGGCAAAACAGGCACATTACACAATTACCAAGTACAAAACAAGTTCAGCAAAAATTAAAGTTGGAACATGAAGAACATTACATAAGCTGAAAGTTTGGCATCTTATTGCTGAGAAAAGTTTAGAAAATCTAGAAAGATGTCTGAGAGGAAAATAGGCAGTGAACAGCAGGCTAACAGAATACAAAGCATGCTTGTACACAAAGCTGTACAATACACAACTCTACCTGTTTCATCAGACTAGTTAAATAAGCCCATGATTACTGCCAACTGAAAAATTTCCAGTACTGCAGTACATATGTACACGTACTGCAGTACAACATATTTTCTCTTGTTTGTCCTCTTGCAATTCCCACAGCAACAATGAAGCAGAATAAATTTATAAGTTTTGTCTGTCTTGACATGCACACACACATGCCCACACCTCCACCATTGCCGGCACAGATGAGCAATGGATTTTGTTCGCGAGACCAAGTCACATTACATGAAGAATGGCAAAGCAGATAAATCTAAGTCTCATGTTTGGGACATGGGACAGACAAGCTAAAAAGAAAAAGATCAGCTTTAGTTACAGGAAGACTTCGAATGGGCTGCGTTCAGAGCACACGTGTAGATAACCCCACCACACAGGTAGGCTTGTGCCTTCTCATGTCCCCAGACTGGCCTGGCTGCATGCAAAGGAATGAATGAATTTTGCCTTACCTACAAACCATCAGCCTGTTTCCCTTCTAGAAGAACAATATGATGATGAAGAATCTGGTAGTTTATCCTCTCTCAGCTGCACTGGCTCGCAGAAAGCCAGAACTCCTTCTCCAATGTGCGTTCACAAAGTTTTTAATCAAAACCTCTCCCTGCCCCCAAACTAGCTAGCTGCCAAAGAACAGGGGGAAAAGCTTCATGAAACATAAAAACAGCTCTTCAAAACCTTTTTTAGAAGGAAAAACTGCTGAAGTTCATTCAGAAGGCAGGAGCCTCTTCTCCAAAACAGCAACCATCAGAAGCAAGTGCACAGTTAATTATTCAGTGACAAAACCTCATCTCCAGATGGATGCTGACCACTTAACTCATTTCCTAGCACGCTGTTCATCAAACATATGGCTCCTCTGACCTCAATTACTATGGCTCTCATACAAGTTACTTCTGAGAAACTATTCCAAAATCCTGGTGAAGCTGTGAACAAAGGGTTGTAATAATGGAAGTTCAGATTTATATAATCCTCTGCATAGTCAAAGTGACCTTACAAAGTCAGGAAAATAATTTCAGCACATACCAAAATATTCAAGCAAAAGTTTGAGCATCTCTGCAACTCTTGTGTCAACACAAGCAGTTCTGCTATTTGTGGCAATTAAATGTGGAATAATTAGAAAAAAATACTTTATATGTTTTGTGATGCAAGTAAACTTACTAGAATTTTTGTTCAGAAAAATCTGATCCACTATGGCCGGATCTTTTGTCTGGAGTATGAGCTTTTTAATAAATTAATACTAAAACACATAAATAGATAATCTGTTGCTGAAATGCAGCCATCTCTTAAAAAAACGGTTTTTTCTTCACTTGATTTACAAAACTTAAAGAGAACTCTGTAAATATTTATAAGCGAATGCTCACACAACACTAACAATTTTACTGAGCTTTATATAACTTGCACAAATAGACTGAAAAACAGTTTGGCCACATGACATAATAGCAGTAACACAGCCATACCTCCAATTCAATACCATTTTCCCTCCTGCCATCTTCCGTCATCTATCATTTCCGTCATCTATCATATTCCGTCAGGTATCTATCATACCATTGTAGGCATTCAAAACCAGGCAAAATGCAACATTGGCACACACTTGATTCTGACACAGGAATAAGAGCCCCACTTTACTGCTTCTAAGTAGCATTGAAACTGGTAGTCTCAATACATATTTAAATTTTCCCCCCTAATAAGTAGCAAAATGGTGTTCCCATCATCCTAGATGCAGACACAGAGCAAAGGAAAGCTATTAAATTATCTCCAGCCTATCGACTAACATTTCTCCTTGCCAGGCTGCAAGAGCCCTACAGAAAGGTGCATTCACAGAAGGTGATGTTAGTCCAAGAGCTTGGGAAGTTCCTCACTACCACAAGCTTGCTGGACTAGAACCCCCACATGCTGCTCCTTGCTCTGCTCTGGCAGGACTGAGAGCTCCAGCCCAGCCTCTGTCCCTGAAGGGTCTGGGCTACACCACTCAGCAGCCACCACTGTCACGGAGGCGACAGCACAGCAGCTATGCAGGCAGGTGCTGGCTCTACACGCAACTTCAGAAACCATTTATTTTTGTAAGTTAATGAAAAAGAGTACAATTACTGCAAGAGATGGGAGCAAGTGGTAAGGATGCAGTCATCTTTGCTAACCTCAAGACATAATAAAGTTTTTGTAACTACTACAGGAAAAGATCTGATAAGGGCAATGCTGCTCTGTCCATTGAGGTATCAAAATAAATCAAATAAAACCAAAACAAGTAGAAAAGAGACAAAACAAAAGTCCACCTTCAAGAGGCTTGGAGCAGAAGAGTGAAGTTCTGCTGGAAAGGTAGAGCGCTGCCCCACCAGAAAACAAGCCATTAATGCACTTTCTGAATTCTGCTTTCCATTGTAATGGTGAAACGAAAAATCCATTAACTTCTATGGTAGAAACTTGTGCTTACCCACTGCACAAAGTGGGTAAAAGCCAACCTTTGCAGAAGATTCCCTAAATACGTGATCTCCAAAGTTTCAACAGATCCCATGAGACCAGGACATTTTTTAATTTGAACCACACGAAATTTGCAATTTAAACCAATTGGTTCAATTTTGCAGTTTCAGCTAAGTTCTGGATTAAGATTTCATCTAAACTTCGAACCAACACTTTCTGTTCTAAGCCACTGAATGAAAAAATTGACTGGTTTAGGGGCAGTTCATGTTGTCACCAAGAATTGCTGATTTGGCACAGGATCCAAAGTCTCCCTGTACTCGCTAAAGAAAACATTACTTTCTAGCTTTTGGATATGTTTTGATATCCATCACTTCTGACACCCGTTATCATCCTCCTCATCACATCACTAAGATGGTGAGCATGAGCTTCTTCATGTAGTATACCATGGCAAGGACTCATTGACAGGGACAGGGATCACATGGAGACAAGAAAATTTGTTTTCTTCTCAGATGTCTCTCCAATATGTACATCCTGATGGACTAGAAAGTGCTACATTGTCCAGGTGTAAAGGCAAGACAGGGAAAGACAGATGAATATCACAGAGATTAAAATGTGGAAGAGAAAGCAAGAAACAACAATCCAAGATGTACTATGCAAATCTGAAAAACATATGTGCAAAATTGTATCTCATTTTTCATATTAGTGTTTAAACAAGCTGGAGTCACCCTCTAAAAACTGCTTGTCATCCCAAAAGACAAGATTATTCAAGGTTCATTTATGTCAAAAAGCATGACAACACAAGGAATGTAATCTTTGTGTTTTAAAGCTGACAAACCAGCTGCGAGCACAGCTGTCAGAATGTGACAGCATAGCTGAGCTCAATAGTTTGTCAAATGAAAAGAGACACACTTCCAGAAACACGGCTACACCAATATAATTGTATCCACCACGTATGTAATTTACTGTCTTACACTGAAAGAGAGCTAAAGCGGCACAATTCTCATGCCTTCAGGTCAGGATGAAAAGGAGAAACAGGAACAATAAGTGAGGCTTGAGAAGACATACATTAACACTTTGAAGATTGCTGATACTGCCAAAGACATCAGTTTGACTTTAAACATCCACAGAAAAGCTGTTAAAAAAGTTAATTTTCTTCAAAACGTGCCTGACCTCATCCAGCTGCCACCAGCTGCTTCTGAAATGAAGACTTCTTACCACTAAACAGGTTTTTGTTTCCAGTTATGAAGTGAAAAAAATACAACCAAAGATTTACAGAAATAAATTTGTCTAGGCCAAGCTACTGCCATCACACACCTTTACAGAGCAGACATAGTATCTCAAATCTGGCATTTCCAGAACCAGAGTAGAACCAAGCACAGCAAAATCTACAAAACAAACTGCATTTTCTACCAATAAACAAGGGCTTTGGGTTTTCCCAGGTTTCCTCCCTGCACTTACTGACCAGGGCAGATTCTTTGCCAAGCCCCTATCACACTGCAGCAAGACATGCAGCACCCAACACCCTCAAGGCAAACTAGAAAAGTGTACCTTTTTCCATTAGTCTCTGCTCTGTAGATCTCTGGCATATGAAAAGGACTCAGGTTCCAGTCCCTTGTACTGCCGTTGTTTATGCACCAGCAGGTACTCTCATCCAAGGGTCTTTCTGACACTCTGGCATTTTTGCATAGGGGTCTTGACATTCAACGCACAAAGTGGTTCGAACTTTTTGGCAGCTGGGGGCAAAACCTTCTACACCTTGCCCTCAAGCTTCAATTCTCCTCATTTCCTTGCAACAAGTTAATATCATCACCTCTCTCACACCAACCTTCGCACATCCCCACCCCGACTTACTTGCTGGTGTGAGGAGCAACAAAGAACAATGAAGAAACACGTGGCTATTGCAGCCTTTCCTTAATGCCATACTAAGCAAAACTGTAGGTAGCTGCTGACAGCTTCCACATGTCCAAGAGACACAGTGGGCAGCCGTGCGAGCCCCGCCAGGTCCAACAATCCCCTCTGTCCCTACTGCGGGCAGCCTGGCACACCAGCCAGGGGCCAGTTCTCACTACTCATCCAGCCAGAACCAGGCGAGCCTGGTCGCCCTCTGCTATTTTTTTTTTTTTTTCAGGAATACACAGTGGAGTATATTTTCTTTATTTCTCAGATTAAGAAAAACTTAAACCAACAAGGGCACTGGTTCAAAATTATGCAACTTCACTTTTGTGAGGTCCATGAGTTTGAATTGAAGCTTCAAAAATTACTCACCACAGCTACAGAAGAGAACAGCACACAACCCCTTAAAATACATGCCTCAACAAGCAGAGAGATGAGAGGACATTATTGCTTACAAATGCCACTGCTTATATATTCAGCGAGAGATCAGTTCTCCAAGTCTGAAGCAGCTGTGACAAACACCACAGCCAGAGAGAACATTTGGGGAAAAAAATGAAAATGCAGGAAAACTAAGACAACTAAGACATCTTAGGTTGCTGGGACATTCTGAACGAAAAACAAGACATAAAGATTGCTTCTGCGTATTCCAGTTAAATATTCACACTTTCCTCCCTGCAGCTACTGTTTCCATATTTCCTTGTATTATAATTTTTAATAGGGGAAAAAAAGAATGTTTAGAACACCAGAACATCAAAGAAAACCAAGCCAGGACCACATCCCTCACTATTTCCAGTGTTTCTCCCCATGCCGTGAACTTGTAATGCCATCAGAAAATCAGTTCGGCCCCAGCACTGACCCGGAGGCAGCCGCTTTGGGTAAAGGCACCCAGTGCATTCCCTGCTTTCAGCTGTTACAGGAGACCTTGGAAAATCACAGGCTGCACATTACAGAGTGGGGCATCTAGGAACACAACACCACAGTTAAAATGTTCTTGACTGAGAAAGGTAAGCTGCCCACAAATCCTGCCTCAATATTTTGTGGTTTAGGTATCATGCAGTCCACATGCAGCAGGTGGGAAGGTTGCTTCAGGTTATAGATTTAACTTTAGGGAGAGAAAAAAACATTCAAAACCAAAACTGTTTCCAGCCTGTGACTTTTGATTAATTCTTCTCTTGGCTGTTGTATATTGGTGTAACATCAATGGTTTCAGAGTCAGTCTCTTCCTAGTCAAGAATACATCCCTATGATCCAAGAATGATGCTAAATTTCTGTATTTCTACCTATAAATATAGTGAAAATGGCAGTATTTTCCACTCAGTAGGGTACTGAGAATGAACTGGTATTTGCCAGCATGTCATGACAAGAGCTCAGAAACAAGTATTTCCAGTTTCATTTCCCACTGCTGAACTAAGAGGTGCCTGCCCCGTCTCAGCTACTGCCCTGGGCTGGAACATTGCTACTGCTCACTGCCATGTCTTCCCCCCTTTCTCAATACAGTGACCACTGATGATTGTCCCAAAGAGCCCAAGAATCTAATTCTCACTCTAATGAGGGAGCACAGATTATGATGCCTTCTAGATTGTCCTCTGACCCTAACCAAGTGGACTCACCTGTGCCCAGGGGCTGAGGTCTCACTCATCCTGTGATTTCTAGACCAAGTCAGATGACATAAAGAGGGTGACAGCTTTGGTGATGAGGATGTCGATCCCAGCAGCTCAGGCATTGACCACTGTCATCAGTACTTTCCCCCTTACACTTAGCTGGTAATAATTTTTTATTTTTACCCTTGACATATTACACTGCAAACTTTTGCTTTCATGTACCCATTGCATGTTATTTTGTGACCAGGTTCTGATTTTCATGGCATCTTTGTCAAAGCCTGCCCTGTGTGCTCCCAGAGCAGGACAGTGGGCACTTTGCAGGGGATACTTTGCCTCTTGGACAGAAGGCACTGGGTCTCACATCTGAAGCACAGCAACAACTCTATATAAACTTCAGGTCCTTCTTTTAAGACATTTAGAAGCAAGTTACATCATAAACTTATTTCTGCAGATTTACAGAGTAAGAAGGACAGGACTGAACCAGCAGTCAAGAAATAAGCTACATTTAAAAAAAAAACATAAAGGCAGCTGAGTGGTGTTTTATTCTGGTCTATGTCCTTGTCAAGATAATTTACTGAGTTATTTAAAATAGTTCATCACCAAATCCTGCATTAATCTCCTAACCTTGCTATTCTCCAAAGGTCTGTCAAGTTCATTATTATGGCTATTGAAACCAATCTGTAGATGCAGAATTTCAAAAGGACTGGATAATTGTATAACTGTGAGTATAACTAGTTATGTAAGATGAAGTAGTGAGGCCAACAAAGTATCATGTTTAAAGGTGTACAATAGATGGGTCAGGAAGGAATAACACTCCATGTACAGCTTTGCAAACCTGGTTACACTTTTTCTCCGAGACAGAAGATACTGCATTCTACAGGAGAAAAGATAAGAGTGTGCTACTCCTACACATTATTCTTTTGAGTCAGCTAATCACTAGATCCCATTGGGTTTAGGAGCCATACACAGGAAGGACAAGAGCTCCTTTTTTAAGGAAAAGCTGAATTACAGAAATACATTTAACTCTATTTTTATTTTTTTTCACTCAGTTGCTGTAAGGCACAGTAACACCCACTAAGGATTGCTCTACATCATCTACGGGTTTCTTTAAATTTCCTTAATGTACATCCCACGAAGCTTTTCTGCTCACTGTTATGTTGTGTTGGTGGCTGTGATCACACTGACACTTTTCAGTTCTGTGCTTGGGAACAGAAAGTACAAACCAAACTGCTTGGCTAAGCAGAGCTGGCACAGGGCTGGGGCTCAGCACTGGGGAAGGGTCCTGCTGGACTGCTCTGTACACCTGGGGGCCCACAGCAGTGTCCAGAGGCAGCATGCTTATTTTTACATACACTTTTATATAAATACGGATTTATATATAGGCATAATAGACACAATTCCATCTAATTTACCTTTTTTTGTCCTCAACTGTAACCATGGCCTTATACATTCCTTGGCTGAGAATGCTGTGCTCAGGACATATTTTTTGCCAATACTTCTAAGGCTTCACACAGACCTCATACCTTGTCAAACACGTCTTTCTTGGAGCAAAAACCTACATAAGAATTTATTCTAACACAGACTATAAATGACAGTGAGGCAAACCATGTGTTTATGTGCAGACTCCAGCCAATCTACCTGGCATGGGCAGGATTAAGTCAGCTCTGGCTCTCGCACATGCTACCTAAACTTGAAAAGATTACTGGGATAATCACAGCAGCCATTTAGCAGTCCTATCCTGCTGTGCTGTAACAGATTTTAAATTAATAAAGACTTTCCAAGAAAGACCATTAAAATAGCCTTTGTTTCAAAAGCAGAATCACCTGCTTTTGGCAGGTGGCACCTGATTGGCCATCTTTTATAGAACAAAATTATTTGTCTCTTTCCTCCACTGACGAAAAAGCAAGCATACAAACAAGGAAAAAACAGGGAGGAAAGGAAAAACACACACAAAACCCTAAAAACTCAAATGCTTATGACTGGTTGGACATGGACTTTCTTTGTAAAAGATTCTGCTAGCTTTGAAAAACACATTTGAGAGACGAGAGGAAGCAAGAGAAGCAGCAACGTTTTCTTACCTGTTCTATAAAAGACAAACTATTATGCATAAAGAAAGCCTCTCCAGCTCACAGTGTTTTTGATCCCCAGGGTCAAGACCTGCCATGTCAAAATTTGCTAAACTAGAGCCTTTCTTCAGCACAACATTAATGGAAAGCTACAAAACCCTTTCTACAGCTATGGAGGGCAATATGAGGCTTAACCTGTCCTACTTTTAGCCAAGGACACGGTTCATTTCTTGCACTAGCCAAGAGGAGCGGGACCTGGAGCCGTGTGGGTGTCTCTGGGTTGTTATTCTACACCACCCACATCATCTCTAGGGGTGGGAGTGAGGCATTCTTGCTTCTGAACAGAAAGGGAGCGTGGCTTCAGGTGGAGGACCAAGGAGCTGTGTGGAGAGGCCGCTGCCATCTTGTTCCTTTTTCCAGGAGAGCAAGCAATGAACAGAGCAGTGGGGTGGCCACCATTGTTTTTTCATTGTCTCAGGCTTGAGGGAGAGGAAGAGTACAAAGGTGAGGGGCAGGTCTGGGGCAGCGGGAGCATTTTGTTCTTTGTCTCTGAAAAGCAGCACAGCACTGGGTCAAGTCTGTGAGCATTTTGTATGTAATCACTTTATTTTTGCATACTTTTGTTATTAATATTGTTGCTGTTACTATTACTTTTATCTTATTGCTGTTTCCAATATATTGTCCTTATCTCAGCCTGGGATCTCTGCCTTTTTTCTCTATCTCACCAGAGGGGGTGGGGGGAAGGGGTCTGTGGAGCTTAATTTCCAGCTGGGTTTAAACCAAGACATAACCTTAGCCTTGAATGCAAACCTGCAGTCACACTCCCCTGGGACTCATCCAGCAGCCATGTTGCTTCCCCGTGACAGGCAGCATTGCACAGTAGCCAAAATCAAATTCTACTTCATCTCACTCAGGTGCATGAGAGATTAACTTCATCCCAGCTGACACTATTTATATTCTCCAGTAAAAACTCAGACCTGCCATTACCATGCAATCATTTGCAGTTTGGGTGCTTTTTTCCCTCTTCCTCAGCCCTGAGTCAGTGTCTTTCCCTTCTTAAGTATTTCCTCCGGTTGCTGTGACAGAAGGAGGTGGCACTTGATATGGAGCAGAAGTCAGCTCTGCTCTGCTGCTCCCAACAGCAGCTCTCCCCTGGGCCACTTCAAATTAGGAAACAGCTGGCATTAATGGTGAGGGTCGGGGGCTCAGAAACACCCCTCGCTACTGCTCCTCATGGAGCTCACAGAGACCAGAGCTGAGAGGCAGATGATGCACCTCACAAAACATATTTATGAACTTCAAGACTTCAATATGCTGGCAAAAGCCTCTTCTTTTCTGGTCCAGTTAGTGGCTATGATACTAAAATCCAAAGAAGTGCTCCCTATTTGCCTTCCTTCCCAGGAAAGCAGCAGATCTCCCAGGATGGCTGAGGACTGCACACCACTGCAGTGGGCTCCAAGTGGTGGCAAGTTGCCAAGGAACCCACTCTATCCCACCAGCACACATCCCTCTTCTATGTACCTGATGAACTTGCTCAAAGGAAACAGAAGGGTCTCCAATGTATTTTCTAATCTTGCCAGCAGACAAGGAAACCTCACTTTCAAATCTCTTGCAGGGGAATGAAGAGGCCAACCCTACACACACACATAGCAACACATCTTTGATAAGATGCATGCAGAATAAAGTTGTATTAAACAAAGCAGAAAACACCGTGTTTTTCTCCTTAGTTATCTATATGATTTTATCACAGAATCACAGAATTAACTAGGTTGGAAAAGACCTTTGAGATCATCAAGTCCAACCTATGACTTAACACCACCTTGTCAACTAAACCCTGGCACTGAGTACCACATCCAGTCTTTCCTTAAACCCCTCCAGGCACAGTGACTCCACCACCTCCCTGGGCAGCCCATTCCAATGCCCAATCTCTCTTTGTGTGAAGAACTTCTTCCTAATGTCCAGCCTAGTCCCCAGTGCAGCTTAAGACTCTGTCCTCTTGTCCTGTCGCTGGTTGCCCGGGAGAAGAGACCGACCCCCACCTGGCTACAACCTCCTTATGTAGATAGATTAACTGATATATTATATATCGATATCATTATAATATTATATAGACAGATAAAGTTATTACAATGGAAATTCTCCCTCTTGGGCACCAACAGGCACTTTTATTCCAGGCTGTGCCAGCTTTGCTCGGTGTATGTGGCAGCAGCACTCACTGCTTTAGTTCAGAGAACACGGACTGAGTGTTCACATGCAGATTGTGGGCTGACCATAAATTCACCCTGAGCAAAGTAAGCACTTAACGTTATTATGGCAGGCAGCAGTATTTTATAGGAATGCATTTATTCACAGAAGTTTGAGTTTTTACACACTTACTGGGCTAAAAGAAAAAGAGTACATGGTTCCAGCCCTGATGAAAGGATGAGCCATGCTAGATATCAGGTGCCTTCACAGCCAGATCCCAGTTACTGCAGACTGAATGCCTCCAGACATCATCTCTTTGGGAGGATCCCTCACACTAACTGTGTGGCTCACCGCTTACAGAACCATATGTATGATCATAGAACCATCAAGGTTGGAAGAGACCTTCAAGATCATCCAGTCCAACCACCCACCCAGCACTGCCACTGTAACCCCTAAATCACTAAAACAAATTACCCAGCACCAGATTCAGACACCTCTTGGACACCTCTGGGGATGGTGATTTTACCATCTCCTTGGGCAACCTATTCCAATGCCTGATCACACTGAGAGTGAAATTTTTTTCTAATATCTAATTTGAATCTCCCCTGTGTCAGCTTAAGGCCATCTCCTCTTGTCCTCTCACTGTACATGTGGCAGAACAGACTGGCCCCCAGCTCACTACACCTTGCTTTCACGCAGTTGTAGGGAACGGTGAGGTGCCCCCGAGCCTCTTCTCAAGACTAAACAAACACAGCTCCTCATAAGACAGCTCCTCATATTTTCTAGACCCTTCAGGAGCCTTGCTGGACACGTTTCAGCACCTCAATGTCCTTTCTAAAGTGAGAGGCCTAAAACTGAACACAGTACTTGAGGTGCAATATACCCCAGCACAGCCTCTTACCAGCAGTGCCTTCTGGCACCTGGAAAATGTGGGTGAGGGAGGTCTTTCCCTAGCTGCTGCTTGTAAGTGGCCTGTACTAATTCCATCTAATTATCCATTCTGCTTCAAACCGGAGTACACAACACTGTGTAGTGTCAGGACGGGCATGGAGTCTGACCATATCAGTTATTGTATCAAACACCAGTAATGTTACAGTAAAAAAAAAATAAATGCCCAGATGACTTTTGTTTTTAAGAGATGGTATTTAAACAGTTTTGCACTATCTTTTAGAAACATCATTAAAACACAATTTGGGGTTTTTTCTTGCTAATTTGGAACTTCAAAGAGAATATAACAGCAGCAGTGAAATAAAGATTTTGATACCAGTTGGAGTCTTGTCTTCATGGATGTATAATTTAAACTGCCAGACTTTCGGAACATACATGATATAAAACATAGTCAGTCAATAATAATAGTGTTCCTCAAGACATCTAAAAATTTGTTTTATTGCGCTTTTATTTTTGTCTCCTTTCATTTTCTGAAATATAATCATAGTTCAGTGACTTCATCTGCAAGGAACAACAACAACAAAGCTTTGGCAGTAATGATGTACAACAAATGAACCTCAGTTCCTTAACCACCCTGTTACCTTATTGGTGCCTCATTTGAATTAATGGATTCCCAAAAAACATTAAATTATATTTATATTTTCTTCACAAAAATTACACAGATAGAGAACTGAAAGTATTATAGTCCCTACACTTTCTGAAAAATAAAGCAAAAATAATAAATCATGATAAGTTACTGTAAAAATAGAGAGTGTGTTTGCAGACAAAGCTCTCTGTGTCCTCAGAGGAAAGAAGAAATAGCACTGAAGAATTACATGGTTTTTTTCTGCCACATGATGCTACACAGTGCACAAAAGCAACCTTCTCCATTAGACTAAGACCAAGAGTGTCATTATGAAAGACTCACCAGACTGGTTGAGATTGGAATTACAGCAGAGTGTTTGTATTCCCATGTAAGACTTTATCATGGCTAACTATATAATCCATAGCGAGAGGAATCCAAGCCCTGGACACAGACCTGCTGCATGAACAGCCACATACATGAGGCTGCAGGGCCTGCATCAGTACTGGCTGAAGAATCAGCTTAAAAGCAATTTAGTATTTGTATGGAAGGAAACACTGGTATAGGCTTTTTTTTTTTCTTATGATGAGAACAGTAATGAAATTCCCCTGTACTGCACCTCACAAACTGCCCTTTCTCTTGAAGGACATGTTCCTGCCTGATAGCTTTGATCCTCCTTGTGAACCTTTGTGGTTCAAAGCATGTACCACAGCTTGTATTCTCATGGGATCCCAAGATAAAAGGCCACCTTCTACCACACACTTCAAAAGACTCTCTGCAAGCCTCTAGAGACAGTTTTTAAGCATTTCTAGTATCCCAGGGACTTTCAGGAGCGAGAAGAGATCCAGCCCATCGGCCCATACTAAAGCAAATCACTCAAAAAGAGGGGCTGAACAGACTCAGCACAACCTGTAAAGGTTTGAGGGGCAAGAGCCTGGCTCTAGAGCACACGCAAATGCCATATAGCAAACTCCCTCAATTGTCTCAAAAGATTAAATGAGACAAACTGGTATGTACCAGTTCTTCCTTTGAGATAATTTTCAATTTCAACCAGTCCATTTTCTTATTTTGGGTTTCCAGTCTACATCCCCAAAAGTAACTTGCACATAAAAACTGGGCAAACAGATGTCATTCCACACTACCAGGGCACACAAATGCAGTTTGTGCATATAAATTACATTTTTCTATCCCCAGAAAATTGACACACTAAAAGGAAAATTATATATCTCTAGGCAAGTAAAGAGACATCAGGAATAAATATTTTATAATGCAACTAGCTTTAAAAACAAGGGGATCTTACAAAGCTTATCACATTAAAAAGAATTCTTATCTGAACTAAGACCATTGTACTTAAGTTGAATGCTAATACTCAATTCCTACATTGACACTACTTGAAAATTTGGCCATGTCTTGATTTTATCATTGTCTCATAAATCCACTGACACCAAAGGACTTAGCCCGGATTTTCACCCAAGGAATAGTAATTTTGACCCATACTTATGTCAGTTTTGTTGGAAGACATGCCTTGTAGAGGTTGTATCTCCCTCTCATTTTAATTAACTATTTATTTTTAGGGGAACAGAGTAAAATCTCACCAGTCTAAATTTCAGAGAATTCTCCTCCCGTTAGGAGAGGAAAAGACCTTACACACATTGATATAGTTATTTCCTGTAGGCTCTATGCAAATTCAAGGCTTTCATTTATGAAAGGTGATACAATGTTCCTCTTGCAAAGCCACCACCCCAAATTTAATTTTGCAGAAGCAATTAGTTTAAAAGTCGAGAACAAGTGAATTTAATTCTTCTCGTAAGAGACAGTGGCATTCTTTTAAATATATGCACAGGCATTTAGATATTATATGCACTAGAATAACAGTCATTAATAAATCCTGATTTGCAGTTTGCTTTCATTTTTCCCATGGCTTTGGCTTTCAGCCCTGTACGATCTGAATGTACCACTAAAGCCAGAGGGAAAGCAGTACCCTTCCCGTTCCTTTCCCCTGTGGCGATGCTGCACCAGAGCCTGATTCCACGTTGGTCCTGAGACTGACTTGATCGGAAGAGAAATTTTTTCATGAAATCTGTGCTGAATCTACGAATGCCACCCAGTTTCTCATCCTACAAACTCATCTATACACTCAGTCTATGCAGCTTTACAGAGAACCAACATTCAAAGCTATAAACCAAATCTTGGGAGACTTTTGCACAAAAGTCTTAGATTTATAAGTAAGCCTTTTTAACATTACAGTTCCTGCTAAGAAAAGATATGATGATACACAAACTTCCAAGCAAAGGTCAAGCTGGCAGAATTTAAAGAGGAGCAGGAAAGATCTGGGAGAGCCAGACTCAATGCCTAAGGGGCTTCAGACTGATGGCAAAAGTAGTTTAAAATTTACTGAAGTGCAGTAGGAGCCAGTCTCAGGCCTGCATGGCAGCAGTGACTTCAGGTTTGGTGCTATCACTCCCCTTCAAAACTTGCATGAGGACTGCCAGCCCAGCAGCCTAACACCTGGGCAAAGTGAAACGATTTGCCATTGCATCTTTGAGGAAAATATCACTGTCCCATTCAAATACATCTCAGTAACTTTGGGCTTGTTTTCAGCTTTCTATAAATGCAGCTATTTCTCAAAGGGCTGGATCCCCATGGTCCTTAATGCCAGTGGCAGCAGCTCAGACTCCCATGTTTCCAGACATTGCTGAAGACCACCAGCTCCCACTGCAAGCAAATTCACAGGACAAGAAATAAGGAACAATGACTCTAATCCCAAAGCGTACTGACATGATAATCAGTTGGAGACAGGAAAGGGCACCCCAAAACCGGAAGGGTGCACGACTCAGGGAAAAAAAATCCTGATGTCTGCTTATGCATATAGGAATTATAAAATGGTGTTTTGTCCAAGCTTAAGTTGCATGACTAAAACCAGGTCTCTCATCACCCCCTTCCCGTTCCTTTCCCCTGTGGCGATGCTGCACCAGAGCCTGATTCCACATTGGTCCTGAGACTGACTTGATCGGAAGAGAAATTTTTTCATGAAATCAGACAGTAACTGCCCATCTTTCTTTCTCAGGGAATAAGCATTCAGAAGATCTCAGATGTCAGCAATGATTTAAATATTACCTGCTCACTTAGATGACCAGCAGACTTCCAGATATATAAGAATGCATTTTGAGAGTATAATCACATAAATCTGTTTTCAAATGCAATACTAAATCTCATATTAAGATACCAAAATGAGGATACAAACACAAAAGTAGCTCTTTTTACATGTATGAGTATCCAGTCAGGCAAATAGGATTATCCTAAAGTGTCCTTGTATTAAAAAAGGTAGATATTCTATACCTGACAGCAAGTACAAACATACAACTCACTGGCTTTTTGGTCTGAAGCATCCGTGGAAATATCTAATATACAGGGTTGTTTTCAAAACTGAATTGATCATTAGAGGACCTGCAAAAAGAGGAGCTGCTCTCTTATGAGCAGGATGACTTTTGTGAGAACATGCCTATTTTTGCCCCACTGTAAATTAAAGACATTTCACTGGAAGACTACACACTCACAATAACCACCCAAATTAGCCTGAATTTTTGCAGCAGTGGCTTCTTATGTGCAAGACTTTGTGCACAAAGGTGCATGTACAGACATGCAGAAAGCCTGTAAACCACTGACAATGTTTGAGTTCCCTGATTCAGTATATCTGCTTTAGGGACCTAAATACAAAGTATGTAAGAGCAGAGTCAAGCCATTTCACTGTGATTTCTGTAGTTCCACCCAGATTTCAAAGTTACTATTTAAAATTACCAGATTGTCATTTAAGCACCAAATACTGCTAAAAGCAGATTATACTTAACATTGCTCTAACAGGTCTAACTCCCACACAGTGAACACTACAACACAGAATGGGAACCCTGGAGAAATTTGATGCCCAGGAAGGAAAGTTTAGACTATGAAGTTGCACAAAGAAAGAGAATAACCAAACATTTGAATATGAAGTAATATTTTCTCCCAACAAAAGTCTACTTAGAGAGTAGCCTACTGGAATGAGGTAGGGTATTAACCTATATCCCCTCAATTTCTACTTTGGCATGGCTCGTTTTTGCTTAGCTGACTATTCACTGTCAGTGTGGAAATTCAGGGTACCAATAATCAGGGTACCAAGAAAGATCCAAACTGCCCTGGGGATTTGATACTGTGCTGGTTCTGAATCATTCCTAATAGTTTTCATCTTCAACCTTGCTTTACAGCATGCAGTTAAAGCTATTTACCCCCCTGTTTTTGCTACCATGTCTCATAAGTAAGCACATGCCTTCATATCTTCCAGCAGCCTCTGTCTCTTACTGCCTTCTGTTCTAATTCCGTCCTCTACCACTCCTATGACACTACACACTTTTTAAAATTTCTTTAGCGAATGAGAATTATACAGTTGAATTATACTGTTCATAAACTCTTAGCATAGAAACCTGGTTGTGAAAAAGCCACCCTGTACAAGTCTACTTACATCGTTTTCCTCCATGGAAAACCATTCCCTTAAGGATTATTTCTATCGATCTTTTTTTTCCCACCCCAGAAAAATGTCATTTCTAAAAATGTCATGAGGATAATGGCAAAACTATTCATAGTTATTACATGCTATACAATATGGAAGAAGGAATATCTGCACTTGAAACCTACAGTTATCTACGGTAGCACCTGAGTCATGACAGCCTTTCCCTCCATGCACCACAACTGCCATAGTTCAAGGTTATATTAAAGTACCTAAAAAATATTAATGAGGCAAGAGGTTTGAAATAAGACTTTGGGCATATCTGTTTCCCCCATATGTAAGAGAGGATGAGCAATTTTGTGTTAAAAACATTTGCAGACGTATAAGGAGCCTGTGTTACTGTGCCTCCCCAGCATCTTCACTGGACTGTTGCCAGAGTACTTCACACTGGTAATTCGTAATAATATATTATTTGATTTAGTTCAAAACCTCTGAGGACTTATACCCCAGGTCTGCATAAGCTGCTTCCCTTAACAACATGCTCTAGTTTGAAAAATCCCAATGTGTCTCCAGTTTTGGTGTGTTTCATTCGGGAGGCAAAAATAAATTATTGCAGAGTAAATAGTTCTGCTGGTGAAACTGCACTCACTCTGTGGGCACCTGCCTTAAATTGTGCCATAAAAATGCCCACTGCAAACTGCTGCAGCAAAATTTTCCAATTCTTAAACTCTATTTCTCCTTGCAATTAGAGCCCTCAGCAATAAAAACAACACTTTTTAGCAATGCTCTTCCTTTGCTGTGTGATCAGAGGACTCAAACTAAGATTCATCCCAACTCGGATTCATCTCAAACTAAGAACTTTGGAAGATTTTGAATTTGAATTTGCTAAATATGCCCAGTATAATGAATACTTTTGTAAACAAATAGTGTTGTGAGCTATCAAGTGCCCCTGGACTACAAAAGGAGAAAAGATACAATCTAGAAGCATCTCCAGAATTGTCTTCACTGTTCACCAGAACCTTTTATGCCGCTGTCTCTCTTCTTTACAATGATAAGGTCTGTGTTAGTGAGAGGAAACAGAAGACTTTTGCAAGTAATTAGCTGAATTCAAGAAGAGGTGTCATGACCTCAAGGAGGATAAAAGCTGCAGAGAATGTACAACAGGTAAATATGCTCCACAACACAGACAATAGCCTATTCTCAGGCTCTTTGTTTACCACATGCTGAGAATGGTTTACACTATATTGTCTCAGATATAGACCTTGCTCTTCACACAGTGAAAGTTCATGCTGCATTTCATGGAAGACAGAAGATCACTACAAACTACAGAAATACCCCAGTGATCATTTCAAACAGATATCATTCCGGAGAGAAAGATTTCCCATTTCTGTCAGGAGGACAAAATAAAAGCAAAGATCTGCCATTAGTCACCAACAGACCTTTTCAATACATTAAAAATGTACCACAAATAGTTTGATCACTGAAAAAAAAATCATCTAGTTCATCACTGCTTTCATTTTGGATGAGTTAGACTGTAACAAGGCACACGTTCAAGCAGGCTGGGTTGTCATGTATCTGGGTTGTCATGTATCCAAACACAAGTTCCTTAAGGTCTCCCAGTCTGGGGTGAAACCACTCAAAATAATCCAGCAGGATATTGCCTTTCCTAACTGTCCCACTTCCAAGTTCAAATCAATCAGTATGTTACCTTTTAGAAATGGTGAAGCAAATAGAGTAGTAGACATGAACTTATCAATAACTGAAGTCAGGACAGATGTTCTGGGGGGCAGAAACCAGCTCCAACCTGTTCAGAGTTGAGCTTGACAGCTTTTTACACTCCGCTTCCATAACGAATGATGAAAATCCCTATATTCCAGGCCCAGAGAGCCCAGCACATAAAAGCAGGCAGTAGCAGCAGTGCATGCAACAACCCAAACCCAGGGTGGAAGAGCGCATAGCTACATGGCTACAAACAAAAACCCTAACACAACTTTAGGTAAGAAAAGCAACAAATCGTAGGTTGTCATTAGAAAAAAAGCTTCTTGAATACCCAAGGTATTTCTTTGATGACAGCTTTGTGTGAATTACAATAAGAATGCATCTTCCACAAATGTTTCCCTGTTAGTGACAAAGCCCAGTTTGCAACTTCATGTTAGCTCTCTAACCAAAGGTGAGAGTTTATTTCCAACATCAAAGCTGAAAGAAAAGTAAGACTAAGCAAAGCTTTTTACAAAAGAAAAAAAGACACAAGTTTGTTAAAATCCATTTGCTCTTAATTACTGAAGATTTTGAAGACAAAGGGAATTTTGCCTTCACATTTTGCCCAGTACTTTGCTGAGATTTAAACACCTAGTCTCCTTCCTGGCACACATCTAAACCGAAAGACTGAATTCTTAAGGAGACAACAATTTACAATATTAGTATTTTAGTGCTGTCATGCCATGCCCTACTGCCTCTTTCTGTCTCTGATACTCTTCTGAGGAAGTATTTCCTGGTGTCACCACAGAACACCTGGCTACACTGAGGCATCGCACTGTATTTTCAAGTATTTCATGAATGCTGTAATGTAATCATGAAATACGCATGTAATTCAATGCTGTAGTATTTCTCTAGACAGGTGCTGTGCTGTTGAAATTCTGTAAGACATAAATGGAAGTGAAAAGCTAAAATCTTGGAAGGAGAGATGTAAACATTGCTACACATTGAAACATTTACTTATTAAGTCAGCCAGAGTCTCTGTATCAAATGTAATCAGAGAACATTATGCATATGGCAGATTTCAATAGTGAAGGCTTTTACTCCTTCCTGCATTACTAATATATATTAACAACAGCCAGGTAAAGACTGATCCTTAACACTTCCTTTAAAAATTAAAAAAAATATTAAATTAGAGGTGTAAATGACCAGGCTAGAAGACACTTGTCCTCATGCAGATGATTTTCTTGGCAATCACTACGAAAACCACTCAGGCTGCACTGTGGCCTGGGGCAGGACAGACTGCGCCACCAATAGCATTAAGAACTCTATACATCTACTCAGCTGAGGTATCCTCACAACTCTGTGCTCTATTAAAGGGAACTACAAATTTGCAACCAAGTAATTTTCATCCAAGTTATAAACGTTCAAAAAAATTCTCATCTTGTACATGCTCAGTAGAGACTAGTTATGGTTAATTAATTCCTGTGTTTATGTGTTCTTACACACCAGATGGCTTGGTGAGCTATTCAAGCAGTCCCCAACAGGAGATTTTCTGGCAACTTCTTTGCAGAGACTGGACACCACTGGCAGTTTGGCAGCAGCTTTGCTATGAACAACGAATATCACTGAGAGGCTCAGCTATTTCTCTGTCCCAGGAAACATGCTTCCATCTTGATAAATCACCTTAGCGAGCATAAAAAAAATGCAGATCCAAATGGGTTTGGACTCAATGTTTATCCATAAGCTGAGAACCCCTCTGGAGCCTAACTCCAGAGAAGTCATTTCCATGGAAGTTCCAGCAAGACACCATTACAAATGAATAATCTGGCTTTAGATCCAACTACAACTCAAACTGAGGAATCACTTTGGCATCTGTGTCTTCTGTACATTCCACAGGAAAAATGAGGCATCCATTTCACAGATGAAATGGCACATACCAAGACTTACATTAAGCCTTTAAAACATTCTTGGTAAAGGTGACTAACAGCTAAACTTGGAGAGCACATAAAGGTAAAATAGAGCTGAAGATTGAATTGTCAAAAAGTCAGCGTTCTATAATTTTCTGCAGAAAATTCAAGTCTATGTTGGAGGGAAAAAAAGACTATTTATGCAAATAGCTGTTGAGAATAGTCAGGAATTATCAAAGAGAGAGGAATTTGGTTCAACAAAGCCATTCAATCTGCCGCTTCCTTGTGTGCCTCTACTGGCAGTCTCCTCTCAGATGTTTTTCTTTCCATCTTTAAACTCCAAACATCTATTTATTTCCAATCCTCTGCACAGTTATATACACTGCTTTATATTGAGCAGAGGCTACAGGGGAGTTACTAAACAATCTTCCCAGTTTTTTTGCACATCAGGAGTAGGAATAGGAGATCTCAAAAAAAAAAAAGAAAAAAAAGAAAAAAAATATTCAGCCTGTAGAGTTTCATGAAACTTCCCATGAAGTTAGATTGACATCTCCATTAAATTTAACTCAAATTAGATCTGGCCTTCATTGGACATGAACATAAGTCTGTCCCAGCTGATTTCTAAACATCTGTGAAAGGGACTTCCATGCTGAAAGCTGTTCCTTCAAATAAGAGCATTTCCAACAACAGCCCCCTGCAGCAAACAAAACAGGCTGAACTTGTGAAGGGGAACTGCTCATTCACACAGCAGTAAAAACTCAGCATCGTTACAGCCGGAGTTGGTTAAATATTTATTGCCTGGCATTTTTTCACTTGTTTACATGCAAATGGATCTCTTATCCAGTAAGAGATCATAATTATAACAAATACGTTTATAGTTCACTGTTTTCATGTATGTATGTATTTGAGTTTTCAACAAGCTGAAAAATCTCACTTCCATCCATACTTACTGTTACTATTTAGACTAGTTTCATACTTGTTAAATGTAATGACTGCCAAGACTCATCATTGAGTAGGAGATAGACTTGGGATAGTTCCCAAATGGAACATCCAAATACATCATCCCATATGGAGAATGTATGGCTGCTGCTGCAGGGTCAACCTCAGTCACGACCCTATTGCTCACGGCTGTAACCTCCACTTCTCTTAATGCTCAACAAATTGCTTTTCCATACCTAATTTCTGGGATATAGTATAACATATTCGAGAAACAGCAGAAGATAAAGCGGGAACAACAAATTATAGAACATTTAAAGCCTAACTATTGCTGATACTTCACATTAAATGTTTTCAGGATATGGCTATAATTTCCAGACCAAAAAGACATCAATCAGGACAACACTCCACTTCCAGCCAACCATCCACTAAGAAGAGCAATGACACCTCAGCTCTTGCATGTTGTTGTACTATTCAGAGTGGAGAAGACAGCTCCTGCTGTGGTGCTGAAACCCTGCAGACTGTTAAGTATGCAGTTACTCCTTAAGGATCGCCTGGACTGTGTTCTTCCCAGTGGGAAAGGCGGAGGCCCAAGCTTTCTTTAGGCTGTGCAACTGGCAGTGAGGCCTTCAGAACTACCCGGGGTACGAACAAGGATGTCCCAGACCAGCAGTGCAGCAGTGCAGGAAGGGCAGAGCAGGATGAGGGCTGGCACCTGCAGAAGTATCAGGGCTTGGAGGAGCAGGACAGAAGTAGCTGGTTTGCCAGCACACAGAAAGGCAGGTCTACACTGACAAAAATGCAGCTTCGTAAGGCATACACACACACAGAGCCAGAAAAGAATTTCACCTCTGGAGAGAACAGCTGGATTCTGTTCTAAGCTGAATTCTGAAGCAAATAGTATTTCCCTGGTGAACAGCAAGTGTCAGCCAGCATTTGCAGCCTCAAGAAACTATCACCTGATTAAATTTGGGAAGACTATACTCCTGCATAACAACTTTTAGTCTCTAGCCTTCCAGCTTCACCTCAAAAATAATTTGAGCTTTGTGGAAGATAAAAACTCCCTTCCTTTAAAAGGAGTTGCACCCTTCTGCTAAGGAAGCAGCCCTGATAAAGGGTCCTTTGGTTCACTTCTTTTTGTAGCATTCCCTTCATACGCATCTGTCTTGACATATGACAACTAAATTACGCATGACTGAGATGCTTACAATTACTAGATCTAGTTAAAAGGATACCAAGACCCGAGGAACACAGACACCTCCATGCACTGAGGCATCACCTGCTGCCTCTGTTATTGTCTGAATTTCTGTCTATTACCACCAATTGTCTGAAACTGGAACAGAGTCTGAGTTAAGAAAAGATGGGACCTCCCAATAAAACACTGAAAAGTAAAAATCAGAGGGAGGGTAAAAAACCCCTAACAGTTAAGTTGGAATAAAAAGAAACAAGAAGTGAAACAATTAAAGCTCCTAAATAAGTAACAATCATTGGTGAAATTTCAAAATCCTGGAACATTTAAATAGAGCCCTGTTATCCACAAGGAAGCAGAGGGACTCAAGCACAATGGAAACACACAGAAATAGAGATTTTTCTTAAATGTTGCTCTGAAGCCCTGAAGATCTTGATCTCCTAAATATCATTCAAGTAAACCAGCCTGAGAGGGCAAGCTATTAGCCTCAGGTTTGCAAGTCTTAAGAATATTGCAATCCAGAATATCCTTGTTGGGAGATTGGAATATTAAATGCTCCTGCAGAAGGAAGGAGAGCCTGCTGAAGCATTTTTGGCTGCTCTTAAATTAATGAGACAAAAGCAAACCATGATAATCTGACAGCTTTTCTTTTAAGACAGAGACTGTGCTCGCTGTCTTAATAGACCCTGTCCAATACAGGTCTACAGGCAAGGCTGTTTCTGCTTTAAAAAAAATCATTGTGTTGAATGAAAATGATATACTGAAAGGTGAAACTAGGTTAGTCTCACCATTTTAAGAGAAAACCGAAAACCAGAAGATGTGCAAGAACTGAGAAGGGATTTCATAGGTCAAAATGTAAGAGAAATGCAAAAGGAAGTATTGCAAAAGATTTAGCAAAAGCAAAGGCCCAAATAATTTCCAATATTTCAAAAACTCTGTACCAAAACTACGGAAATAACCATTTAAAAAACCGGAGCCCACCAGAGGGGGCCAGATGCAGAGGACACCAGCAAACAGGTGCACAGGGACAGCCTGGGGGACAGCCATCAACAGTCTGAGAAAACAAGAGCTGACATGATGCCTTGGTACTCTCAGCAGACGTAATAATACAACATTATTTGACAGAACTCCGTGAATTAAATATCAGTACTTGCAGCTCAACTTGAAAATCTTGTTGACATCTGAATAAAAAAACCTCATGAACTGATGAAATCAAAAATAAAACGTAAGGACAGTTCCTACTGAAATACTGAGTCAAACACAAGCTATGGTAGGAAGGTAAAGATGTACAGCTAGGCTTGTTAGAAAGAGTGGGAATACTAGGACTAAAAGCATGTGTAGCTTTTGGCTTGGTTCAGTGAACAGGCACTATGAGACAAAAAGACACTATGAGACAAGAAACAATTACTTAATCCCCAAACCGATGTGGGACACAATTACAAAGTCCCAGGAAAACACAAAACCCCACAGAAGGCCCTGAAGGTCAGTAGGATTACAGCAGCGGGACAAAGCCAGCCCACATTTACTCTATCTGGAGCTACGCACATGATCACAGGACAATGCTGGTGCTGTCACTACTGCTTATGTGCTATTGAGTTTCTCAAAGCTACGAGAGGTTATACTATTTATCTAAAAAGGAATGTGGCCCCAAAACCCTTCAAGCAGTTCTAAACATGATTTCCTCAGCATATTTCAAACTTAGCAGGCAGACCCCACAACGCACACTCTGTCCAGCTCTCCCAGGCTCGTGGGAGCAGTATGTCACTTCACTGTCTTGTTTGCAATTTGAAGATTATGTTTGTACACACGAGTTTGGGAAAACTCAGGCCAGATCCTCAGGTTCAAATGAACATAAACCAGAAATTTGGATATGAATAATCAAATTTACACAAATTGACACATTGATGTGACCCTTTCAAAAACATCTGTGTTACTGCAGCAAGAGCAGACATTTCTCCTATATGCCTGCCAAAAGACATCACCATGCACACTTCTGCAGAAAGAAACTTTTAGTGGTTTTAATTGCTATTGACTTTGTACTTTCTGTTTCCTATTACGGGTGTGAATACAAAACTTCAAAGCAAAGTTTCACTGAAATTAATGAGTTCTGCATGACAAAAAGGGACTTGCTGACTCCATATAAAAGTCAGCAAAAATTGGTGGAAATTACTCTGAGGTTCAGTTGAAAAGTTAATGAATTTCAATGAACCCAATTATTAACACAGATTCTGAGTTTCATCAGTATCTTGGCCAAACAGAACAACAAGCAGAACCTCATACAAAGAAAGAGGAAACCTGAATTTCAAGGAATGCAAGGCTAGAGAAAGCTGTGGAAATGGTGTATAGATGATGGCACAACTGTGCCTTCTCATTGTGTGAAGCATGACTCCTCCTCACCGTCCTTGGGTCCATTTGTTTATGCCTTCATGATGAAAGGAGCACAACAATAGTACCTGGCACCCTCTTCATTACAGCAGAACCATAGAGGATAACTGCTGGAGCCAAATGGAAGAAATTATATATTCATGAAGTGCAAAGTGAGAAATTAATTAGAAAAAAATGCCCTGCTTGGCAGCTACATGCCAGACCACAGGCAGGTGCAATTGGAGGCAGATGAAAGTCATCTAGGACAGCAGATAGGGACATCTCTGGGGAAGAAGCATGTTTTTCTAGGACCTCCTCTGGGCAGCTGGGTTGTTTAGCCTCTCAGAGGAACTTTTTGACCCCTCCCAGCAATAATTATCAATTTTGCTCAAAACTCTGCAGATGAGAATTCTGCTTTCTCACTTTTCAGTTGAGAAATTCCTCTTTTGCACTTGCCTAAACTGTTCAGAAGTGAGTGAAAAACAAAACTAATGTGGAAAGCGATAAGCAAATAATCCCAGGAGCAAAGCGCAGGCACAAATCAACAGAAATCTGAATCCAGTTAGGCATGTTGCTGCTTTGTTGCACAAGTAGGACAATCTTCTCCCTGTTGCTCTGGCAGAAGGGAACCTTGAAGACTTTCCACCAGCAATTTTACACAGACCTTGTTGTTCAGACAATTTTTATGCTCTAGAAACACACAGAGAGATTGTGGTTGCAATACTTCCCTGGATGCCTACACTTACCAAGGGGCCAGGAGCGCCCACTGTCTCCAGCTGTAACAGAGGAGTAGCTCATTGCCTGAGGAGCTGGGGTTTATGCAGAGCAGGCATAGTAAAATTCCCTGTTCCCCATGGTAAAATTTCAATACTACAGAGCTATCTGTAGTATTTGCTTTAGGAAAATAAACATTTAGCTATGAAATATTACATGATAGGTACAGACAGGTATTATTTGCATGGTCACAAACATTTTGAAGTACTCTTCAGAAAACAAAACCAAAATCCCAACAAACTAGATCATACAGTGCTGACTTTGTGTTCATTAGTCATCTCATTTCTAGCACCTCAGAGCTCCTGCACCATCAGCACAGTTCTGTTGCTGCACTAGTGAGAAAAATGTAATTAATTAAACAAAGAACTTTAACTGAGAGATGTAAGGTACAGCAGAGCTTCATGTTAAAATAGCTCATCAATCAAAGAGTTGTGGTCACTGGCTCACTGTCCACATGGAGACCAGTGATGAGTGGGGTCCCTCAGGGGCTGGCACTCGGGCCAGTACTATTCAACATCTTTGTTGGTGACATGGGCAGAGGGATCGAAGCATCCCCAGCAAGTCTGCCAGCAACACCGAGCTGTGTGGTGCAGTCACACACTGGGGCAAAGGGATGGACCCAGAGGGACCTTGCCAGGTTGGAGAGGTGGGGCTTGTGCAAACCTCATGAAGTTCAACAAAGCAAAATGCAGGGTCCTGCACCTGGGTCAGGGCAATCCCAGACACACCACCAGGCTGGGCAGAGGAGTGACTGAGAGCAGCCCTGGGAGAAGGACTCGGGGTGATGGGTGATGGAAAGCTCACCAGGAGCCAGCACTGAGTGCTCCCAGCCCAGGAACCAAGGGAGTCCTGGGATGCATCCAAAGGAGCGTGGCCAGCAGGTTGAAGGAGGGGATTCTCCCTCTCCACTCTGCTCTCCTGAGAGCCCACCTGGAGCACTGCACACAATTCTGGGGCCCCCAACAGAAGGAGGACATGGAACTGTTGGAGCAAGTCCAGAGGAGGCCACGAAGTTGATAAGAGCCTGGAGCACGTCCCCTACAAAGATGGGCTGACAAAGTTGGGGCTGTTCAGCCTGGAGAAGAGAAGGTTGTGTGGAGACCTCACAGCACCTTCCAGTACCTAAAGGGGGCCTAGAGGGAAGCCATAGAGGGACTCTACACCAGGAACTGTAGGGACAGGACAAGGGGGTATGGCTTCAAAATAGAATAGAGTAGGTTTGGATTAGATGTCAGGAAGAAATTCTTCCCTGTGAGGATGTTGAGTCACTGGCACAGTTTGCCCGGAGATGTTGTAGATGTCTCAACCCTGATGGTGTTCAAGATCAGGTTGGATGGGGCCCACCGCAGGGGAGTTGGAATGAGGTGATCTTTAAGGTCCCTCCCAACCCAAACTATTCTATGATCCTATAATTTGATTAAGTAGATATTTTTATGTCAATGGAACAGATAAACAAATAAACACTGACATGAAAAAACACCTGCAAAAAATTCCCACCTAACGTTCAATGCAAGAGCACTAACAGCTAACAGGCTTCAAGGTGTAACAAGACAAAAACAACTTGCTGCTCTGTAGGAGCAAAGAGAAATGCAAGTGTGCATGTATGGTCATGTTTATGGAGCATGGGAGAAAATGTATAGCCCAAGTCAAAAACACAATGATTGAAACATGCTTCTGGATTTAGTCAGTCCCTTGGATCCAATGCCTCCAGGCTTCCAGAGTGTCTAAAACAAAACTGGAAGGTTCTTTAATAGAAACTTTATACAAAGCAGTCTTGATCCTGGCATTTGAGAGGTCTGCAGATCCTCAGAAATTTCACAAGAATGAAGCTCAATCCTGCAAAATTCAGAAAAGTAAATCTCCCATTATCACAAACTGAAGCTTGAGTGAGGGCAACAGGAGCAGGCTTGAAGTGACAGGTAAAATCAGTACTGCAGATGACACTCCAGCACACTGTTCCCTCCTTCCCAAAGCTCCAAGTGGCACCCAATGAACAGCTGCAGACAGACAGAATTCGCATCTCTCTAGGAACAAGCTGCTACTGCTAACCATGCTGTGTGAAAAAGTCTTGCTATTTTTTTGCCACTAATTTTAATAGCTACTGCAGTGTAGCTATGTTTGACTATATCCACATGTGTAATAAAAGGGCTGTGTGTATCTGTTGATAGGGATTGTAGCCCTGCTGACGTAGGGCTATATTTGATAATTTGTAGATTCACTTAATAACAAGTGGGAGCTGAAAAATAAAGCAGAGGAGGAAGAACACTGGATTTTAGGGCTGGGGCAGGAAAGAACCTACCTATTTTAGCATAAAGGCATCATTATGGTGAGGTAGAAATGGGACCACGCAGCAGGGCAGAGATGTACAGCAGCTCACCAGGGACAAGTACCTTACAGCCCCAGGAACTGTACAACCACGGGACAACATGTCGTATAAACCCATCTGCATCTTTACTCGGTGTGGTGGGCTGACTGGCACCATGTGTATAGAGTCCAAACACCTCTCTAGCAAAGCAGAAATAACTTAAAAAAGGTTTACAGGTTCATCTGCATTTTGGGTTTGTTTTTACTCATTTTAATTTCTCTTTCTCTTTGAGCAGCACGGTGTTTAAATTCAGCTTTTAAAAGCAAAATAAATAATCCCATCATCATTGGTAAAAATATTCAATTGTGTAATTACAGTCAATACACAATATATTTCAAGAAAATGCTCAGGACATGATTCTCACCAAAGTTCGTATCAAGTTACTTTCAGGGTGTAGCAAAGTTTTTAAATTAAAAAAAAATCAGAATCTAAAAAAAGACATGGAGCAAAAGAGGGGGGTAATCAAGATAAGAATATATGAAAAAAATGTGCAAGACTGCATGCAAAAAATTTGTTTTAAATATGATGTTACAATTTCAAAACTAACAACATGAGTAGGAAAGAAAGACTCAAAATATCTTTTAAATCTTAAATGGTAAAAAATGGTGCAAACAAATTAAACAATATGTCAGCATTTCCTCAGTCCTGCCCTTTGACATACTATTTGAAAATCTCACCCTTGCAACTTGTATGAAGAAAAAACCCCAACCGGCTACAAGATCTTCAGCACTACAAGTGTTTGCTGTGTGAAATCTTGCTGAAGGATCATGAAGTTGCCAACAGAGATTTCTATTTTATTTTTTTTAACCTGAAAGACAAGTCCTCAAACTTCTGATTAGATACTTGACTTCTGAATACAAAAATTGGTGCCATCTCTAAACTGGGCAATGTAAATATGTGCAAAGAGGTGGTCACACAACTCTGAAGCAACCTGTAGATGAAAGGAATGGGGGACACTCTCCTCTCAGTTTATATTCCACCCTTTCCTATCTGATGATGCCTTCCTTGTGGCATTAAAACATCCCACAGAAATCATTGTACAAACTCTTCCCTTAGCCCTCAGACAATATTGCTTCCAAGCACTCTGTTGGATACAGAAAAATCACATCTAGGGATGACTTAGGAAGTTCAAAATAAATTACAAATCAAGGCAAATAATTGCCAAACAATGGTTTGCCATACTCAAACAGATCAAGAGCTCAGTCTGTCATCTTTCACTGCATCATAGAATAGTTGCAGTTGGAAAATACCTTTGAGACCTTTGAGTCCAGCTGTTCGCGAGATACTGCCACTATGTGATACTCAGACACCAAAAGCAGGGGAAAATAAGGTCTAGTCATGCCCCATGTCACAACATCTACTCAAAATCACAGGACAGGACACAACAGATTCAGCTTTCAAATATAAGTGAGACCTTTAAAAAGCTAGGAAATTTCAACACGCAGAACTACATATCTCAAAGTTACCTACGAAACTGGTTTGATTTTTCTTTCACAGTACTTTAAAACAGCTGGCTTTCAGTTTTACTATTTCTTCCTGCCTTGACAATGCCATGTTTCTATGTTAGCCTAGTAAGGACAGGGCTGATGCTGGAGGCACACAGGGGGCCCAAGGGACATGGCACACACCTCAGCTCAAGAACTTCAGCCTTCAGCTGGCTGGGAGCCATCACTGTTTCCTCAAAAACCAACTACTAACACAGGCTCCTCTGCCAGGTGAAACAACATGTCACCTGGGGCACCGCAGCATCAGCTGGCCTCGGCGTGTGGGGCTCTGCCCAGAGGCTGCAGGACTCAGAGCACATGTGGGGTGGGGTCTCCTGCCCAGCTCCCTGTCAGATGGAGATCCCAGAATCGTCTAGCAGTGTGGAGAAGTATAGCAGGCCTACCAGCCTTGCTAGCTCCGAAATAGATCTTAGTACAGTACGCTTCTACCCGTGAGAAACAAGAGCTAGAACTGTAAACATAGGGAAAGAATTTAACAGCAACCTTGCACCTGGTGTTTTTTGCCTTGTTGTTTTGATAATAATAGAATGTTGTAGTTAATGTAGCCAATGGGTGTATTGTATTGATTCAATAGCCAATTAACAGGTGATGCGAATCATAACATTCTTAAAGCCTATAAAAGGATGTGTGTCTGCCTTAAAATAAACTTTTTACTTCTTTTCTCCTTCTTCCCCGACTCTCGTGAGTTTGTGTTCGTCTCGACAGCGACATAGCAGGGATGCTGAGCAACTGGGAACAGCAATTACACAGTTGTCTTTAATTGGATTATACTGCAAATTTGATCTCATGCACATGGGAGGCAGTGTCATCAAAGGAAATGCATTTCTCTAAAGGGTGTGACATTTCAAAAAATAAAATTCTACCAAAAATAAAGCAGTAGGACAAAATACTAGCAGGGGAAGCTACCACAGGTGATACAGGAATGCTCTCAGGAAATAGCAGCCTGGGAAGATTTGCAAGCTAAATATCAGCACTGTGATAGAGAGTTAAAGAGCTAATGGGTTGTGTATCTCCTTCACATAAAATATATTTTCAGTAAAGTGGTAAAGATGCATATATACATCTGCCATAAATATTTAACAACTCCATATCAGCTGGAAACAAGCAGGCTGAATAGAGCCGTCATTTTGAACCAGTCTCTTTTTCCAGACACAGGTAACACTACCCTCTGCTGTAGGAAACCACAAAGTGCCTGGCCAGGTGGCACCACAGCCAGCACAGCCACTAGCCCCAGGGAAGCCTCCAGACAAAGTGTCCTCCTCACCCCTGGTGGCACATCACTGCTTTCCCTGGTGAGCCACTCTTGGCCCATCCCAGTCACTGCCCTAAAGATGCTGTGAAAGGTGCGACAGCAGCGGGGAGTTCCAGGGTCTCCATGGCTCTGGCACTTAAATGTAAAGTGCACTGACTTGCATAGCTTAAAGTGTGTCTGAATTACATTCAAGCTTTTGCTCTTCTTTCTATTAACTTATAATTTATGCTACATATTAATGATTTCTAAATGATGTTGTCTTTTATTACCCTTTCCTCATGCCACATTCTGTTGCCTGTTCAAATTGCAAAGTGATCTGAACCAAATATTTACTTCCTAGAAGGCTGAATAAGAAATATAGTTGCTCTGTTGCAATCAACAGCCTAAAATCCAAGTCTAAGCTCAGGGCTGCTGAAGCATCTCCGCTTCCAAGTTACCTCAGCTTGTCCTGAAGGATCTCTCCTAATCCCTCAGGCAGCCTCTTCTTTCTGTCAGTATGGCATATAGCATGCAGACAGCAGAGAGCACTGTCTTCTGCCTTCTGAACATCTCCAAGAAATTCCCAACTCCCAGGCTAAGGACAGGCAAGAGGGATTAACTGAAAGTCACGCAGCAGTGTATGTATGTGCTCATGGGGTAAGCAAGGAGAAAATCAACTGAAGAGGGCAGTCATAGTCCCAGTACATGCAGCTCCTCTGCTAGGAAATGCATTATCTAACAGTCTATTTCTCTGGCAGCTCTTGCACTTGAAGGCATGTGAAACCACACATCTTTACGTTGCTCAGGGCAAAAGGAGATGGTACCAAACCTTCCCGAGTGTGAAGGAGATGGGGAAAACACATTCGGCCTAGCAATCCTTTCACAAAAAGCACACTAGCTCATCCATTGATCTTCCGAAACCCCCTCCACACAGAAGTATCCATCACTGCTCTGCCTTCAAACAGCTGCAAAAGCCTGCAACAACTGTTTTACGTACAGCTCTGTCCAACTGCCCTCCAAGAATGGAATGTCCCTTTCTGTGTGACCCTTTTCGTCAGAAGCCCAGGCCACAGTGCTGAGTCTCCTATACTCAATATAGACAAGAAAGCCTTAGTCTACAAAAGTTACCCAAAGAAGTATTTGAAGCTAGAATAAGAGACAGGAGATTGAGCACAGGGAGGGTATTTCACTGGGTGAATACAATTAAGCTGTGAATAATTAAGCTGGGGAAATCTTTTCCATAGCTGCTGCAGGTAATAAATACACACTGTGTAAAAAAGTGACCAAAAAATCCGCTTGGAAAAAAAAAGCAATGCATGAAGTCTTATTAAATTTTTACTTCTGGAATTCAATAAATTTCTAGATTACTGATCTCCAGAGATTAGGAGTTTATCTAAAGTACCTGGATATGCTTGCCATGCTCTAACAGCTTTTCTATGGCACCTGATATCCACATCACCTAAAACAGGCTACCGAGTCTAAAGGGCATCTGGGCTAACCCAGTATGGCAGCACTTCTGGCCAACAAAAAACATTTTAGGGATTGCACAGTTCAAAAGAAATGAAGAAAATTATGCAGCTGCAAGGCTTCTGCAAAAATAGGCAAGGGTTTCTGTAAGTCTGTGGTGCTGCACTCCCCCCTGCTTTCCAGGCCGCACTGCGATCTGAGAAATGCTTTTTAGGTCTTGGCCTTGTGAAACAGCATCTGGGCTCAGCTCTTTCTGAGCTTATCACAGACACTCTCTGCTCCCAGGAACTGCCATTGTCTAACAAGCTCCTGTTCTCCTTATGAACAGCCTTGGAAACTATTTTTCTTCCCTGAACGGCATCGCATTCCTGTTCTCACACTTTCAAAGAAAGTGCCGACCCAAACTGTGGCCAGGATGAAACATTGTGATGACTAAAGCCCATCTCCCGCAACCCTATAAACAGTGGTCCCAAATGAGACCCTGGAGCTCTCGTGGGCCGCAGCAGACTGTGACCAGCAATCTCCCCCTCTGTGGGGCCCCTCCAAGCTGGGAACTCTCAGATTTGCTGTACTTGGAGGATCCCCGAACAACGAGTCCTGGCCTGACACCCTCACTCCTTGAGGCCCGACCCTTCGCCCATCAGGAGATCCAAAGGCATCCAAAGCGAGTAGTTCACTGACCTCTCCGGGTAATTTTTCACAGGTACCACACTTGCACTGACTCTCTGTGTGCATAAAATAGCATAGCAAATCTGGGAGAAATGTTGTTTTCTTAGATGCTTAAGTGTCCTAGATATCGAGATAAGTCAGGCCTGAAAGTTGTTTAGTTACAAGTTACAAGCTAAGTGTTGCTAAGTGTTCCTTTGCTAAGTTGCTAAATATAACTTCAAAGTTATGTTAGGTTAAATGCTGTTGAATGTTATTCCACTGTTAATCATTCACTTATAAGTTAAATTCAAGTTATAGGTTAAGTTAGGTGTAAGTTAAGTGTGGTTCATCTGTTAAATTGTTAGGTTTAAGGTATCAGTTAAGTTAAAGTATTGTTAGGTTTGAGTGCCGTTAAGCTTTTAGGCCACATTCCTTTTTGTCCTTGTTCTCACTATCCTTTTCACACACACACACACACACACAAACACAGCCCCCCAGACAGTTCTCGATTCATTTCTGTTTTGATTGCCTGGATTTTGTTTCATTTTGTTGTTGCTTGTTTTTTCCTGCGTGTGCCTTAACTGTCCTGTAAGCAGTGGAGTGAATCTTGCCAACGAACTTCGTCGTGCTCTTGCTTAATATTAAATCTGGGGGTTTTTGCTCATACCCTTGCCAGTGATTTTTTAAGTGATCTCAAACACTCGTTCGTAACAAAGTCCGAGCCGCAATCAAGTTTGTCTCTTAAGAACAGTCAGTAAATGACATTTGAATTGCTGTAGTTATTATGCATTACACCCACTTGTTCCTTAATGCTGGTGGTCTTCAGTCAAAACTGAAGCACCCTTTGTTGAATTCAGTTTATTTTATTTTGAAATGGAAGTAAAAGAATGAGAATTATGGGTATTTGAATCCTGAGAAAGAGTATTAGCAGCTCTAGGATTTAAGGCCCTGTAAAAAAATACAGCTGACTTCACACAATAGATCAGTGTGCTATAAACAGAGTTAACTTTAGATAGAAAACAGCTGCTTAAGAGCCTGAACAGAAGAATTATGGCCACAGAAACAGAGAATTTCCCAGGGGACAGGACAAAGACCCCACAACCTGGGAGGATGAAGCCACCCTCCTCAGGATGACAAACCCCATGTGATGATTTTTATTTTTCAGCTGTGATGCAGATATAGCAGCATTTCTTTTTGTCACAACACCTACACACAGATGAGCTTGCTAAAGACTGAGATGGCCAAAAGCTATGGCTACAAAGATCAAAAGCAGCTGAGGGAGATGTACTGACTTTCAGCAGGGGATTTCTACAACTTTTTTCAGCAACCAGATGAATTTCAGCCTATCTGAAAGACTCTGAATATCATTTAGACTTATACAAGAGCTCTTCAGACAGGCAGTTCTAACACCAGGAAGGAATGAGCAATTCTCTGTAAATAACCAATACTGGAGAATGGCCCTTACAGCAACTCCCACCTCCTAGAATGCTCTAGTCTTTTAGCAGGAAACTAAGCTCCCAGAACTCACAGGTCAGACTGCACATGGCACAATTTTTTTAAAAGACCCTTAAGACAGCATCACTGAGTAAATTATAAACTTACATATATCCAGCATTTCGTTCATTGCCTGTAAAACAAGGTTGGTAGAATGACTTCCCCAGCTCTAGTCCAAGAGGGCAAATCTGAGCTCCATGCTGCTGAGCCTGAATGCATCCAAAGATGTGGCACACCACACCCACTAATACAGCTCTTTTGTTTATGTGTAATGCATAAACTAATAACACCCTCAAATGATTGCTGTATCTGACTGTGGGAGTGCTTTTTATTTCTATTAGTTTTCATTCAAATGTCATTATTGAAGACAGAAGGGGAAGAAAACCAATTAATGGGAAAAGATAATAAACAAAACCTATGTAAAGAATCACCTATGCTCACTTGATCTGCAGGCAAATTAGACAAGAGTAAAAGCAGGCAGAGTTTTCTGAGTGATATGTTTTATTGCAAGTTCAAAATCTCAAAAATCTGTCCTTGAATATAATGAAACAATTACTATAATACCTAATATTCATTACAACAAATACACCACAGTGCAGCATGCTATTCTCTTGTCCACCCAAACCAAGCAAAAGCTGAACAAAGGGTAATAAATTTGGAACTTTTTGTTAGAGATTTACAGCCAGCTTTGTTGAAGATACACTTTCTGGCCAAGGACTCATTTTCTTTGCTCCGTCCATCAGCTTCTACATCTATGAAATAAGAATACAAGCCAGAGCCCCCTTCAGAAATAAGTCTGCTGCATAAATGGTACAGACCTGAGGATGGGCTTTTCTGAAGTAACACCTCAAGCAGCAGAGGGCTGAGATGAGAGACTAGTAATTACTTCAGCTGTGCCATGGCTACAATTCCGTCATGCTTCCACCTCACCTAGTCTGAACATAAGCAGAATTAAAACCCAAAAGACTGCCCTGTCTTCAAGACAGCCCTTCTCTCCAAAACTCTACTATGCTTGCTTTTGCAGAGCTCTTTTTGGATAAGAAAGCCTCTTATTACCTCGTTATTTACCGAGTAGGAAATTCTGCAAATGCTGCTGCAACAAAAAAATTACAGTCAACCGATTTACCTAGGGCAGGGTATAGTGAGGATTGAAATACTGCTTGCTGACTGAATTTGACATCGTGGAAAATTCCTGCAGAATATTCCTGCAGAATCACACGCTATTATCTCTACTGCCACCCCCTCTCACCCTGTTTTCTCGTACCAGCAGCTTTCCATAAATACTCGCAAAAATTTACAGAGGGTTGCTGATTATTTGAACTGGTGGGCAAAAGCACAGCACTGTTAGGACAGCCTGGTGAGGGTTAAGGCTTTGCCAGACTATGTATCAAAGGGTTTTCACATTTGTTGCAACCTCCACTTTCACTGCATTGCAACAGGAGAGGTGGGTCCCTGTGACAGACAGACCCTGCCAGACCCTGCCAGCTTCCACAACTTTAAATCTTCTTTCTGAATTCGATCCCCAATATTTGTTTCTCCCAGCTAATACCAGCACTGTGCACACTTGAAAGTACAGCCTCCAAAGAGCTGGGGAATAAGGGCTGAGGATGGACACACCTGCAGTTTTAGGATGAGTGGAGCAATATGAAATGCCCTTGATAACACAGCTGAAGTTGAATTTTCCGCAGCAGTGGGAGATGTGCACAAACGGGATTTTTGGAAGTGCCTCTTTTGGGCTGAGCTCTCTCTGACCCTCAACATGACATGGAAAAGCAGTTACTGGGGGATTAGAGTTCCAAAAGTTTCAGATAAACCTATTTCCTCTCAAAGCCCCCAGCAGCTTTGTAGTTCATAGCTAATTGAGCTGGAGCTGTTACTTTCTGCTGTTTCATTACAGAAAGAGGCTAAGTGTGACACCTCTTGCATATAGCTTAGGGCTCATGGAATGAGGGTGATGAGAAGAGAGAAGCTATTTCTTGCATAACCCACCAGGCACTGTTCTCTGCAAAAGGTTTGCCTGCCACCCCACAAAGCCTCTCTATTCCATCATTTCCTTGGTACCTTCTCATTTTAAGGCACAGAATTGCTTACCAGCTAGAGACAAGCCAGAACCTAAATGCTAAGTTATTCCTCTCCTTACACTGCACAAGAGCAGTGAGTTTGGTAGTTTCCTGGAAATAACAATATCAAAAGTCAAAATGCAATAAATTCTTTTGGATTTTGTCCTGAAGGCATTGATACAGCTTCACAGTCCTGTGCAGTCCATTGATCAGCACAAGTACATGGTGAAGGACTGCAAGCTTTTGAACGAGGATCTACTAACCAAAAAAAAAAAAAAAGTTATGCATATTTCAGCACTGTGGATTTCTCTTCAGATGAAGAAGGAATGATTTCAATGGCTTTATCGAGAATCAAGAAAGCATTCCCTGTATGTCTTTTTAAAGGAAATTAGAGCAAGAACGCTAGCACATTGGAAAAGCCACTAATTCTGCGCAGTACTTTGTGTTCATACATTGACAGTCTGAGAGCCAAAATACACACGGAACCAAAACGATTGTGGGGTCAGCAGCATGCATCTGGCAGCAAGAGGACATCTACTGAGGCTGACATCACTGTGCTGTGCCACTACTGTGTGGCACGAGTGTTATGGCATCAGTAGCTACTGATGGTACAAGAGACAGCCTGGTAGAGTTGTTAGGCTGTTCCCTGGTCGAATTAGATTTTGATCACATACAAGTAGGACCTATGCAGATCTAAACCCATATCATCACTTCTGGTGAAGTATATTTTCATTCATGTCTGATCATTGCTTTTCTATGAGGGCAGTTTGCTAGTTCACTGAGATAACACTAATGCAGATGCTGCAACACGGCCAAATTATCTAAACATAAAAATATTTTTTAAATCCTTGATTACTATTAGTTAATTACCTTCATTGAAGCATGCTACTACCAAACAACAAATACAGAACAGAAGCAAAGAATGCCTGGACAGATAAACACTCAACATCCATATGCAGCCTCCATAATCATTCACAAGTATTCATTCAATATTCACAAGCATCCATTTCTGGGAATGAATTTCGCACAAACAAATTCTGAACACTAGAATTTCTCTCTCCACAGTGCTACAGAGCTCTTTTCCATGCACAAATTTGGTAAATAAATTATTTTTAAGAAATGTTCCATCATGAAAATGCAAGCAGAAATTACACTTTGATTGCCATAAATGCCACCAATTATTTATTTCCTGTACAGTGGTTACAAAGGCATCTGCTACATTTTAAAAGCATCACACAGACAACATGAAACATTTATTTAAGTGGTTGCACACTGCAGAAAGCATGATTTAAACAGTCTTTAGTGCGCTCCTTACTGAACCAAAGACTGGCAGTTTGACAGTCAGCACCTTTAAGCTCATTCAGAGCCACTGAACACAACATTTTTAGCACAGCAATTTAACAAGTATGCATCTTGGCACAGCATAACACAGGCAACTGCATTCACATTGGAGAAAAAGACCATGTATGCATAAGAACCATGACTGTGCCCAGAGGTAACAGAAAACTTCCAAAAGCCAAACTACAGGTACAGAAAGAGAAGACAGGGCAAAACTCCCATCTCACAGCCAAGTTGTTAGCACATCCAGATTTCACCTAAACCAGAAGTCTCTGGTTTTACTCTTTTCTACTCACAACTCTTGCTATAATTTTTCAGATTACTAAGGACTAAACTCCATTACTTTCAATGCTGAAAATGTATATTTCCTGCTGATTTTTTTGCATCATGGTGCATCACTTTTTATTTTTCTTTGGGAGCTTATAAAATTTATTTAACCCTTTGGATCAGTAGATTTCAAGATCAGACTCTTCATTAGCTGAAGTCATTTATCCAAATAGCAGTATCGCACAGGGGACCTCATGCATATAAAAACGTCTGTAACCCTTTTCTAGTACTTGTGCTCTGGAACAGATTAAGAGCCCCCAAATTACCCATTAGATTGAGAATGGCACAGCATACCACTCTCATGCCTATTATTTTATCAACATACAAAAATAAAATATAAAAAACTACATGTGCAAGGCCAAATGGAAATACAGAAACTCTGATTGTGCTCAGCAATGAAAAATAAAAGGGTAATGGGCTCAGTTTGGAGGAAATGTCCTCTCTTATGGCCCTGTCTCTTCTATTTATACAGTAAAGAAAAAAAGGAACAGGAATATGTGCAACTCTACCAATTTAAACAAAATAAAGTGGCAATGAACTGAAGGAACTAAAGTTTTTTCGGAAGAGTTGTGTACTGGTTGAGAGACATAGTAAAAAACACTCCAAAAAGCACCAAAAAAACCAACCTGGACTTCTGGCAGGTGCCAGTACACTGGGGCAGCCACAGCCTGGACAGTATACCCTGGCTCCACTGGAGAGTGCTCTTGGTTTGCCATAGGAACACAAGCACTTGTTTCTGCGGCTGTAGGAGTGCAGAGCCACAGCAGTCCCTGCTCCAACGTGACTCTGCGTGGCACAAGCTGGCAGGATTCAGTCAGCTACTGGCAGGGCCCGCTATCGGCAGCAAAAAGGCAGCTGTGCTGATGCTGACATCTCAAGAGTCAGAAATAGTTCACAATTCATCCAGAGAGTTAGAGAGAATGAGAATGGGGTTCTGAAAAAGGGTCTTGCCTTACCAGTGAAACAGACCTCATGGCTTGACCCTGAGCAAAGAACCACCTGAACTTTTATTGCATAGTCTGGGTCTTCCTGTTGCAACATCATCTTCTGCTGTGTCTCTTGTCACCTGGCTGTGTCTTACCACAGGTGTTCCTGTGCCCTTTGTAATGCAAGGGATGATATCAGTTCATAGCCTATTGAGTCCAGCAGTGGGAGATTGTGACCACTGCCTCAAGAAACCCAGTGACTCAATAAAAGGGAAAGATTGGACATGTGGACTACTTACACAAGAAGCAAGAGAATCATTAACCTAAAGAAGCAGAATACTAATTAATCAGAGAAATAGGTAACTTGTAGCCCATGAACTGTGATTTGTTTACTGTAATGTATATATAGTGTAAAGTTTTGAGAACTGGTGTGCTCGATTTGTGGAAAGCTTTCACCTTGCACCCTGCACAGAATAAACATTTAATTTCTGAACTAGGCCCTGTGTCTCTGTTCAGAAAGCCCATAAACTGGAAACAATGCCACCTGTGCTTCTCACCTTAAAGCAAACTTCCCCATGGCTTCATCCGGGGCAGATCCCCTTACTCTGGACCCTGCAGCCTTGGAGATAACAGAGCTGGTGAGTGCTGTGACATCACTGCCAGTGCAGACCTTGCCTTTCGCTTGCATACACAATAGTTCCACACACAGAATCGCAGAATATGCTGAGTTGGAAGGGACCCACAAGGACCATCGAGTCCAACTCCTGGCCCTGCACAGAACCATCCCCAAGAGTCACACCCTGTGCCTGAGAGTGTTGTCCAAACGCTTCCTGAGCTCTGTCAGGCTTGGTGCTGTGACCACTGCCCTGGAGAGCCTGTTCCAGTGCCCAGTCACCTTCTGGGTGAAGAACCCTTTTCTAATATCCAACTTAAACCTCCTCTGACACAAATTCAGGCCATTCCCTCGGGTCCTGTCACTGTCACCACAGAGAGATCACTGTCTGTCCCTCCACTTCCCCTCACAAGGAAGTTGTAACTGCAATGAGGTCTCCTCAGTCTCCTCTTCTCCAGCTGAACAGAACAAGTGCCCTCCGCCGTCCCTCACATGGCTGCCCCTCAAGGCCCTTCCCCATCCTTGTTGCTCTCCTTTGGACCCTCTCTAATAGATTAATATCCTCCTTATATTATGGTGTCCAAACCTGCACACAATGCTCAAGGTGAGGCCACCCCAGCCCAGAGCAGAGTGGGACAATCCCTCCCTGGCCTGGCTGGCAACGCTGGGCCTGATGTCCCCAGGACAGGGATGTCCCTCCTGGCTCCAGGGCACTGCTGACTCACAGCCAACTTTCCACCGACCAGGACACCCAGATCCCTTTCTCTGGTGCTGCTTTCCAGCATCTCATTCCTGTCTGTCTGTACATCCACGGTTGCCCCACCCCAGGAACAGAATCCAGCACTTGCCCTTGTTGAACTTCACACCGTTGCTGATGGCCCAGCCCTCTGACCTGTCGGGGTCTCTGCAGGGCCTCCCTGCCTTCGAGGGACTCAGCAGCTCCTCCCAGCTTTGTATTGTCTGTGAACTTGCTCAGTGTCCCTTCCAGTCCTGCATCCAAGGCATTTATGAAGATGTTGAGGAGCACAGGGCCTAGGATGGAACCCCACTCGTGACAGGTCTGATGTCACCCCAGTCACTGTCACCCTCTGCGCCCGACCCGTGAGCCAGCTGCTCACCCATCCCGTGCCATCTTTATCCAGCTGAATGCTGGACATTTTGTCCAGAAGGAAACTGGGAGAGACAGTGTTGAAAGTTTTACTGAAATCCAGAAAGATTACATCAACTGGCTTCCCTTCCTCAACCAGGTGGGCTACCTTGTGATAAAAGGAAATCATGTTTGACAAGCAGGACTTTCCCCTCAGGAAGCTGTTCTGGCTGTGACCAATGACCACATTGTCTTTCAGGTGGTTTTCAACACCTCCCAGAATAATCTTCTCCATAATTTTCTTTACCAGGCACTGAAGTGAGACTGACAGGCCTGTCATTTCCAGGGTCCTCCTTCTTGCCCTACTCAAAAACTGGAACAATGTTCACCAACTTGTGTTGTAATAAACTGGGCGAATTTTGGGAGTCCCACAGTCTTCCCGAAAGCGTGGCGTTTGTCTGGTGGTGCCATGAGGCATTCGGTGGTGCGCACACACACACACAAAGGCGTACTTAGTCAGAGGGGTTCTCCTTACGTGTTCCACGAAATAAGTTTATTCCATGAATCGTCAGGGAAGGAGAGAACCCAGAACAATGGAGGGTTCAGGGTTTTATCCCAGGGGCAGTGGGGGCGGAGAGACAACAGGGACCAATGGGTTGAGGGTCAGGGGGCGGAGAGAAGGCGGGATAATGCAACTTCAACCAATAGGGGCAAACGAGGGGAGGAGCAGGGTACAGGAATAAATGGGATGCCCGAGTAAGGGAGAACATTCTAGAACTGAACCTTATAAGGGAAGAAGGAGTAACAGGCTGCTCGGTCCCTCCTGTGGCTAGCTCAAACACCGCAGCATTCTCTGCTGCAGGCTCAGCCACCTCCACAAACTTGCAGTCAGCTGGGACATCTCCAGGTTCCCAAGACTGATGAAAAATCATTGAAAGAGGTTTTGTAATGACATCAGTCAGCTCTTTGAGGAGAGCAGGTTAATTAAAATAGCAGGTAAAAACAGCAACAGCAGTCTATACTTTGATTGAGGACTGTAAAAAGTCTTCTATTTGCATGCTTCCAGAGAAGGGAAAAAAGAAAAAAAAAACCAAACCAAAACACATCAGTGCTGTTGCAAACATTCAGTGTTTTAATACCTCTGCCTTCCAAGCCTCCAATAGGGTCAGCGGATCTTGATTCCATGAAGCCAGCCCAGGTTTATACCCTACAAGCTTTGAGTTTAACAGTGTCTGTGTCTGCACTTGTGTGCCTCTACCTGGGGGTTGCTTCGGGCATACCCCGGTTAACAAGGTAATGGAAATAAATTTGCTCTTTGCGTTCTAGCTCCAAGTTTGTGGTTGTCCTGGGTGCCTGCCTGTGCCAACTCACACAGCTCTCTATAGTAGCAGGGAACTTAAGGAAGCACCTTTAAGCTAACAAGAAATCCTGTCACCAACACTTCTTGTTCTTTCACCTATTCATGGTATGAACTCATCACACCCCTGGCAGGCATCAGAAAGAAAAGGGACCATGGTGATTAACTTGCAACTATCTGTGATTGAGAGCATCGTTCTTTTAATTTTCAATTAAAAAGCCTTTTGGGTTTGAGCTGCAAGAGCTGCTGCCAGAGTCAGGATGCTAAAGTAAAGCCAGGGCAGAGATAGTGAAGTCTCAGATTTCCACCAGCAAATTACTACATAAAAAGAGATTCAAAAAGACCTCGCAGAGTAAGTCAGAAATTTATTTTTTTTTTAAACTAGCTTTCCTCTTCATTTATTTTCACTTGTTCAGGACAATCCCCGGTATCAATCCAGGCTGGGGGATGAATAGGCAGAGAGCAACCCTGCTGAGGAGGACTTGGGGGTGCTGGTGAGTGAGAGGCTGGAAATCAGCTGAAAATGTGTGCTGGCACTCAGAAACCAACGGCATCCTGCCACCACCACCATTAGGCAAGCAGGGAGCTTCCTTGCTGGCATGGCTGAGTCTAAGGCATTTCTGCTTCACAGGAGGATGGGACGAAAAGGGAGCTCCAGTCCCTTCAGGAGAGGGCAAACACATCCTCTCTCCAGTGATAAGGATCACAGCCTACATGTAAGGGAAGACACATTCAGTCTTAATTGAACAAAGCTGACAAGACTTCAGCTTCTTCCTTAAAATTATGCAGTAACATGCCACGTGGCCATAAAACAAACTGCTTACCATCAGGTCTTACTACACTGTATATAGTGCATACATAATGAAAACCACAACCTACTGCCCTAGCCAGGCAGAGAAGGGGACAATTTGTTTCCAAAATTAAGTTTGCTGGCTAATAATGGCTGGCAGCAACTGCTACTGCTGCTGCTGCTGTCATAACGATAGCACTTTCTTATTTTTATGTCTCTATTTCCTGCGACAATCTAGGTGCCTTGCTGCGCACTGATGCTGCCATCTAATAAAACATTAAAAAAGGCATTAAGTACAGCACCATGCCAAAAGCTACCGCAACTACAAACAGAAGTGTCTAAATGACCTGTTTAAGGGCCTGGAGCATAGTAACGAAAATGTGTTTCTTGCTTACAGCATCAAATATTCCTCACTGGACACAGGTTGATGAGGGCTGGAGAAGGTCCCCAATATGCAGGGACACACACAAAATTTGAATTCTCATTCAGTACAAATGGCATGGGGCTGCTCTAGGCCCAAGTGCTGCTGTGGGTCATGCATATCTCCCATGATCTCTACATGCAGCAGAAAGGTACAAGCCTTTCTACTGCTCTACTCCCAGAGCAGACGAAGAAACAGCTCTTCAATACTGCTGCTGCAGACTATCATTTGGATCTATGCACTCTGATCTATATACAACAGAAGGAGCAGAGATATGGGGGTAACTTAATTTTTCCTCTTTAATCCTCTAGGACAGAAGAGCAGCTTCTATGCTGCAAACATTGACAAAGGAGATGTTACTTTAAAAAATGAGCAGATGTATCAGTTAAGCCACATGCAGAGCTTACTTTGCACTGCCCATCCTCTGATCAAGGGTAGTCCAGGTCGGACACTGTATAGCCAAATCAGAGCAGATTAGTTGTGGCATTATTAGGCCACAGCAGATGGACTTTTCTACAGGTAAGCATCCTTTCCACACTCCCCTGTCTATGTATCAGTCACCTCATCCTGAGGTTTTGCATCCCCCAGGATGTTACAGCTTTTGAGAAGAGCTCACGTACCCCAAGAGGCCGCTGGTGTGAATGCTGAAAGAAAATACGGCACAACCCAAGCCACCCTTGATACCCCTGCAACAGCCCCCAGCAAGGAGTCAGGCTCACCTCACACAGAAGATTGCCCAACATTCAGTGATTTATCCATCCTCAGGGTAAACGTCCCTGACTCGGCCAGACCAGCCTAAGAATTGGGAATGGCTCACCTGCAATTCTGAAGTCACATATCGCTCTGAAACATGAAAGGCAAAGCTTTCATGGAAGGCATGAAAGGAAAGGCAAGGCCATCACTGTTTCACACAACTAATTGCATGACTGTGCTGGATAATCCCTGCTGCCATCCGTCCAATGGCTGAGGCCAGCAAAGCCAGCCTGGTCTTAGACTGACAGTCTAGCATTACTCTAAAAGAGCGCAGTGTTGCACCCACCTGCCAAAGCCTTCCTGAGGTATGTGAAAAGGGAATTATATGGTTTACCACACAAAGAGGTGGCAGTGTGCTGATAATATACCAGGTGTTACTGACCAGGAGCTTCACTGACTGTCTGAGCATGCATGACATGACATGTCTGAGTCTGAAGCACTAAACTCTTTCAGCCTCTGAAAATACTTTTTTCCTATCCAGTCTCAGGAGAAGCAGAAAGTACAGCTTCTCCTTGTCAGCTGTTGATAAAACAACCTTTTGAAGAGTTGTTTTAGCTGTGTGCAGATCAAGCAGTGAGAAGCTGGGATATGGGAAGTGCCTTCTCAACCGTAATCTTGGCTCACTGCAGTTGTGATTTTCTCCAAGTTCAGGGTAGATATATGGACATCAAATGCAAGTAACAGCAGAGTCAAACCAAACAGAACATAGAAAGAGTGATTTTTTTGTTTGTTTATTTACTAGTTCTAGTCCTCTCCGTAGATTAATCACCATGCAGGTTGGTTAAAATAAGTAAATAAAGGTAGCTGACAAAATACAGCCACTGTTAGTTCCAACAGCACAGCCAGTGTTTCAGCTACTTCCCTTTGCTGGAGGAAGGGTATCCAGCCAGAACCAAATGCCATCCCCACACAAATATTGAAACCACCTAGTGTGGCTGAAAAGGTACATTATTTTAGAAGATTAATAATTACCACCTTTTTTCTGTACCAATACATTCTTCTAAGTTTTAGAATTACACAAAAGGGGGAGAATTTCCCCAAGGCTATGTTAAATATAAAATCCATTCATTATAACAGAATACTCTTCTTACAGACTACACATGGCTACAGCTCACAGCTGTGTTAAGAGATCATCTCTTCAAAAGTACAATGAGTTTCTTTAGCAGACATGTTAAATGACACCACTCCAAAGTTAATAATTTGCAAGAAAAAAATCCAAACTAAAAAAAAAAAATTCACTACCTACTCAGAAATATCTAAGTCTTGAGGTGCAGCTATTTTAAGAACACGAAAAGTACTTCCACACTATTGTTAACATGCTTTAACACTTTGCTATGTCCCAGTCTCCAGAGAGCTCTTGTCCTCTCCAGACAGGCTGTCAGAACAGCAGCTTCAGGCCTAAAAGCTCCTGTGATGCACATGCAGTGGGCTAACAGCTACCAGGGATAATCTTGCAAGCACTTTCCATAAGAAACAGGGTGAATACTTTGGATTAGGTGAAACCACTTTTAACTCAAATTCCTGGAAATTCTGTCCTTGCTAGACAAGGATGCAATTCCTAAGAAACAGCAACAATAAGCTTAAAACCCCCAAATCTCTATGGTTTAGGTGCTCAGTCTACTTCCTATTAGAACCTATAGATATTGCTTGTTATTAAAGACTATTTCTCTCCAGAGGGTGAGGTGAGCTGACCCTTACAGGCAATCAAGGCAGGAGCTCAGGATGAACTGGGAGAATTCCCACAGACAAACCAAGAGTAAAAGTGGTCTCTGCCAACTTACAAAGCAGGCACTGTATTCAAAAGTTCAGGCAACACTGCTCTGAGAGACACATGGTCTTTTTAAGGCTTGCTGGGACCTTCACTCTTTCAGCACTGGTTAACCAAACTACTTCAGCAAAAGCACTCGAGCAAGGCTAAGCCAATCAAGCGAGCCCAGCTCCAGTTCCAAGTGCTCTCCCCCAGGTGATGGAGACTCAGGGAGCCGAGCCACAGTTCCTGCACAGCCATCCTCCTTGGGTCACTATCTTTCTGTTCTGCCTGCAGCTGGGAAAGCCATCACTGTAAGAAATGTGGCTATGAATGCTTGAAAGTGGTAAACTAACCTAAACCTGTAGTAAATACTACTTAGAGTAGCTTGGAAAGAAAAGCACAGCTTCAGAGTGTTTTGGCATAACTTCTTAAGGCAAAAAGCTTTATACAGCTGCAGAAACGTATCCCAGACCTCTTGCCTCACCTGGCCAGTTTCAACTGAATTTGATAGAGGAGAAATGATCCTCAAAACAAAATCTCCTTACAAAATCAAGAAAACAGACAAGTAGGTAGAGGTGAGGTGCCACATTAATGCTCCCACATAAGGCAAGGCTTGGTCCCTGTCATGAATCAGAAAATCCACAAAGCACAAAGGTATGAACACTCCAGTCACAAGAAAAATTTTCAAGTTAGGTACCACCAAGCCCAAACATGAGAGGCAAAAATGATGAAACCAGGTGAAGTTTGTCACTCAAGGAACTATTTGCCTGGTTTCACACTGTGATGGGGCCTATGGGGGAATTCAACTGCACCAAGCTCACCAGGCTTATACTCCAGCTGTACAGAGACACCACAAGTAAACGTCAAGTTTTAAAATTATTTTAGTCCCTGCTCAAAGGGCTTCTCCTTTCCATAAATACGGAGATGTTGTAAAGCACAAGGTTAATGAGTACGTAACGTGACAGAAGAAATCAGTGGTTAAAGTATCTGCCTTCACAACAGAAGACCTAAGCCTATTGGCTTAATACTGGTGTTTCAGCAGCAGCACAGTAGTGCTTGCAGCATCAGCTGTGGGAAGGAGGCCAAACACCTTGAGCTGTCACTGGGCTCCCAGGTGCAGACCTCCAGGACACAGGCTAGAGAGAGGCAACAGTCACCCTAAGGAGCAGTAAGGTTGAAACTCTTCTCAGTGAAATATGTAGAGGGCACCCAAAAGCTGTGGCACTGTGTTACAGCCAAGCAAACTCCCTTGGCAGCCTTATAGTGCAGGCTGTGCATTACTGCATGTGTCACTTCTGTCAGTGCTACTGCTTCTTCAACAGCTTGCCTTTCTGCCCAAGTTTGGCAGCATTTAAACACCACTCTACAAAAAAGGCCACAATCTAGAAACCAGCTGTTTCATGAGTTTTCTGTTTACATCATTCATGTTTTCTTGACAGAGTGTTCAAAACAAGGGGGAGGGGGCGGGGGGGGGTGGGATGGAAAGCCCAAACTGAAGCAAATTTCTACACAGACTGTGAAGAAATAAAACAGCAGAGCAAACAATTGCTCTGTACAGCTTCTGCCTGCTGGGGGAAATAGTCTTCTAATATTTACCAGACAGAATATGCTAACAGGCAGCTGTCTAGTATTTTTGCTTACCGTATCCTGAAAATAGATGTCACTTATTTCTCCATATCATAGAAGTGGTAATACTTACTTTAGAAATGTATTCATTCCAGATTCCAGATTTGCTGTTTTGAGAACTCTTGCTTTCATGTCTCAGTTGCAGATGTCAGGAAATTTGTTTCCCAACAAAGATACTGGAGCTGAAGTGACACTTCTTGTCTCATTCAAAGTTATTGTGGTAGTAATAACTTGGTTGACTATGTTACACCCAAGAATTGTTTTCCTGGAACTACTACCTTCTCCACAAAATATAACATCAGTTTTCCAAAACCACATTTAAGTCAAATTCAGTACAAAGTTCGCTGGAACAGCCCAACGAGCATTAGGAACAACCTGAACAGACATGTCAAGAAGCTGGAGGTACCTCACCCTGACTCAGTTCCATTTTGCATGAATACCTGCACTCATGGCACCAACCTGGGAAAAGAAATTCCGGGGTCTCAGTCCCTGTTCTGACAAAGACTGACTTCTCCATATAAAAGTATATTCAATAACTAAGGACATACAGAGATCATAGCCTCCCATCTCCTTGTTTAACAAACTTTGGCTCTTGGCTTTTCTAAAAGGTATGAGAGAAGGGTTCAGGCACTCAGAAGTATCTCTCATTGCACTTGGATCTTTCCACTCGCTAAATGTATGCTGTCAAATCCCTGAAATATTTGGCAATCTTCCTTTCCAAATGTTTCGCTTTATTTCTATCATTTGTTCTATACAAGTTCACAGTAAAAACCTTTATGCTGAAACAAAGGGAGACTCTCTTTTAAAAGAAGACATTTCTTTCCAGCATTATATCTGGCAAATAAAACACAAAAATTACATGTTTACTCCAGTCTAAAAATTATTCCCCATTTGACAGCCCTGGGTACAGCTGTGAAACTGAAAAAGCCTTTCCACAGCCCTAATCATGGCATATCCAATGTCACGATGGAGTTGGGACCAAAACCAGAAGGACATCTGTCATATCTGTTACACCCCGGTCACTCAGACCTAGGGCTTAACTAAGGTTCTTTTGCTCTGGAGAGACGCAAAGGAGAAAATTCCAATCAAATATTCTCCAGAGGTAAAAACACACAAAAGTTTACTGGGAGGCTATAGAAAATTGAGAACATTGGCAAAAGAGTAAATACTACATAGCACCACTTATCGCAGTGTAGACTTAGCCCATTGAACACAGAAAACCTTATAACCCATTCGATGTTACATTCTGTGAGAAGAGAGTTAGAAGAAGAAGAAGGAGAAGAAGGAGAAGAAGAAGAAGAAGAAGAAGAAGAAAGGGAGAAAAACAGAAAGACAGGAAAGATATAGAAAAACAGACATGGCTACCAACTCCTGGGTTCCAGCAATGTAAACATACAAGATAAAGGTAGGGTTAAAGGACAACGTGCTTGTCTCGTGGTGAGGCTTCTTAAAGCCTTGGCCCACCCTGGGCCTTCCTCCCAGGTGGCACTTCTGGTCTCTCTGCCATCCAGAGATGGGTTAGCTGACACTGAGGAGCTGCCTCCAGTGTGCCAGGATTGACAGATGCTGCGGGGCTTGAGGTGTGGGGGGCAGAGCACTACCTCACCAGAGAAAGGTCTGACCCACCCCCTACTACACATTCCCAGCACCCAAGATGTCTTGAAACAGATTACCTTTTCCAGACTCTGACAACATCCTGGAATTAGCACAGTGAGGAACAATCACAGAAATAATTTTGTTTGCCTAAATCCTGTTTCTCCATAAGAGCTCAGTAATTTTGGTAACCCACAAGCTCGATGCACCATCCTTTTCTCTCATTCAGGGTGATTGATGTGTTTCTGAGAAACAGTAAATAAGACACAGGAACATTGGAAATTTGACCTAAGCATCCTTCAGCAATGTTTGGAACAGACACTTCAGTTAGAAAAGATACCAGATTAAGAAGGAAAAGCCAGACTTTGCCTTTTTTCTTTGTTCCCCTCCCTCAAACTGCCATTTCCCTTGTACTTTTCCCTTGAGTCATCAGATTTACAAACCATGCTTTCTCTTGAGCTGCAAACTATCAACTTCAAAATTGAGTACCCACTCGCTTCAGGAATTAAAAGGCAATTGAAGCCACAAGGCCACGATCAGCTCTTATTTTGCTCTCTGTAAAGGTGAAGATTCTGAGTGATGACTGCCTGGCTGCCTGCATGAACAAAGCCACAGGGCATTGTGCCTGTCCATGGCAGGGATTCCATGCAGAAGTGTATTCAGGATTCCCCCCTCTGCCCATGGGCACACAAAATTCTGCATGCCTTTTTAAGACACGAATGATATCCTTGACTGATCTATGTACAGATTATATCAGCACTGAAAGTAAACCAAGCCTGACTTGCTTAACTTTTCCTTAGCAGATAGTCCTTGCTACATGAAGATGAAACATGGACACCTCACACCAGACAGCACTCTGAAATCCACACTTTATCCCAATTCCCACAGTCTCTGGGAAGCATGAAGAGAAAACTGAACACAGCTGCTTTCCAGTCTTTAAAGAGCAGGACTGCTCATCTGGCATTCCTTCTGCCCACCTTGCCAAGCTGTCTTCATGCTCAGAAAGAGGCCTTTTACACCAGCCACTGCAAGAAACATCATAAAGAACAAGGAAGCTGGAGATATCTTACTCCTGCACTGTTAAGGCTTTCCAAGGACCTGTGTGCAGATGAATGTGTTACTTGGTCACAGGCAAAAGGACACAGCAAACAAAACTTCTCATTGCTGTTATTTCTGTTTTATTTAGATATTTAATTGTGAATATCAGATTGAAAACAACCACCAAGACAAGTTCAAATCCCCCTAGAAGTTCTACATCCTGCCCTGTGACTTTGAGTGCTAGGTTCACAGCTGATCCTTAACAAGAACAGATAAACAAATATATTAGTCCAAATGTATTAGTCCAAACAACAAAGTCCTCTTAGTCCTATGCAACGAATACACTTTCTGATAGAGGTGGATAAACCTAATTTGATCCGAAATTAGATAAAATTTCTAGAATTCTAAATGAAGGCAAACCAGTATTTCATTTTACAAACAGGAGAGAACAGCTTTGTTCACAGCGTAGCATCTCCCACTGCTCTCAAAACAGCAGCCAATAGAATTGAATGTGGGATCTGCACCCTTGCTGGTGCCCCAAAGAATGATGAGGAGATTAGACAAAGCACAACAAAAGACCTGGGGCTGGGGGAGCTGTGGGAACCATTGTCTTCCTCAGGAAGACTTGCTGCTGCTAAATTGCCTGAACTACAAACGTGCAGCATCACTTGACAGCTGTGTCCCTTCCAGTCTCAATCATACAGCCTCCTCCAGCTACTGTGCCCTGGCTGTTGAAAGATGGGAGCTGCCAGTACTATATCTAGATCATAATCTATTTTTGTCTTATGGGTTTTAACTAAACTTTAAAGAAAGTAATAGTGATGAAAAGCTGAAAGTCTTGTGTGACCTGAAAGAACAGAGAAAAGCCAACTGATCCCTCACTGTCTCTGCTCTCAGTTAACTAAAGTTATTTTCACGGCTTTCAACAAGATAACATTTCAGCAAGCTGTACAGATAGATAGATGTTATCGTAAGTCTTGTCACCAAAGGCCAAAGGAGCCCCGGGACAGAATTTCCTCAGGAAATAGGTTATAAAAATCAATGTTAAGACATATGACTGTTTTCAGCTCCTACTTTCCCTGATTTCCAGGGCAGCAGGATCCAACCTGCCAGACTTCACAAGTTTTGCTAGTCTGAATAAAGAATGAAAGTAACATTTGGAAAAGCATAAAACACAAAGAAAGTGCTAGGGTCTGCAGAACTATTTCTATATGGCATCTATCTCTCTTTGCAAAATGTTTGACATGAAGTCTGCAGCTGAATAAAATTTCAGTTTATTGCTCTGTGCAAAGCCTCACATGAAGTTCTGTGAAAAAAGCAACAATTAATTTGTCCTAATGAGGATACTATTTGCTATCAGCAGACTTGCTTTATTGGAAACAGCAGAAACAATTGAACTGAACAACAAAACAAGCTGCAATTAGAAGCTGAATGTCCACTGGCCCTACAGCAACATACATAGCTGGTGGTTAATGACAAATTGATCTACATTTCCCATATTAAATTTTGATCATAATGTAGAGCATGGAAGAGGTATGGTATGTATTCTACCAGACTTGAACTTCTCAATTGAAAATTGATAGGGAAAAAATGCTCAGAGTTGCTTTTATTCCTAGCCAGCTCTTTATTAAGAGGCAAAACACATCTAGGAACTGCAGCAGCAGATCTGGGAGGGAATCACAAGACTGTAACCTCTTTGACATCCTCTGACAATCTGAGAAGTCAAAAGCATTGAAAGGGTGAACTCAGTGCTGTGAGTTGAGAGGACTCGGATCAGATGGACCACTGTTATAGACACAAATGGTAATTCCCAAACTGTTGAACACGACCATATCAGAAAGGAGCAGTGAAGTGGCTGAGAGGAATGCTTCAGACTGCTGGTGAGGGTTAGTAAACCAAAAAGGTCCCACAAAATGCTAGGTCTGCAGCAACAGCAAATGGGCATTAATGTTTCCTTGTGTCTGGTGTCCAGGTCTGTTCTTCTCTCTTTGCCACCACAGAAAGTGGCATCGACCTGAACTGCCTGTGGAGACCAATGACGTTGGCCATCCTCAGCAGCATGGGGGCAACTCAACACTCCTTTTTCTGTGAACCAAACCCAGGGAATTGAAAGGACATCTATTCCTTCTCCTCTCCATGCGTAAAACACGTTGCTCTAAAATCAGGTTTAAATCCCATTGACAGTTTACCATTTCCCTTTTCTTCTCGATCTCTCCAGTCTTTCACCCTCTGCATTTCTTTCTCTTAAAAACTGCCTGCCTGCAATCCTTTCACAAATTTTGATGTGTGTGGGAGCACACATCCATTTGTGTGTCCTAGACAGGAGGACAAAAACATACCTAGAAGCAAGATCCTCTTCAACACCCTTGGAAGGTTGATGATGAAAAAAGATAGTCTAAACTGAGAAGGGAAGAGGACAAGGAGAAAAAAAGGGCTCCTGAGAACTCCAGAGGAAGGAAGATAAGAGGTGGAGAGCTCTAAGAGGTGTGGGGGAACAGGACTGCTGAACTGGGACTCTTGCTTACCCCATCTTCCTGTTCAACAGCTTGTACTGTTTTAGTTTCAAGGAATCAGCAAGTTAGTACTCCACATATATACTAGTATTTGTTACCCTCACTTATCTCCTCTAAACCATCCCTGTTTAAAGTTATCCAATAAGATTTTAAAAGAATATTTAATCAATTAGAGATAGCTTTAAAATTTCATTTTACCTTGTAGTCATTTCCCTTTCCTCACTTCAGAAGCTCAAAGACAGAGTAGAATATCAGTTGTTCAAGCCAATCTGTTTTCACAAACAGGTTTTTTTCACTATGTTTTTCTTCCTAGGCTACCTTTAACTGAGATTGAGTTTTGAAAAAACCGTTGAAAGACACAGTATTTCAGAATTCTTATCCCTTGGAATATCTCAGAAACACCCCTGTGATCTGGCTTAGTTTCTTTGGGCCTCTGCACATCCTTTGTACCCTTTTTGATGCTGCTTGCATCTGGAAAGGCAGCAGAAGAAACATCAATAAAAAAAAGCTTGACAGGTGTCATTAAGGCCCTAATCTAATGTTATGGAGTTCTACAGAAACCTTTAAAAAATAAAAACAAATAATGCCTGATTCCAGCCATTTCCACACATGCTTTTTCTCCATAATGCTTCTTTTGCTCCACAGAATGTTATTTCCTGTATCTCCAGTAGAAGTTAATCCATCTAATACAAAAAAAGGTTTTTTTCAGAATCTCTTCATCTTAGGTCATGATCACACTGGGTTGAACACAACAGCAATTTATATTCTTTTCCAAATGTTTTAATGCAGCAAGAACTATTCTAACATTCATTTGCTGAACCTCAGTTATTTGTGGTACTCTGTGTGCTTGGGGAATACTTTAAGAACTCTAGTCAATTTAACTTCTACGTGCAATCAATATTAAGATTTTAAATAGCTCCTATTGTACCAAAGTGACCTTATGCAATCAAAAAATGAAACTGAAAAGGAAAAAAGTCAGGATTTAATACACATAAAAATAATAAAATATATAGACAGCTGTACATGTCCACTTCAGTGAACAGTATTACTCACCAGAAAACAGGCAATACTGTAAATATCTTTAGTACCAATGAACCAACATTTTCCTGCACTCTTTTTATTAAAAAATATATGAAGCTGATATTTATCAGAAGCCAAAAATTATGTTGCAAGGGTACCCTAGGGCCAGCCCAGCCCACAAAAACCCAGTCTGCCCTCCATATCATAATTTACTACTTGCCTTGGCTTAATCTAAAGATCAAAGAAGCCAGGCAGTGAATCCTAAAGTTTACTGACTGGACTGAAAATTAAACCTGCAATAAAACAAGTAACTGGAAAGATCTCGGACTTGCAATGTGGTCATAAAATCTTTAAATCCAATGCAGAGGAATGATAGGAAAACACTACATCCCCGTTATTTCATCAAATGGAAATCCTGTCTGTTGTGCTTGCCTGCTTGTATAGTTGCATTAACTTGCAGGACAGGTTGAAGAATGAACTTTGAAGGAAATTAGATACAGAGGGTACAAAGATGGATTTGGATGCAGAGCTCCCAAATGACAAAGGTTCACTGAGTCCTAGCAAGAGATCTGCAAGCTTCAGCCTAATTTAAATCCATGAAGTCCAGTTTGTCCACATTTAATGTCCTCTATTCTTTGAAGGTCTTTGGCACTGAGAAACAATTCTTAAAAAAAAAAAGTACTTCAAAAAAACCGCAGAGAACACAATCTTGGAGAGATCAAAGACCGAGTAGTACTTTTCACTTAAGTGCTTCAGTGAAGAAAATAACTAGTAAAAAAGAAACTAAGGACACAGAATATGATTCCCACTTTCCACCACAAAATATGAATGTTGAAAGGGCAAGTCATGTATTCATCCTAGATTATAAAAGAAAATTCTTTCTATTTTTCTGCAATACACATATTTACAAAATTTTAAAAAAGGACCGTCTGCATTGTTTTCTACCTATTTGTTCTACAAAAGCTTTCTGACTTACAATAAGTGCAGAACGAAAAACTAATTAGTGTATTTAATTTGTGAACCCTACTTTCAGAACATCTTTACCACTGGTTTTATCCATTTTTCATTATATAACACCAATGAAACGAAAAGTCCCACCACTTACACATTTTCAAAACTCAAGACAAGTCTTTAAGTAAAAGCATTAGTGCATGAAATTAAGCTACATCTAAAATTGTTCCACTTGAAATATCTGAGCATGACTTATTTTATTTGTGACAATGCAGTTTCTTCACATTTGCAGTAAAATAAATACTGGCCAAAGAACAAGAACTGTGAAAACTGATTGACTAAGACTACAAATATTTCCCATACACCCAAACTGAAATCCTTCTTTCAAACACTTTTTAAAACTATTTGTTCACAGTGTAGCTACAATGTCTTCAATGGCCAGTCTCCACTTAAACTAACTCAAACCTAATCACTTACAAATTTTGGACCCAATATCCAATTAAAATCAACTGACGTTTGTTCCAGTGAGTCCACTGTGTCTGCTTAAACCAGCACAGCCAAGTCTATCTTTCTAAGCTCTAAGTGCAGAGACATTTAAAATTCAACTTTTTAATAAGCAACTATAATCCACACTGATGTGAATCTAGGTTTATCTATATTGTAAATTTATTTTATTACAGTTCTGCCTTAACCCGTTGAGTTACAGATTAGCTGACCTAATGTAAAAGAAAAGAAATAGTGGCCAAGACTTTTAGGAGATTGGAATCAAATAGCTTGGTACTTAGTCTCAAATAGACTAACACAATATTTGAGCATTATGCTCCTCCCTTCCACCTCAAATACCATTTTATTGTTGCAATTTATATCATGGATACATATTTTTCTCTCTTCCTTCCTCTCCTTAGAGATCTACCTTTTGATAATGGATGTGTAGCAGTTTCTGGCGGCATGAACCATGAAGAACATTTGGTTACAGCACTTAGAAGGTCAAAAACATCAACACAGGACTAAATTCCTCCTGTGAAATCATGTTTAGACTAAGTGGCTTCATACTATGAAAACAAGAGCTTTTGGGAGAATGCAGAGATGCAGGATAAGATACTCCAGGAAACTCTGACAGTACCGAGCCCTGGAGCTTATATGCCTGCAAGCTGAGCAGGAGACAAAGTGTCATGTTATGATTGCAAATGAGTACGCTACTTTTAGCGCATTATAATCCTTCCTTGCATCTAGCACTAAATAAGACCTGGCTGGGGGACACTCAACCTTCCGGGGTATTGACAGGCCAGGTACTGATGGCAGCTGCCACAGCTTGTGTCTCATGAACAACGCACTGCTGGCAGCTGACACTACAGCTAGGCAGCACCGTTCAGGGAGCCCAAGGCCACGGCTTTCGCTGGGCATCAAACAGACACATTCTTTCACTGCCTTAAACCTCAACATCGCTTGTGGCTTCATGTGCTTATTTCATCTGGAATTGCACTCAAGGACCACCAGAATGTTTTTTGTTCTACTTCAGCCATATCAGCATAAAACCTCTCCCCTCTGCAATCTTTTGAACTTGGAGAATGACAACTGTCCTGCAGTTTCAAACCAAGAAGTTCCTTACAAATAAACCTCCAGCATAGCCACCCGCAGCAACTGGAGATTTATCAAAGTCAAGCACAGAACAATTTTTCTGTCTACGAATGGCAGGCTCTCCAGAAGGCTGATTCTCTACAAAAGTCTCTCATTGAAATCACAGATTTGGCAACATTTAAGTATTTAACCAGGTGTTGGTTCAACCAATTTTCTAACCACACACATCTAAGCAGTTTTTTGAAAGATACAAAAGTTTGTATGTTTGAAAATGCAGTATTCGATTTTTTTCTCAAAATGATTTCTCATACATAACTTTAGAAATTTTTACTTCTTGTGTCAAATAAATTACTCAAATTATTCAATTTATTATTCAATTATTGCAACCTGTTTTAAATGGGTGCAATTGAAAAACATATAGTATTGCTCCTATTTTTTCCACAGGAGAGTTTCCCTACATGGTTTGCCTGTGCAACAGTATGATCTGTTCAAAGTGATCTCTCAAGCAAAAGAAGTCTGACATGAGGTCCAGCTCAATATGCAGACCTGTGTTGAAGAATCCACTCATTGCAAGTAGCTCCTGTGAGAGCTGCAGGTTGAGCTCTGGGTGGGAGCTCCAGGCAAGGGGCCAGGAACTGCCAACCCTTTGCACAACAAGAGACCTGGAGACCTCTGGCACAGCCAGAGAATCAGACACTCAGAGACAGAGCAGGAGCTGAGGATCCCCAGACTTTTGCCTCCTGCTTGGACTGCAAGGGGATAAAAGCCTGGTGTTCCCTTTGTTTGTGGTCCCTCTTCGGAGGTATGAGCTTGAGCTGTTGTTATTTCGTTATTGCACCAAGTTTAAACTATTTGAAGTATCTGGAGGTCTGAGACTGCTATGAGAAACATGGTGTCAAGCTGGTAAGGAACCCTGGTGTGAGTGTGGAGCCTGCAGCTGCGAAGGGGCCTCAGTCCCAGCTCAGGTAGTGTGAGTGACTGTCAGAGTGGTCCTGGATAGTGGGGCAGGAAAGTTTCCTTAACACCTGCTCCTGCGAAGCCATAATCAAAAAGTCATTTTTTCTCTCTGCATTTCAGCTCCTGTAGCAAATCTAGTAATACTTTCACTCTCCAATCTCCAACAAATTTTGAATTTTGTTTTCTGAAACACTTACAGCATCCCATGTGCCATGGTCTGCCACAGTGAGACTACGTGGATGAATGGTATATACAGCACATTTTCTGTACACAACAGCTGAGATGCAGGTTAATCACCTAATGCAAACTCTAAGGTTCCTATAACAGTTTTGGGCACCAATGCAAGATCCAATGCATTCACAAGGAGCCTGAGTAAGTCAGCAGCACAATGCAGTGCTTCCTCATGCTGCAGATTATAACACAGCATTGAGAGCACCAATAAATGGTTCCATGGCTCATGCAACTGAACACTTGCCTGAAAGCAGCTTCTTTCTCATTGCCCTGATTCACACGTGACTGCTGCAGTTCTCTACGCTGCCAGGTACGTTTTGCACAAATGTTTTGTGCAGTGGCTACAAATCAGTGCTTCAAAGCTACAGTATTTTACAGCAGTTTATAAGATGCATAGCCTCACTGTACTAATTTTGCAAGTTTGTACACATTAGCCTAACTCTGGAAATATTGAAGACAATGTTTCCATAAAGACACACCTTAAAGCTATGGCGATATAGATGTACACAACACACTGAAGAATTTTTCTCTAACAGTTAAATGACATTGAATTGCTTTGTAACTGAATATTCAAGAAAGAAAATGCTTGAATAAAACACATGGGATATCTCTCTCTGGAGTGGTACCATCAACACAAAATGCCATCTGTAGTTATCAATATTAATGAAAATCAGTTATAATCAGTCAAGGACATTCCTTCAAAGTTTAGAAGTGCTTCTGTATGGATACATTGTGACTCAAACTATTTCTCTGGGGAAAAACTGGGAACTTACGATTAAAGTACTTACTTCACATACTAAAGCAAAATTAAAAAACAAAAGTCAATTAGATGTACATTTAGCAATTTTTGACTGACATTTAGTCAAGAAATGTTGCCTTGTAATAAACAGCTTTGCAATGTGTTTGCCTCTGATGGAATAGCCTGAACCTTACCTTTTCTTAGAGCTGCACCTTATTGCTTTTGGCCTTTCCTTTCCAGAGTAACATCAGCCCAGTATAGGAAATAAAATGTATTTGAGCTGTCTATTCACTGCTCTTACCTGGAGGCTGGTGTGGACAAGGAAAACAAAGGATAAGGCTCTAATTTCCTCAGCATAATTTCCACAGAACAATTGTTGAAGGAATCCCTCCAAAGTAAGTTTTGATTTCTAAGAGAAGTCCACCTTGAAGGTTAAGTTCTGGTCTGCTTGTTTTAGTCTCAGGCCCAGGAGCAAGGGACTGGTTCTACTGGACTGCCCTGGCTGTGGCTGTGCATCCACAGCTGTACTGTGAGCAGGCAGCTGGGACGTGAATCCCTCCCACAGCAGTCACCTCGGACCTAGAGGCCATCAGCTGGAACGGTGCATGCTGCTTTTATTGCAGCCTTTCAAGGATAATGAATGAATTCGGATAAGCAGCATCTAAATCACAATCTGAACAGGCCTGTTGCCATGTTGCAACCATGTGGGTTTTTCCTCACTCAGAGCTGCTATTCAGATAGAAAAAATATTACTCATTCATTAATTAAAAGATTCCTGTTACTGCTTCCCCATGAACAGGGTAATTCTCTCACGTACCTACAGAAATCTTTCATAAATAAGCTTTGCCCGAGTACATAAAAGACAAAGAAAGTTATGTTTCTCAATTTGATGTACAAGACGCCAGGAAAATTCAACCAGCCTCACATGGTACATTGCTTCTTGGTAAAAAAAAAAAAAAATCGGGGTGGCAGAAGTACCTAGGGAACAAAGCCCTAGGACTTCTTAATTAAGAAGACTCTTAATTTGAGCTCCTCCCCAACCCTTTCTGGTCTCTTTGTGTCACTCATCAGCAGAAATGGGCTTGCCACAGTTACCTCCTTGGTAACTATGTGAAAATTACCAGTTCAACAACCTGATGAGAGTTGTTTCTGCAAATCCTTTTCCACCACTCTGAGCTACAAATGTATAAAGACAGACTACTATTACTGAACTTCATGGAGCTTTTAATTTTCTTTTTCTCTGCACCCTTCATTCTTCTAAAGGACTCCAGTTCAAAGACCCCTGCATTCAGGGTGGGATTTCAGCCCCCACCCGTGGTTCTCCCAGTAGTCAGAGCCATATTGTAACCTGCAGCACTTCCCACAGCTTAGTTTGTGCCAGCACAAGTTCCAAAGAAAAATACCACTCCTGAGCAAGTTAATCCTTACGAAAGTGGCTAACAAAATACCCCGTTTCCTTTTGTTGATCATACAGAATGAAGAAAGCATCCTGTAGAGAAAATGAATTTTACTGGACCATCCAATATTGCCAGGAGAAGAAAATCACTCACACTTGACCTTACCTCAAGACTAGCCCTTCTTCAGGTGCCTCACAGCAACCCATCCTGGGATGTTTGCTTCCATGCCCTGACTATGCATTCCAGAGCAGCAGGGGTGGAAATGAAAGGTCCATGCCTAAAAAGGCTGTGAACACAGCACAGAGAGGTTTATTGAAGTACCCTTGACTCTGTATCAGCCTCTGCAATGGCAGCAAGGGAACCGAGGGAGGACAGGGCTTCAGTAAAAGCTGTGCTCATTCTTCAAGGACTCTGGGGTCACTAAAGCCAGTAACTGCTGGTACTACGTATGCTTCTATCTTGTCCTACAAACAAACACTGTTATACAGGACAATACAAATATAATTAATAAAAATAGGCTGGAAAGCTTAAAGTTAAATTAAATAAAATAAAGTGATTCCCTTTTGGTGTTTTTGCTCAGAGGCATTAATCTGCTTGCTTTTAATACAGATATACTGTTGCATGCAAAGGCATGTGACTTGATGACATTTCAAATGAAAGATTTGAAATGCAAAACAAATATGATCTTTATGTGCCCTTAGATATGAGCAAAGAAATGTAAATAAGCAATGATAACATTTGCAAACAATATCTTACAGTGCTGACTTAAACCAGGAGCTAAGCTGAGTTTAGCTTACTTCTGTAAAACTAAAAAACAGCTGTCCCTTTCAAACACCATTATGAGATTTAGTGTTTTAAGTTGCTACTTAAAGTTTCTGAAAAGCACAAGAGCACATGGAAGTTCTTTACTGCCTTCACTGCCTGGTGAGGCTACAGTTCCGTTTAAGTGGGTAAATACATTCCCACAAAGCAAAACCACAGAAGTCATTTACAGTAGCCTCCAGATTTACATTCTCTTCTACACGTGATTCTCAACACATGCAAACTTCACACCTGCAGTTATTACCTATTGCCCATCAGATATCTGATTTAACATTAAGAAATCAATTTAAAGAATTGTAAAATTTCAACAGTACCTTTGATTTCAGGCAATGTACCCTTAGGATGGGCAAATGCTTCACAATCTCAGACAAAAGAATGCTTCTATTATAAAAATTGTTTCTTGGTTATTTGTACCTTCTTGCATTCAAGTAGCAATGCTTATTAGTTTCTTAAAGTTGCTCTTCTGTTCATATTAGTGATGTCTATATAGCCTTTGTCAAAGTTACAAGATGGTTATATAACCTGAATATACCTGCATAACCTGAATATACCTATACCTATATAACCTGAATTAGCTTTTTATACCTATATCATAACTTTCTATACAATGTAATAGTCAGTATGTAATTAATTAGTTGCTTAGTGCTTAAATAAGCAGAAACTCACCAGGTGGATAATTTCAAGATAGACAAGTGAAGCTATAAATTAGTCAAGTATAGCTATGCTAGAAAGCTACAGGACATACTGATGAAAAGCTGGCAGAGATAAAGCCAATTATCTACAAAGTGAAAGAATTCAGACCGGTTGGATCCAGAAAGGACTATTTCACCATAACTGCGCATTCTCTGAAGACAAAGTTGAAAAGTTCAGATGAGAGGAAGACCTTGAGCCTTCATCAGAGAAGACCCCCAAGACCACCCAAACTGGGGAGGCGCAAGTGCCGTGAAAAAGAACTATTTATAGCCACGCCGTAAAAATATGTAAATTATTTCTGGCACATATGTGATGATGTTGTAATGACATAATGATATTCAGCAGTACCTACTGTATAAATAAGCCAAACATGCCAAAGGTGGGTGAGATAGGTGGAAATATCCCCGTCACCACCGGCGCTGTAATAAACAAATACCTGCTCAACAGACACCAGTCTATCAGGTTTTATCTTTGGCCTATCTTTTCGGGCACCATTAGCTTGACTTTTAATTGCCATGTGCAGTACAATGCCATCATACCAAGATTTTATCTGAAGTGCTTGAACTAAGAAAAGTGATTCCACTCAATGCCGTACAAATATTAAGTCAGTTAGAATTACACTTCCATTCACTCTCCAATTCTTTTTCTAAGTATTTTTTTATTCATTCATTCATCAATTACTCTGTCTCTACTTAAATATGTACAAAGTGTTTTAAAGTATCTGAACACATAGAGATTTAACATAATTTAGCCTACTCTACACTACCATACTGATGCAATATTAAAACTTCAATACTTCATTTTCAGAGGATGAAAATACTGTTTCAAAAGAAGGTGAAAGAGATAACGGTAACACTAATAAGGTTAAAATTAGGTTATAATTGAGTAAATATTTATGGGCCTTGCTGCTCATCAATTATGTACATCAGTGCCTCAGATCAACACTGCTTAATGGAGGTTTGTCCTTGCCAACTGACAACAGGCCTTCAGCTAAGGAATGAGCACGTTCTCAAAAAAATAAATCCCATACTGCTGATTTTTTTGCTCAGTGCGACGCTGATCAGCAAAATCTAAGGTCAATACTTGAGTAAATTTTTACCTTCAGCAGTTTGTTTTACAAGCAGAGTTAATCTATTTTTTTCTGTTTAGCTTCGTATTTCCTTGCACCAATATGAAATACCATTTGTAAATATTAAAAAATTACAGAAAGAGTAATCACTATAAAAACTGTATTAAGCTTGAAAGCATTAATTCAAGATGTTAGTCACTCAGCAAAAGAACAGTAGATGGTATCTCCTTTTCAATTCTTTAAAATGGGCAAAGAACTCAAAGCACAAGAGGAAAAGACAGTCAATTTATTGAAATTAAAATTAAGCACACTGAGAAAAACTCCTTGTTTCTGAAGCCCTGTCCATTTGAAGCCATTGCCCTCAAGGGCAGACACTCTGAACTACTCTGTACAATCACAGGTTCACCCTTCCTGCTGTGCCTCACTGCAGGCCCCCAGAGCTGGGGGTGTCCCAGGCAGTGCAGCTGGGCATCTCTCCACACAACATCAAGGCAATGGCAGCCTCTGCTGCAGGGTCCCTGCGGACGAAGAGGCTCAGGTAAGAGACTCTCTGCATTCAGTTTTCTGCTAAGCAGATGAATTTTTTTTCTCCTTTCTAACAGTGCACCCTGGGTAACTCAAGGTGGTATTGTATTCCATATCTACCTGTGCCCAAAACCGTTACTAATTACTCTCTCTAATATCGAGCAGCAGGACACAAATGGAATTGCACGGCTGGGGGGAAGGAGGTGAGTGCCAGTCCCTTTTTAAAAGCCAGGAAGTGCAGGCAGAGTTGTCTCTCCTGTTTCTCTTGCCTTTTGGCTCTAATCGCAACAGTAGCAACCCGCGAAGTTACATTTTGCAACCAAAAACTGTTTCAGACTGTATTTTGCAAGACCTGCCTGCAGCCGCGGCATCACACAGAGAGGAGCAGAGCGGCCCCGCTCCCTGCGGTTGCGGCAGCCGCCAGCAGCGCCCGGCCGAGGCACGCAGGCACAGAGCCCCGGCCGCCCCAGCCGGCTGCCTCGCCAGCTGCCGCTGAGAGGAACGCCAAGTCCCTCCACGAGTTCCTGCCCTCAACCAAGTACCAGCCGCCGGAGTGTGCCAGCCGCCTGTGCTGCCGGAGCTGCTGCCACCGGAGAGAGAAGTGGGAGCGCGGCAGCCCTTTTCGCTTTATCTCCCCACATGCGCTCGCCTGCAGAGGGCGCCATCCCCGGGGGGGGGGTCACTCCACCATTTTGAATTTCTCTTTGCTTCTGCGGAGCCTGTGAGATTCCAGCAGCTTTGCAACTAGTGACTATTACTGTTATTTTTTGCCTGCTGCTGTTTCATTTTGTTTAGTAAGCTGTTATTTTTTCATTTATATCCACTCGCATTTGTTTCTCTTTATTGGTGGAAAGTGATTGATTAAACTAAAGGGGAGGTAACTCATTTTAGAGTGTGCACCCCTTAAAATTGTCTTAAACCAAGACACAGCGTTTTATTAATTGATTTTGTGTGGCTTTGCATCAGCCTCAATGTGTGCATTTCTCATTGAGTACGGCAGAGCAGCTGAAGCAGGTGCAGGGTGGGGAGGCTGTTCAAGCTCCACCCCAGCTTTTCATCAAATGGCAACCATTCATACCAACCTGTAATGAACCTTCTGACCGGCAATTTCAGTTCATACACCTCTGGTGACTCTTAGTTTCTCCTTCATCTCCTAAAAAATAAACACATGCACACTTTGGTTTCTAGAGCAATAATACGTGCTGAAGAGTTTCTCTCATCCAAGCACAAAGCCAGGTGGAAGCTGGGATAAAAAGCCTTTTCCTTTCTATGGAGATAAACCCTGCTACCAAAAAGCCTGGTTTTGTCAGGGTATGAACAAGAAGTATGCTTTTGTTAAATATTTAGACAGTGCATACTGCACATATTCTGCAATTTGAAACAAGGGAGAGTATTTCTGGCATCTAACTGGAACACTCCCACAAGAGAGGATGTTTACCTGGATAACTTCAACATTTATGTGCGATGTGTTATTGTAGAAAGAGAAAGGAAAACATAAGGATATCGGACTATCTGAGACATTGATACAGTGCTGGAGACAATTTATTCTTCAAGCTCTGTGCTGGGTTTTCAGTTTCTAAGCAGAGGAACCCTTTGTACCTTAACTCCTAATGATGCCTTTGATGTCCAGAAAACTGGGAGTATAAAAAAAAAACAAAACCAAAACAAACCAACCAAACGCATTCATGTCTTGCCTCCTCCAAACCATGGACAGAGAAGGAATTCCAGTTTTATCACCTACCAGGACAGTCCCAGGTGAAAAACACTGTTTGTGTTTTTACACATTTGGCTGATGCTGTTGCATTGCTGACTATATTGTCAAGGCTGTCATGACAGTTACATTGATTCCCATAACAAATGTACAACAATTGTGGGTCTCACCAGATGAAAGAACAGATATCCCAGTTGGATATGCTTGCTATTATTAGATGTTATGCTGTGCTGTGAACAGCATTGAAACTGCACAGAAATCCCACTAACAACAAGAATTTTTATTTAAAGGGCACATATAAACTATATTAAGAATTTCCTCATCTAGATGAATTTTTCTTTATCGCAGAAAAAGGCATACAGAGAAATTAAAATCTCATAAAAGGAAAAGTCTTCATAAGAAGACAACAGCAAATTATAGCATCTTCAGCAAAAAAAAAAAGGTATGAAAATGGTCAGAGACAACAGCAGAGTTGCTCTTTCATATTTTGTGACTTTTAAAGGTAGATAGATACTACATTTATGTTTTGCTATTTCATAAATTTCATTTTTTATAATAGCACATACTTTAATATTGCTTAAGATAGTAAGTACTCAGAATTTGAAATTGATCCTGCTGAAATTGAATTTACTTGAATTACTTGAATAACAACCTAAATCTACATCAAACATATATGGATGTTCATATGCATACTAGAATACTAATATTTGAAAAAAAGTAATAAATGAAATAATTTTTTACTGTCTTTGTGAAGGGCTGTCCATGTTTGAAGTAGTCTTGGCAAACTCTCAAGCAAGCTTTTAATCCTCTCAGTATTATCTCTGCTGAGTACATGGGGCAAAGAGACACTCACCCCCTCACCACTTCTATTCGTGGAGAAACTGAGAAGCCAGCACTGCCACAGTAGCCATGATTTTATTTCCTCCATCTTAAAGCCTTACAACTCCCCAGAGCGAAACCATTTTAAGTCAGCTTCTCACTGAGGCAGCTGCAGTGTTCTGATTGTAAAACAGCAAACTCTAGATAGGACAGATCTTTCGCAGATGCAGGCGATATTGTAAGCCAGCAGCAACACCTTCCAGCCTGTGGAGAGCAGATTGCTATTTTGTATTCTCCAAAAATGTTAACTGCAGCAACATTTATAAAATGAGGGACAGGCTAAGCAAAATCTAATGCTCCTCACAGCATACTGTTAGTTGTATAAAGTGGAAGACTGACAATCACATCACAATCATGAAGTACTACTGGTTTGCTAAAAAAACATGTCCTTGCAGAGTATAGGAATAACATTGCTAACATGAAATAAATCAGCTGTGTTCAACTCTGAAACAGGAAAGTGATGGAGGCCATGCCAAACTCTGCTCTGCGAGAGCGTGGGTCAGCACATGCACAAACCCACTGATTCCCTCTCCTCCTCTGTGCAACTGGACTCCTTCCTTTCCTGCCCGAACTCTCTTGTCCCTACTGATATTTGATAATTATTGCATGCTTTCTAACAACTCACTCACTGACTTCTTTTTCCATTTGCTTTAGAATTAGAGCAGAAGAAAACTAGGCATGTTTTCACAGACATACTTAGAAATGCTGACACACTTTTCACTGCAAAAAGATCTACTTTTGCTTCTTATGATCCTCAACAAACTATTCTTAGTAATAACATCTCAATGTAATCAGGCTAATTTTAGATGCTGGGTGGCTGGCTATTTTTTGAGAAATCTTTAACAAGTAATGTAGATGGGTTGAAATAACAGCAATTAGGAATGTGTGAACCAAATCAAACAGAGCTCAACCTTACAAACAAGAAACCCCAAAATACTACTTCAAACAATTTGATTATAAAAGGAAGCATGCACATTTCAGGGGCCACCCTAGTTTCAAATTTCAAAAGCTAGAGATTTTTCCAGCGCAGGAGATGAGTGAGTCCTGTTTGAACTACAGGAAGCTGCACAGATTTCTCTTTGTCATGATGAGGTTTGAAATACTTTCCTTATCAGAAAGCCTGTACAAAGGTCCCCAAGATTTGAGAGGGCAATAGTTTCTGCATCTCATTTGCCCTGAAATGACTTGGTATTTTCACAGTGTAATCTGTTTCTTAGTTATACCTGTGTTGAAGGAAAATCATCATATGAAAGTCCATATTGTGGGGAATAAAGAAATAACAACTTCAAGTAAGTGTTACATGGAACAGCCTGCTTAGGGAGGCTTGGTCTCAAAATAATGTGATGAAAGAACATCTCCTGGGAGAAATATGAGCAGTGTAAAATGGAAAAGAAGGACAAAACAGAATAAACTAATGTGAAATCTACTGAGTGGGGCAAGTGTTTACACATCTAAACCTGATTTTGTGCCATTGATATCCATTAGCACTGTGCTCTTTGGGAAGGGTATGTTACAGGAAAACACGATCACCAATAAAGCAAAGCAATTTTGCTGGTGTAAGAAAAGGAAGGAAAAGAGCTGTGAGATGGGGGAATAAAATGCAAGACAATAACACAAACACAAAAGATGCCAAGACATGTTTCAACACCCATCTTACAGAAAATATGGCTGCAATAACAGAAAAATGTTTTCATTAATCAGGCAACTTCCATGAGCTAGCTTTTTGACCTTAACTAACAGGCAAATTCATCTTCTTGAAATATTAATAATAAAAAAAGATATACACATAATTACTTCAAAATGCAGAATCTAATTGATACATATTAATGGCTATTAAAATAGAACTAAGTTATAATACAGATAAGAGGAGAAATCTCTGCACATTTCATTTTGCACCTGAGGATCAAAAAGTCTTTATAAATTGATTAACTTTCAGAATCTCCATTTTCTTTAATATCTGAAGTGAACAATGGCAGAGAGAGGGGAAAAAAATGGACAGATGCTTTTCTACTACATTTCAGCAAAAAGGAATTTTAGAAGTGTGACTGCTTTACACTGAGGCTAATAACTTGTCACAATAAATGGGTTAAAGCCATGATCATCAAAATACTCTCCCAGTTCTGTGGAGCTATTTTATAGAACCTGCTCCATACTGATGGATTTTAATGGCCATCATTTCTGGTTTGGGGACCAGAAGAGTAACTTTTGCTCACCTGGGTTGCTTGAGCAGCCCTTTCTGCACTGGTGCTCACGGTCAGCAAGGCAGGAGGAATAACTCCTTGAGGACTTCCAACAGCTCCTCTATCTGAATCGGGCAGTGATCATCCAGGCAGGTGATGAGTTTTAGCAGACTGGAGATGCAAAGGCACACAGGACACCACTGCTGCCTGATAAGCTCAAAGTTGCTTCAACATCTTCCCCTTTCTTGCTCCAGGTACTACACTGTGCCTGTACAGAGTTGCACATAGTGTGCTGTGGCCCAGGAGTGGGATCCTGACACCATACTGTCTGGGACAAAGTTCAAGATTCAACGAGACTACAAACGAGTTTTCTACCTTGCCATGGAAACCAGGAAACCAGGAAACCATGCAGTCCAACTCACTAAATATTCTTCTAGCATTCCAAGAGCCTGTGAAGAATCTAATATTGTTTTATAAATGTTTCTGGGGAATTTTGCCTGCCATCACACCGTCACAGCATGAAAGGTAACAGCCACTGACAGATCTTGTTCAGTGCAAATCACACAAGGATATATTTAGAAATACACCATACCTTATATAGCTACAGCCAAGCCCATCCATCATCTTGTATGGTCTTTTCTGTAATATATTTTCAAAGATTAAAAAACAGTTAAAAAAATAATGAAAATGCTGTGGACTCTCTGATCTTCTCTACTGCTAGCTGTCTCAGCAAGTGCCTAGAATCCTTGACCACTTGTAAATCAACCCTTTCAAAGGACCAGCACTGCTAATTCCAGACGTCAAGGAACTTACCTAAGTTATATGAGTCAGCCAGAAGATCCCATAAGTAAGTCAAGTGACCATGACCGTAGTTTACAACCCCTGGGGTGTTTAGATGCGGTTTTATTTAGCAGTTCATCACCAGTCCAAGTAATAATGGTGAATTATTATTTCTAGTTATTCTTTTTCATAGCTGAATCCATTCTAGAGGGACAGAACATGTCTCCATGAGGTACATATGCTCATCCAAAGTCTTGGCTGTGTTCACAGAAAAATTGAAAAATCACACTTCCTGAAATAAAAAAGATTCTGTGCTGCTCTAGATACAAAATACCAGATATAAGCGGATACCCTAATCTTCCTATATCAGCTGCCAACCCATGTGTATTTTCCTCATCCTACCTTAGTTTTTAAGCAACTTAGGATTTCCATACTTAGCCATTGATAAAAATACATGTAATAAAAATACTCAGTGAAACTGCTATTTTGATTCCGTGCTCCATCACCATGGAAGTCATCAGTTTGGCTCAGTAAAAATTATTCTGCAAGTCAAGAACCTGCTTACAAACCAGGATAAATTCAAAACTAAGGTTGAAATTTTCTCAGGGAAAAACCAAGTCAATAAGAGGGAGGAAGATTGTAGTATTTTGTATGTTTTTGTAATGAGCATGTTAGGGGGAAAAGTAATAATAAAAAACAAAAAAACCTTTCCCCCTTATACACCTTTACTATTAAAAAAAAAAATCTTTCAAGCAAACAGTGTAAGTTTAAACATTAGTCAGGATTTGCTATTACCAGCCGTCTGATCTGTACAACAGGCCAGTTCCACTTAACTGTGGGCAAAGATGTGATCTCCACTTCACCCACCAGCTATCCTCAAAATTGTGTTCCCTTTTTCAGCTAATGGTACCTGCCCCTGGCTAAGTGTATCCTGCTGTTACACAGACTATATTTGTAATAGAAGGACTTTCCACCAAAGGCACGGGGCAGGCAGCTTGCCTTGCAATTTAAATGATTAAAGAGAGAAGCAAAACTTAAAAGAATACTTAACATGTATCAAGACAAATCCTGAGTTCACACTGTTCACCGGTCATGTTCTTCACTCTAAAGAAATAAAAGAGACTGAGCAGGTCCCATAAAGTTTAGCACTACAGCACAGCAGAGGACGATCAGGGATGTGTGCTAATCCACTGAAGCAGATGGAGCGATGGGTGGCAAATACATTTTAGAGTACTTCAGTTTCTTACCTATCTCTTCACAGTATACAGGTAATAAAAAAGTAAAAAGAGTACCCATTTCCAAAAGCTATTCGCAGGCTCGGAGGTAAGCAAAGCTCTGCACGGTGTGTGATCTGAACATGTACTTATGGAACCATCAGCTTTCAACCATGTCTTATGACCGGTTTTGTTTTGTGTTACTAATCTTCCTAGATGGGTATCACCCCCACAGAGCCATGATTAGAGCTCCACAGCCATCACAGGCATAAAAAAAGGAACCTGAATATTGCTCATTTCTTCTGATCTTTTTTATCACCCTCTATTTCCCTCTTCAAGTAAATTCTTTACATAATTTCTTTCCCATTTTTCTTTTTCCTTTAGTCTTCTTTTTGCTTCACAGCAGAAGAGACAGTGGCCTTAACGACATAACAGAAAAACAGTTGCATTTCTCCCATTCTGGTTCTCATACTGCTTCAAGTCATAACAGTTAGGTCCAGCATGGCATGTATTCAAGCGTAAGAAAAGGCCAGAAAACCTGACTGCTAATAGAAGAAAGAAACGTTTTCCCCAGTTTGAAGTCTGTTGACAGTGGGAAGATGTGAATGTAACAGTACCAACACATGCTACTCAGATTAGCAGGCTACCGATTAACTCCCTTTGGGTTTAAGAACATCTGCTATTAAAAAAATGTGTCACAGCACATTTACTTGCAAACCTCTACTGAAGCTCGTTGGCAGGCTCGGTAGGCCTGTCTAAGTCTTGCCTTGGAGGTATCACCTCTGCTAGATCTTAACCACATGTATTAATTTGTTGAATTACTGTGTTAAATGTAAGAGTGCCTTCCCTGTGCTTGTAACTTCTGCCTATAAAAGACAAAGGATCCAGGAAGCTACTTTCAAAAATTCTCTAAATCTTAGTAGTCCATACCCAACCAAAGAATTCATGCTTTCTCTTACAATCCTGTTTCTGGTGCTTTCAGCATCCTACTAGGAAGCTATTTAAAAGAGAAGATACTAAAGAACTCAGGTTGTTTTCTATCTAATTTACTTGCAAGAGAACTATCACAAGAGTTGGTCTATTTTCAAGTTGGCTGCTGTTGCTAAGAAAACTCATTTTTTGCCCGTTCTCCCGCTTCCCTTTTCTAAAAAAGAACTTTTCTGAAGAATTCAGCAAAATGACAGCAGTCCAACGCACTTAAGAGTCTCATTACTAAGCTCTGCAGACCATGAACTAAATAGAAAAAAACACAGAATTCTGTAAACACATTGACAGGAAATGCAACAACTAACAAAATGTTTACTCCTGAGATGGTACAAAGTGTGGGAAAGCTCTGTTTGAGTGACTAGGAAGGTTTACCTGAGGCTCAGTAGCAAGTCCATCAGTTTCAGTGTGGACATGAAGCCATCCAAAATCTGCAATGTCAAAAGCAATAAGGAGCACTAAAGGAAACAGAGTATTTAGCACAGCATACTGCCTGTTTTGCCCAAAGAAATGTCTGGTGATCTTTCTTGTACCTAAGTCCAGCGTCATTGAACTCAAAGCTGAAGTACTACTTCACCTGCTGAGGATACACATACCCCTGCCATAAACATAAGGAAACTGGAAGGGGCTACGATACATCTTGTGGTAACATAATGCAGACAAATGAGGCAACATGTCAGAGCAGATAGACATTTTCATCAGAAATTTTGGCATGCACATGGTTCTAGTCCCTGTGCTATCTCTGCTCTCTAGCTGCTCTCTAGCGCTGATCCAATGAGCACAGTCAGAGTTCAGATTTTCAAAAGTTTGGATGCGTTTGCTTTTTGGCCTGTGAAAGATGTCAGCATGGATATGAGATATCCATGCCATTTTCTATTTGGGCATCACAGAGGTCTTACCAGGTGAGTAACAGGCAGGCATGTGCTGCATATTCTGAATCACAAGCACACAGTATGAATAGAAGCTGTTAACTGTCCTTTTATCTTAGTTTCCATCATAATCATTTATGGATGATTTTGGTATCTTGAACGTGGCTCTAAAATCCTACAAGAAGTTCACAAACCCTGCAAAAATATCCTGATCGATTCTCTTGTCTGTTCCCCCACAGAGACACTTACCAATTTCTGCAGATTTTTAAGATGTTTTGGCTAGCATGTCCTTAGATTTTCCAAAATATTTTAATGAACAAACTATGGAGATGTTCTCATGTGCATTCACTTTTGCAGGAACCTGAGCTTGTTAATTCAAATGTCTCAATATAACAGGCTGCTTGTACACAGAGCTATTTAGTACACAACAAAAAAAACCAGATCATATACATGAAACTTATCACACTTCCTACACCTACCATGCCAGTGCCAGCAGTCTGTAAGCTTTTTGGAGAGCACCTGCATCAAAAGCAGCAAGGGAAGGAGAGAGGCAAGAAATATAAATACATTATTTGCTCTTGTTTTAATACAGAGTCTGATTAGCCTCAAACATTTCACATGGTAACATTCGATAAATATTTTCATTTAGAGATATTTGTTGTTACCCACACAAAATAAATAGCAGGCTTTGGTTTATTTGTCAAGATGAAACTGTTAAGTCATGCTTCTCTGTAACAGTAAAGTCCAGGATTGGTACCTGGGCACTATGGGTCAAATTCCAGTCCTATATACAAAATTGTACTTGGTATACCACAGACAGTTAATCCATCCCCTCCTGCATCACTATTCAACATTCCTTCAACTTCTCTGCCAGACAAAGAGATGCCCAAACCCATATACAGTTTAAGAAAAGATACTACACGCACCAATCCAGTAGTGTATGGGTTTGTGATTTTATTCCCTATATTTTTTCTTCTGTTCAGCAAACCTGCAAGAGATACTGCAGTAACAGATCCATCTATTTGTCAAAATTTTCCTTCAGTTGCTGAAACCAGGTTTTAAATATCACCTCTTAAGGTCTGCACAAGCTGCCACCATAGATCCTCCGGCCATTGAAGTCAAGTTGTGAAAAATCCCATCTTGAAGAGCTGAGAGGGAACAATACTTTGCTTTTTATCTAATATTCTTTACCCACCCTTATATGTGAATGTTTGATAAAAATACAACTACTGTTACCAACTCCACCATCCACCCCTCAAAAATACAGCTAAAAGTCAAGGCTATTAAGTTGAAACCCAGTTCAAAGCCTAGTGCTTTAAAGCACCCGTATCTCACACATGATTCACATGAATGCTGCAGTTTTTCATAACTGATCACACATATTCAAAGTTCAGGAAGCAGTTTTCACCTTTCCTTTAGCCTAAAAAAAAAAAAAAAAGCTTATTTGCCTGGAAATTGAATGACAAAGGAACAGACTGAAAGAATCTGAGAGCGATAGAACAAAGAAATCCATGGGAAGTGCAGAACTGCTAAACAAGTACAAAGAGAGATAACAAAGATCAAACATCACCATGGTTTATGCCCTAAAGCAGCAAGACATAGCGCTTCACCAGGAGGTTACACACAGCCAAGGCCTTTGAACTTTTCCTACTGCCACACTGGCAGGAAGCTGGGGATCCATGAGAAGCTGGAAGGAGACACAGCCAGGACAGTTCACCCAAACTGACCAAAGGGATATTCCAGACCATAGGACATCATGCTCAGTATATAAAGTGGGGAAAGAAGAAGGAAGGGGGGACGTTTGGATTGATGGTGTTTGTCTTCTCGAGTAATGCGAGATGGGGTCCTGTTCTCCGGGAGATGGCTGAGCACCAGTCTGCCCATGGGAAGAAGGGAATTAATTCCTTGTTTTGCTTTGCTTGTGTGTGCAGCTTTTGCTTTCGCTTTTAAACTGTCTTTACCTCAACCCAGGAGTTTTCTAGCTTTTACCCTTCCGATTCTCTCCCTGATCTTGCTGATGGAGAACTGAGAGAGGGGCTGCATGGGGCTTGGCTGGGCTGCTGGCAGGGGTTAAACCACGACACAGAGTAAGGTCTGTTGTTTTCTTCTCCACGCAAAAAGAATTAGTACAAATTCCTCTAACAGCACACATTTTATTCACGTTCTAGAGGAATGACAACTCAGCCTGAGACAGCTTGTAAAACTAAATGAAATTTCAACTGATTTTCTCTATATTTGTGTTGTGGTGGCCCAGCCCACTCATGGGCTGTGGCAGACCAATGCCCATCAGGTGCTCGCCCTCCAATGGACCGATGAGGGCAGATCCGCGGGCGGATCCGAGGGTGGCACCGAGGTCTGAGACCACATCGCCCCGTCTGGAATGTTCTGTTTTACTCGATGCCCCACTGGCTCCCTGTTCTAACTCCCACCTCCTCGTTAACCCTATTGGCTATCAGTTTGATGTATTCACCCCCTTGGTTTTACCCCTTATCTCCACCCCTTTACCCTGTACCTTAAAAACCCTGGACCCTCAGCTCTCCCCTGTCTTCTGTCCCTGGAACCCTCGGATATTAAACCATCTGGAACCCACACAGAAGACCCCTCTCAAGAACTCCAAGACGCGCGCCGATAACTTCTGGCAAGTTGGGGCGTGCACCCTCCTCAGAGGGGCCAGCACAGGCTAGCATCTGCCAAGCCCTGCAGGGACACAGTGCCAGGAAGGACACTGTGCTGAATCAGGCAAGGATTGCAGGAAGGACACCAGGCATCCTCCTATGAGGACTTCCCCCAACCAGAGTCATATTTGCATATAACCATTGAGAGAAGGAAGAATTTACACATTGAAGAAAATTCTTATTAGTGAAAAGGAAGCCAATGTGGTGTAACTGAACCTCTTTGAGCTAATTAAAGTCCATGCACATATGCTCTCAAATCTTGCCAGCTGGGAGACTCCAGGAAGAAATTGCGTGCAAATATAGTATATAAATATTTCCAATTGGATATCCAAAAAATTTCTTTTGCTTAGGCTTCCTGTACCTCTTCTCTTTGAGAAACTTAAATTTGCTCTCTGTGGTAGAGTTCATGACTGTTAGGTGTTTCCATCAGCTCTCTTTTCCCTTTATCTGAGATTCAAACATATTCAAATGGCACAAGAACTATTTCCTTCACCACAGTTTCTGGGAACCAGAACCTCACAGTGCCAGTCAAGCAGACCTGCAGTAGAAGTGGGGGCAGAAATGACACTGAAGTAACCATGCATCATGTTACCTCTCATCTTTGCCAGTCCTGAAGAACTGCTCTTCCTGCCCAGCAGCCATGCCCCATCTTGATATTTCTATCTTCTGCTACCAATTAAGAAAGCAATCAAAAAAATTGTACTAGAAGTACCAAGAGCAAGATTACAAAACAAAAATGATGCCAACGCAAAAGCATGACCAATTGGAAATGACAAAGAAGTCTGAAATTACCTCTATTTCTGCCTCTATTCTGTCAAGGCAGGAAGTTAAGGTTTCCGATGTTTGAAAAAGACCATTCCCCAGCAATTCTCTCCACCAAATTCCTGCCACACTTCTCCCTCCAGCACTCCCCTCCCATTCTGCACATACAGAGCAGCTGAGGCTTTCTCTACCTCAGCACTGAGTAAGTGTACTTCAACCCAGTGAACGTGCAAAAATACGAATCACAAACTATGTTGCCATTATCAGTCATATATATCAGATGCTCTACAGCTGTGACTCAACCAACTCATGGGGAAGTCCAGTGCCAGGTTGCTGCAGTAGTAGCCTGCACAACCTCCTCTCTTGTACAGGCAAAATTAATGACCTCTGCTACCAACGACTCATTTGAGTTTTTAAACACAGCGGAAATTAGTCCATAAGCCTAAAACTTGTCTGTGATTAAGTTCCTGGATCAACATTACTTTGAAATGGATTAAAATTTCTGAGCTAAAGAAAGAGCTCAAAGTAATCGTGTTACTTTCATGAAAAGCAGATAGAAAAGCACATAAAATGCCTAGATATTGGGACTGCACTCCAAAAGTAAATTTAACTGCTTCAGGGAACACAAGATCAATTCTATTATTTACAGACAACAGTCTCATTTACAGTAACCTTCTGCAACAAAAGAATAAAGAAGATTTGTTTTAATTCCTTATATCAATCTGACTTAGGGCAGAAGAAAAAAAAACAAACTGTGGGCTTTTCTATATAGAACAGGTGTGGGATACAAAAAAGGGCACTTCATAATATATTTTCCATTAGATTTTTTTTTAAAAGCAATTTAATCACAGAAAAAGAAGGAATGTGACCCTTTCCACCTCTATGTTTTGTATAGCTTTTCTGGACACTCCACAACTCACTGTAGAAAGGCTGATACACTTACAGTATCATGTATTTTAGGAGTGTAGAAGCTGAGGGTCACCACATCCCCTCTGTAGCAGGACTCCTTGCCCTTAGAATGTGGTCAAACAACGCCCTATTTCGCAAGCAATCAGTGGTGGGCTGAGAGGTGCCTTCATGTGCTGCTTTTACTGCTGATTTACGCTAAAACCAGTCTGGCTCATCAGCCCCAAATTAATATCCTGATAGCGATAAACTGCTAACCTGACCTGAAGACATATGAGTGGCAGTCATATCACTTTACACTTCTGAAAGTCCAGTCCACTTTCATACGGTAGGTTCTTCTAACATATTCCTTCTTGGAATGTGTATGAAGTTTCCACCCCTTAAGTGGGAACACCCCCTCAAGGATATTCCCCCAGTCTGAATGAAAGAGATCTGCCCATGCGTGCTGGTACGGTGAATTACATCAGTCTCTACTTAATATTTGTTTCTTTTTGCTAGCTTTAATATAATTGCTTTAATATAGAGCACTATACTATACGCTACTAGTAGTTTCAGCTTTTAAACTGTGTAGTAAATAATTCTGATTAAGATTTTTTGTCAAATCATTTGTAATAATAGACAATTCATTTTATATAAATATATCTGATTTGCTATATTTAATACTGCGGGACAAAGTTATTTAAACCGCTGGCAGTCTGAGACTAAGTCTGGATTCAGCCACACCTAGACTCCTCTCTGAGAAGGAGTTTTGAAATCAAGGACGTCCTTTCTGCACCTCATGGCTCAACAGCAAGGCTTCTCTAATAAATTTCGTCTGAAGCTGCCACTCTCACCCGCAACACCCTCTCAATCCCCCTTTCCCAATACAGGAGACCAGTAAAGGTGTGGAAGCAGTAAAAGGTGTCCATGGCATGAGCACGGACAAAGAGGTAGGAAGCACCTTGCTCATGGTAACAACAGCTGCACATCAGGGAGCAGAGCTTCCAGCAAAGGGATCAATGGCATCAGGGATCCGAGCAGGCAGCTGTGGAATTTCAACAAGCTGGTCATCCAGCTGTGGAGTTTCAACAGGCAGTTCACATGAACCATACCACCTACCCCAACTTCACATTATCATAATTATGTGTTATGGGGTCGACAAATGAAAATTTTTTGTTTCCCCATCTAGCAGGGAGACCGTGTAGGCGGGGAGGGGCTGGCCAGGAAATAATGAGCGATAGTTAAGAACAAAGAAAGTTGCCTATTCACCTGCATTCCACACTGATCACTCAGAATGGGCAATACTTAAGGACAAAAGGGATTGCTTGCCCAACCCAGACCCCAGGACAATTCCCCCAGTTAAAGAAACAAGAGCTGGAAGTGTTGGTCAGATGATTGTTCCCCAGAGGCTGCAGCTTATCATCACGAGAGGGGAGCGGACTTTTCGAGACTTCGGTGAGAGGGGGCAGAGGCCGGGCTCACTCTCTTCTCCACTCAGTGTTCCGTGAGGAGGGTCATGTCTGCAGCAGAGTACCGGTTTTGCTCCGGGAACACTGCTACACTGCGACGTCTCCGCCATGGCACAGGGTGCAGCGTTACCCTGTGGCTGTCGTTGCCTGGAGCTGCTCGCCTCTGCCATCTCTGCCACCAGCCTGGGTTTCTGCTCCATGTGGGTCGGCGCAGGGCTCTACTCGTCTCTGCTGTTCCTGCCTTCTGCTGGCCCCTCGGTGGGTGATACTGAGGTCCATCGCTCCCCAGTCAACCCTGCCTGTCTGCGCTGCTCGCTGCCTGCTGCCAAGGTTGGTGCAGACAGGCTGCTGCCCCGCGGGTTCGCACCGGGAGCGATCTCCCCTCTCCCTCTCCCTCTTGCCCGAGCTGCCACTGCCACATGGAGAGGTCGTCGCGCTCGCGTCACAGCGCCCCCTGCAGCCACGGGGGAGTCACCGCAGTCTCTCTGCCCCAACAGAGAATCGCCCAACGACAGACAACGGACTGTTACTGGGTTTGTCTGTTCTCTTATTGTTGCCATTTATCTGTCTAGATATATATATAGATAGATAGATAGATAACCCTAGTGAAGGACTGTTATTCTTTTTACCATATCTTTGCCTGAGAGCCCCGTAATTTCAAGGGCATAGTAATTTGGAGGAGGGGGGGGGTCATCTTCTATCACAGGAAGGTTTCCCACCTTCCTTGACAGACACCTGTCTTTCAAACCAGGACATTATGATATATTATATTATTATGGTATATTATGCTTATCATTAGTTGATAAGCAACAACAAAATAATACCTATGGTATATGCCTCCTTCTCAAGTTATCAATACCCAGGCTCCCAAAAACACCGAGGTTCTTCCTCAAGCTGGTAAAAAAAAATTTTTATCATTTCTATGTCTTGGTATAGCCAGACTGTGTGAACAGAACTGAGGCAGTAAATTACATCATATGGAACATGCTGGAAGTGCTTAATTTAAGGTGCTCATCTGCAAGTTGCATATGCAGTAGGGTTGACATACCTAGAACCTGCTGAACTGTACATATCCATACTGCAACCTGAGGTCTGCTCAACAGAAATATAGGAGCTCTATTTGATTTCAAAAAATTAAAAAGTCACAACACCAACTCTCTGATCTCTTCTGCTATACAGTACTATGCAATTCTACTTACTTGTTCAGAAATAACATTCCCCTAGTCTTAACATCACAGACTGTCATGTCTAAATATCTTATTTTGTGAAAGCTTCTTTACATTTTTCCTCTATTCTGCCTATATTTTCTCAGCTTGGCAAACAATCCCATCAGGGGGAAAAAAATTTCCTTTCATTGACCAGATTACATACCAAGTTATACTCAGCTAATGTAACAAGTGCTTTCCATTATAAAATTACATTTCACTAATGTATTTTGCCTTAAGATAATAAGAAAGAAAATACTGTTCCTATTCTATAGATGAGGAGGTGAAAGCCCTTCTTTCAGATACAGTACAAACACTAGACAAAATTCAGACAGTCAAATTTACCTATTTCACTGCAGAAACCAACTTCCCAGATGACAACTGAGACCATTAACAAGATCACTGCAAGAGTCAGCCCTGCATCCTGTCTCACATAAACAAGTGTCCTCATTATCTGCAACGCTTATGTCTCCCAGCATGAGCACAGGGTACCTCTGTGCTCTATTTCATACTTAAATGTATCAGAGTCCCTGTAATGAAATCACAAGTTCAGGAAACTTCCTGTCAGCATCAAGTGTAACATGATATGTATTATACAACGGAGACCACTTTCAGACAAAATCAGACAACACTAATTCCTGACTATGCTGAAAATTTGTTGTTTAGGTTTGCCTGCTACTGTCGATATAGCTCAGCATGTAACAGTGAGATAGAACAAGTCACAGTAGCAGATAAAAAGAGTAAAGTGGAAGAGGCCATGGTCTTGGAGCAACCCCCATGCCTCTCTTGTACGTCTGACTACAAACTGGGCAGAGCACAGGGCAGAAACTACAAAACCAGTCGACTGATCACCTTTCCGTTGCTAGGCAAAGGCTGTTATTGCCTTGTGCTCATCTAATAAAGCAAGGATAAACAATAATGACTCCCCGATGTATAATACTTTTAAACCCACAATTCTAAGTTCACTTTGTGGCTTGGTTTCATGGGCTTTGTTGTTGGTTGGGGGTTTTTGTGGTGATGGTTTGTCACGGATAGGTGAAACCTTACAAAATGAAGGCCTTCTTACTCTTGTAAAACCATGGCTCACTCCTGTTACTTCAGCTAAGGAGAGAAGGACTCTGGGAATGAGCTCAGCTGACTTAGAGGTAGAAAAACAAGTTATATAACCATCGCGTGGTCACATCGTGGTTTATGGGTGGTTGGTGAATTAATGTTTGTTGTATTTCAGTGGTATGCAGTGATAACAGCCTAACTCCTTAAAAAGGCCTGGTTTTTGCAATAAAGGAGGTTCTCTTTGCACCTGCCTCAGGACTCTGTGTCGTTCCTTATTGCAACAATGGGTGATTTTCTTTTTTTTAAATATTGAGAGCTCCTCTACCCGGAACAACGTTATTGAGAACTGATTACACATAAAAGACCCAAACTGAGAAAGAGCAATATGCACTTACTCTCTGACTGAAAACCATGCCCCTTTTCTCTGAAATCAGTGTGTAACCAAAGATGGTTGAATGTAGCAAACAGTTAAGAATCCTCTCTAAATTCAGTTTCAAGACACGTAAGTTAGCAAGTTCTCAGTAACTTCAAAGAGGAATAACAGCATTATGCTTTACTGCAGGTATGACATGTCTCAAGGAGGCCCATCACAGAACAGCTACCTTCCAGTCAGGCAATCATCAGAACTGCACAGCCACCACACTGTGAAGTTGGAAGCCAAACAAACCATTCAAAATCCTTTGTTAAGTACCTGTGTGAAAATGTTCTGAGGACACTCTCAACCCTCATGAAATTAGTGAGTTAACAGCAAATCCAGCAAACAGTTTGTTAATTTAGCTACTCAAAAGGAAGCAGCCGCTCCTAAACTTTGCCTGTGCTTCATGTAGGCATGCCAAAATTTAGTACCTTGTGCTCCTGACTTGCATCATTTTCAATGTGACTGTTCCTTGTTCAAGAGCCACAGCTTCTTTTTATGAAGCCCATTAAATACGAGAATGTACTACTCTATGAATATGTTTCAATTAGGAAGGGGGAGCTAATAACTTTGCAGGGCTTTCTGAAGATCCAAACAACTGTGCTCATTTCAGAGCTTAATGATTCTTTAGCAGCATTAGAGAGTCCTGGAAATAAAATGACAATACTCAGTAAATTGGCTCTGTCTCATAGCCAGTGAGTTTTTCTTATACCCTAATGTGAAAACAACCCTTATGGATGATGAGCTTAAAAAAACTGAATAAGCAGTTCTGAGCAACTAAAAGATACCGCTTCTTTATTTTTTTCTCCTTTCCCCTCTTCTAACATCTGAACTGCTCCTTACTTTAGAGTCAAAAAGGAGTTCAGAGTTTGCAAATTCACATCACTTCTGCTTGACTACAGACATTGTTTATATAATCTGACTCAGATTTCCAGCAAGAACCCCCTGTTATACAGTGCAGCCTAATGTGGAACAGGTCATCTGCAAACACTGAATAAGTTTAATTCATGTGACACCACAAGAACAAACTGTTCAGTAACGTGTGGGGTCAAACTGGACTCCCTTGAAGCTTCAGCATCCCAGCAAAGTCAGATGGATTCCTTGGGAGGGTTAAGCACCCTCTGAACGGACACGTCCCTGCAATGGCCGGCCATGAGGAGCAAAAGGGGGTGAACAAAGCATTCTGCTATACAGATGGAGTCCAAAGGAAAACAGCATGTACTCACTGCAGAGCAGTACAGCAAGTAAGCACCAGAAACTCTTGTCCCCTGCCACTGCTGTAATGTTTACAGTCTCCTCATATTCTTATTTACACAACAAAGCTGCAATCCTTGTATGCTCACATTTATACAACGTTTCTTTCAGAGCCACATGCCTTCTCTCAGATGATTTTTTTTCCATTATCACTCTACAGAGAAAATAAGTCCCCAGAAATATTTATCTTAGTTCTCTATAATTTGCCAGATAGCTCCTTGCAGTTCTGGAGGATGATAATTGTAAGCGCAGCTACTTCACTAACTTACTGACGTGGCAAGATTTTCCAAGTTCAAGCATTGCTCCTTTTTAAAAGAATTATGGGAAATTATCCCTCAAATGAAACTTATTTTGGCCTTAGCCAAAGGGTCTAAAACCTTGGAATAAAATAAGTGGGAAACAAGACATTGAAAATAAACTTATGCAGATTCAAAACAGAGTATTTGAAGTTTGAAATGCCTGTTCTGACATTGTGTCTTCCCTTTTTCTTTCCCTAGTTAAGAGTCAGGGATAAAACATTAAAACGGGACCACAAGAAGAGCTTGGAAAGGTCCCTGAAAAACTTTTTATCTTGGCTAAAACTAGTATTTGCGAAAGGATCACAGACTGACAGGGCCTACTGCCTTTAGCTCCAGGTGATCCTAAGTGGTCTTGATTTGCCACCGATACTCATAGAGCACTGTCAGGTGTTCGGCCTTTCCAGGAGTGACCCCACACTCCCTCCCTGGGTCAGCTTAAAGAGGAACTGTGCAGCACCAGTTATGTAGCTTAACCAATTAACACGGAATTAGTGTCCCCATGAGAGCCAGGAACAAGGCTACAGGAGGCATGCAACGAAAGGAGCACAAGGACAAAACCTCATGGTGATTTCAACCACCAGATTGTTCACTTTCTCCTCCTAACCCTCAAGCTGCAAAAAAAGAAAATATTCCATGTGATATTAAGAAGACAAAGGCTATTTTAGACTGTGACTTACAGAATTACAGGTTATAATACAACATCTGGCTTGCCATTGATAAAGCTCCAATGCATGCATGTCACCTGGTACAGATCAGTAGCACACTGAAATATTCCATGTTTAGAAGTGGGTATCAGTACAGCACCTCCCTTTAGCACACCCATGTTATTTTATTGGGTTAGCTCTCCAAGAGTCAGCAGCCATCTCGACTTGTCCATCAGCAGTGTATGTGAGAGGAAACAAAACAAGCAAGAGGTAGTGTGTAGCACCAGACTTGGAGTATAGCTTCTGTCTATTCAAACAAACCACCAGCACACCTCAAACTGAGCCAAAGCACTCTACCAGCACCTCCTTCAGTACACTGTGGAAACTTGAAAAAATTTGATCTCTATTTTGGCTCTGGAATCCACAAGTTTTGTGTTAATTTTGCAGTAAAACTCTTTAGTGTAGCAGTTAGAAATTTATCTGTAATTATTAGTCATTGGGGTTAAGGTGAACAGGGAGAGGAGTCAATTTGAAGATTCATGAACTTCATTCAGCACGGCTTACCTTGTACTCTACCTTGAATCCTGAATCACAATTAAAAAAATCAATTATAATAAATTCCTTATTAAAAGCATGACTATTCCTTGAGCCAGCAGAGCCTGCATCTTTGAAATATCTACTCTTGATTACTAAGTATCAAATAATGATAACAACTCCACTCAACCAGATCCTATTTTATCCAGAAATAACACTTGTTCATAAGGCTCTTTTCCAACCTTCAAATGTAATTTTTAAAATTTATCTACATCACTTCTCAAATATTAAAAAATTACTATGATCATAAATCTTTCTGATCTAGATGATAGTAGCTGACTTCCTCTTACTTAGCTGCAAATGTCTACCAGACAGTTATCTAAATCCAAGTTGGCTTTGTGTGCTCTCTTCTGCATCCATAATAATATAAAAGATTCCTACCGAAGGAGATTTATCAGTTATCTTTAGACAGCATGAACACTCCAAGCATGTCAACTTCAAATTTTTTACCAAAAGCAAGTTTAGAAGAACGGCTTAAACTGAAACATTATCAGATACCTAAAGCAGTGAGTGGGAAATATCCCACCCTTGTTTACAGTGCTCTCCTACTGATTCTACTGGATTAATGCATTTAAATTTCTTCAGTCTCACAATAATATAGATTTCCTCTCTCTCCAAAACAAGAAAAAAAATTATTTTAGCTCTTTTCTGAAGCTCTGTGCTAGGAGTTATCTGTTTTTATGTCTCAGAAGCAGGCTTAGCTTTTTGGCTAGAGGAACATGCTGGACACTAATGCACCTATGGCATGATGGATGTTCTTGTCTATAGGGCTCTGATGCAGAGTCAGAATTGTAGCAACTGTTACATCCAAACTCACTGAAAGTAGTGGCAATAAAGCGTTCCCACACAGCTGGTAATGGCGTAGGTTATTAAGAATTCAGAATCAATACCATTGGTCATCGATACAGTTCAATTCCTTAAATCTTACCCAAAAGACCTGTAAGATTTCTAAACTAAAAAAGTTTTACAAAAGGAGTATGGCCATAGCTTAACACGAATCCACCAAGATGTGTCATAAAGGGGCTCTAGGGTATGAGAAAACTCAGCCTTAGTACTGTGGCTTCCTGGTTTCCAGCAATTAATTTCCAAAAGGACAGTGCTCTTTCATACCTTACCATTTATGGTTACAAAAGGCTTTGTAAAAGGGGAACTAAGATACAAGTTCAGCCACAGCAAAGCAAACCCAGAGAAGTACAGGAAAGGAAAAAAATAATAATAAAAATCCCTTTCAGCTCTGAATTCCACTACTATCCCAAGTCTGTCATGTAACAGATTTTTTTTCATCAGAGAAAGCTGCATTTCATCAAAAACTGTGAGTATATTTCTAAGCAACTGTTTTTTCTTGGGACCATGTGATAGCTTTGGGTTTTTAGAAGTACAGTGTTTTGGGAAACAACAGGCTTTCTATATCTGCAGCACTATGGAGGACAGGACAGATAACTTTTCTGTTGCATGCAGACCAAGTTGGTTTCTCTTTTGTAACTGGATGCAATCTGATCATTCTTCACAACTGTTAGCAAAGGTGACAATAATATTTTCACAAATTATGAGTCTGTAGCTCATATAAGACCATAGCTCTTATTCATTTTAATGGTAAATACTCCTTTATTCTTGGAAGTTTCATGGCTTTGGGTGTTCAGCATTACTTTGGAGCTTGTGCTTACCTACCCCCTAAGTTACAGAGGAGCCAGGCACGTGAACTCCTGAAGGCTTCCCTGACATCTGCTCTTAAACTGCTTCCTTCTGTGCAGCTCTGTACAGCACAGAATCAAAATAAAAAGCACTCCAGAAAGATTTCAGAACTGCTGAACTGAGGAAGCAACTCTTGTCTTTTTTCCTCCATTTTTTCTTTTTTTAAGAACCACCATGTTTAAAAGCTAACAAAATTAGTCTTAAACAACTGCATATGTTTTTAGACCAAAAAAAAAAAAGCTAACTTCTTTAATTCATTCTAGTGGCACATCAGGTGAACAGTTCAGTAAAAAAGCAAAATGATACAGCATATTTCATAAAATAAACATAGTTGTATCATATTACACAGCCAAAATATTGCTGTTTCAGGTTTCCAAGACAACTACATGAGAAGCTTTTCTATGCACTTTCCATTGAGGCTCAGCATCACCACCTTAATCTGTAATGTACAATATCTGTGGTCCCAGATGCACAGAAATCTTATTAAGTAGTGAAAAAAACTGGTGCTCCCCAACCACAGCATTCCTCGGTACCAGCAAGAAATGCCTGTAAATGCCTGAGGACGAAACAGAGGGTGGGGAAAGAGAAAGAAAGTGCCAACACAAATGCAGTTTTGACTTCAGCCTGTTGTAAGTGGTGGGGCAGCACATGAGGAAAAGATGAGTGTAGGATTGAAATAGAAAGGAAGAATCTAAGCAATGTTGAAATACCCATGGAAACACAGTTAAGTAAGTGTGAATGATCAATCTTACTCTACTCAGAGACAGTAGTAAATATGTAAATATGAGCTCTGTTCTAGTAACATAACTAGTACAGAGCTTGTATTTATAGATCTAAAACTTTTGCCTACTGGTTACCACAAAAAGCACTTGGCCAATAAACTGTCACCAAATACTATGCTCCTTTTACAAACCCAGCAAAGATGGCAATTTTTATTTTGTCTATACAACGTGTTCTGAGAATAAAACAAGGTGACTTAAGTTGGCACTTGACAGGAGAAAACAAATGGCTATTTTGCATGTAGAAGCAGTAGAGGCCAAAGGGTACAGGCCTGTTTAAAAAGTCCTCATCACTTTAGAGATGTGGATGACTTGTATCACTCTTCTTGGTATGATGCTGTATTAGAACATGATGTTCATCCGAAAGCAATACATAAGTGCTCACTGGAAATTCACCATAGAGTGTGGGATAAACCAGCTCAAAAAAAAAACCAAACCAAAAAACCACAACACTACCTCACTGTTAATATTTATTCTCAACTTAAATTGGAGAGAGGGATTTAGCAGCCTTTCTTCTGCAAGCGAGATGCTACTCATACTTTACCCAAATTAAGAGCAGTCTGGAACAGCTTGAGAGAAAGGTCCCATCTGAACTCACAGAGGCACACCACTGGAAACTCCTCAAAAGATGGGAGAGGATGAGGAGGTAGAGACTTCTCATCAGATATCAAACATCTCTCTAATCAAAACGGGGGACTATTCCAAACCTGAGCAGATGGCATCCCTAAGATTATCACCAGCAGCTATCAATGCAATTATTATACCCTGAAATTGCACAGTTAATGTACTGTATAATTTAACTGGATTGAAGATTAGGCAGAGGGAACATTATGAAAACATTTGCAGTTTATACATTCCAAATAGGTATGGAGCCACTGCACAAAATCTGCAGTAAAAAAATACCTTTAAATTTTCTCTTGAAGGCTGGACTAAACCCTCCTTTGTACACTTCAACATCTCCCAATTCAATTTTGCTCAGACTTCTGGGGCCAATGAAGTCTTCTGCAGTAGTTGATTTTAAAAGACTTAACAGTTTTGTCAGAGGAAACACTAAATCAGCTATTTCAACATTCCTTCTAATGTACATAGAGCAAGGAGACAGAAGACTTTTTTTAATCTGAAAAAATTGACCTTTAAAACAATGAAGAAATTCCAAGTAAATATGTTTTTTTATATGTATGCAACACTGCTTTGTCTTGAGAGCCAGAAAATTACGGATTTTCAGCAGAAGTACGTAGCAATATTTATGTAAGAAAAAAAAATGCACATGGGTTTCCTTTGCGGTCTTGTGTTTCCTCTTAAATTATTCCCTTTGCGGTCTTGTGTTTCCTCTTAAATTATTCTGCACATGCATGAAATACTGTTACAGATTTTTCTGGTCTTCTACATTTGAAAGCAGAAAAAAATGCACCAGAGAATGTGTATTTCAGTTTTAGGGACCACATTTACAGCTAATCTGCTACAGCAACACAACAATGATGTAAGCACTCCAATACACACTGCCTGAAGACCTAGCTCCTTATTTTTTATGTCTATAGAACACTCAGAGAGATATTTTTAGATGAACCTTTCTTGTTAATATTCTCTGCATAATTTGTATGTCCTTATTCTCTTTGGGGCGGAGCAGCTATTTGAACTGGAGGAGCAAAGGCAAACAGGAACACAGCCATCCATGCAGAGAGCCAGGGTCAGGCAGTCTGTCTGGTGTCAGAATGGGGAACAACACTTCATTTAACCTCTAGGCCACTTGAGAAAAATTTCCAATTTACACATACGAGTTCCTTTTGTGTCTTAAAGAGATGGTCTGGTAGTTTTAGATTATTAGAAGGACAAGTTTAGTGATACTTCTGCTGCATGCGTGGCTGACATTCGAGCAGACTTTTGCGGCAATTAGATTTCTTACTAATTCTTCGGTTGATAGTCCCACAGTTCTTGTTTTCCATGTAACAAGGGGGTTAATTACCCCACTGTTTCTCAGTGTAAATGGGACAACTCCGTAAATATTCTGGTTCATCAAAACTCAACACGTTAACAGCTCTAGGCCACCAGAAATTTTCCACAAGTCACAGTGGTAGTACCAGTCTTTCATTTTTTCAATTTCTCACAGAAAATTAATCATTGTTACTATATGTAACAATTTCTTGCTAACAACACAGGTTTTCACTCATTTATCATTAGCTTCCCACTGTGCTATAAGGACCTGCCAGTCCAGTACCACGTGGTCTCAGGGCCTGTGCTCCAGGGCTGATTATGTTTCTTTATTCCACTTCCCCCCCCAACCAAGCTCTGACCAATAGGTAAAGGAGAGCCAGCTTAATAACAAGTGGTATTAAGGTACTGTGACGCACAGCGTTCCAATATTCTAAGTATTTTGGAATTCTTTAGATTTTTTAAGTGTTATTTCCAGTTTTCCAAACTAAAAGAAATGACGGAAGGTTCCAAGGAACAGTCACTGACACTTACCCTGCAAGTTTCCTTGCTGCACACACCTCTCTCATGGCTATACGTGAGTATGCAGGCGCAGCATGAGCGTGCTGGGAGCATTTCATACCACATGTTCTATTTATAGCCCCATTGACCAAGCAAAACACAATACAGCCTTACTTAAGGGCATTAGCTCACATTCTGAATTAAACTCAAATGCCAGTAAACAGGGAAGGTTCATCTATGGGAATTTTCAAATTGAGATGCATCTTACAATGCCAGTGAATTACACGTGATCATCAGAAAAACAATTCCTCTTAAAATGCTGTATACAAAATTCACAGTGGATGTTGATGTTTTATGTAAAGTGAAATTAAATATAAAACTGGACAAAATTCAGTATTCTAAAAATAACTCCTTTAGTTTCTAGGGACACCTAAAAACAGCCTTCCACTTTGATATCATGTACTACCAACTTAAAAATATATATTTAAAATCTGCAACTAACCCCAAGTTATGCTAAATGACCAAAGCTGTTTTACTTTCCACAGACATCTATACTTTTATTGCTAACAGAACAAACATTCAGGTGTTATAGCAGTCTAAAAACAGCAGCATGTTAATTTTCAAATACCTTTTTCCTTTGATCATTAAACAGTCAAAGTGAGGCACTTTTACCAGTGAAAGCCAGAACTATCAGGAAAGGAAGGAACATCCAGAATATATTGCCATTCATTCCTTTAAGAGCCACAGCTGATAGCTTTGAGGGCTATCTCATCTTTCCCCAAATTCAGCGTGGTCCCCTACCTGCAGTCACACCACAACTCTGCCATCCTGGAGCAGTGGGAGACCATCTGCTCACAGATAACCTGAAGAGCCTATCTGCTAACTTTGGTTTGTGTTTGTCTTACACTGTATCTAAATTTAAGTCTGAACACAGGTGGATTTAGGCAGGAATCATGTCATCCTGAAGGCCAGCCAGTAAGGATGAACACTAAATAGTTGCACACTCTGGAAACTAAAATACTGAAAATGCACTGCCCATAGCTGTGCGCCATTGCCTTGCACAGGAGAACAGGACTGAAAACTGATTCGGCATGAATATAACATTTTCCTTTTCTCCTTCTGCTCTGCCTTCCTCTCTTATCCCCAAAAAGCCCACAAGAATCTTGCCAGTCATGTCATTTGCTACAAAAATAGCTTGTGCCATGTTTTCATGGAAAAACAAAAGCCCACAAATCTGCAGTCACAGCTGTCAGTGCAGCACATACTGGTGATGAGTCGAACTTGCAGTGAAAGTTCTGGACTATTTATATAGTAAACCTATGCAATGATTTAATGGCACATAGACTCACAGCAATTATTTTCAGATTCTCTTCACTGAAACATTAGGAGGATCATTTAAAATGCTCTTTGGCAAGGGAGTGGAGGGACTAATGCCAGTCCCTCCTGAGCTCTGTTCAAGAGTTAGCTTCCCCAGTGTTACACCAATATTCCTTGGACATCATGTTTGGAGCACCCCTGAATGGACAAGACCAAGCAAACATGCAGAATTCAGAAATCTCAAACGCTAAATGTTTAATTATTTCAGTTCTTTTGAAATAAGTCAACCCTGTTTCAAACTACTCCAGAAGAAAAGGCGTAATGCAAAAAGGATTCCGCTCTGGGAAGGTTTTCCATTCATGCAGCCTTTACCAATATACAGCAAAACAACACTCACTTCAGAGAAGCAGCAACATAAAATAGACTGAATTAAGGCTGAGGACAATTGGACTATTAACAGAATTCTCCCCAAAAGTTATCAGGTTTTCCTACCCCACCTCCTAGCTTACACACATATACATGCACTTCCTAAAGTACCACATGGTAAATTAAAAAAGTAAAAGAGGAGTCTAATGATAACAAAGAACACAGTAAGTTTGGGGGGGTGGGAGGGGGGGCGGGGTTAATTCTATTTTTTACATAACAAAAAACACAGCAAGTTTGGGGGTTTTTTTAATTCTAGTTTTTGCAAAAATGGGGCAGTTCCTCCATGGAATACATTATATTTCAGAAACTTGTTACACAACTACAATAATCGTCATGTTTTCCCTCTCTTTTCAGTATTTTATTTTACACCAAAAAGAGGTTGTTCAAGTTTCTCAGCTCTAAATCATGCTGGGAAAGAAGCTGGTGACTGCACAAAAGCGAGGGGAGACAAGAGCCCTGTGCCTGGGACTGGGTATGGTTGCGTGCTCCATGATGATGTACTTTTTTATTGGGATTACCATTGTGCCATTCTACACTAAGAGGTAATAAGAGCCTTTTGTTTATGAAACAAAGCTATTCTTTTTCCTGTTAGCATAACATACATTAATTAAAACAGTGATAAAATATACATAAGTGCATTGTACAAAAAGCAAGTGCTCTCAAAGAGCTCATAAGGATTTAAAACAGAAGAAAGGAGAAAAATACTGTGCCAAGAATTCATTAGGCACTTACAAGTGAGCACAAAAAAAGAGGAAATGATCCTCCTCAGAGCTAAACAAAACAGACTAAATCAAAACATTTACTGTAAAATCAAAAAACCAACCATGCTTATCAAAGCTTGACAATGAAAAGCCAAGTCTTGCATAAATAAAAACAGTTAAAAAAAGCCTTTCAATGTGTAGGAGACTGTTGTGTTTAATAAAACTTGAGCAACAGAAGTCATGGTAAAATTGTTCACTCAAGAATCTGTATCTTACTTTCAAATTAATCATCACAAGAAACTAGCATCTTCTACAACCCAGTGTGCCACAGTAAATATTACAGAACACAATGAATGCTCAAGGAGTTACTAATGCACACACTTTTATTTCATTTTGCAAGTTCTGCCTCCACACACAAAAGCAATTTGCAAAAAATCAAAGTAACAAGACAAACAGTGCAGCTCACTTGTTCATATTTCAAGATTTTGACAGAGAAAGCAAGGACATCTACCCCATTCTTCTTCCTAGAGCACTTTCAATCTCAAAACTATTTGAAAACCATTCTCTTTAAAATAAAGTAATTCACATATATTTTATTTATTTTCCTGCCTCCAGATTACATCACAAAAGACAGATGCATGTAAAAAGATGAGTTTCATAAGAACTGGAGTGAGACTATTTCTAGACTTCTTTTGCCACCAAAGTGTACCATTGTGAGCAAAAGTTTACAAAAGTAACTCTTGAGAAAAAGGGATAAGCAACAGCAAAAATTAACTTTTTCCAGACAAAGTTCTGCTACTTATTTATGCAAAAGGCCCATGCAATAAAGAAAAAGAGAAGGGGGGGAAAACATGGGTAATGATCTGAGTTCTGAGGCTTACTGAATGAAATCAGTCAAATATTTCTGAGACATCAAGTGTACTGCATTCCAAGTATTTACTACTAAACTTTAAAATCCATAGCAATTTTTCTTTCTGGAATAACACTTGAAGCTGGTTACAGACGGGGAGGTCAGAATCTAACTGCAAACCACAGAATGCATAAAAAACCCCAGCAACAACAACAAAAAAATGCTTTCCTGCGCTTACTTGCTACGGCAGCCCTTCTCCAGGTATAGCCACAGATTCAGGGTGGGCTCAGTTCATCACAGCAGAAGTGAGCAACTGTGAACTCGAGCCAAGCCACCACACACACATGTATTTTCACATGCAACTCGCAACAGATGCTTCTGATGAGCTTCAAAGAAATACCTTTTGTTTTGTTTTTGTAGTGTTTGGACAACAGAAACTATGTGCAAGGTACTCAAAGCCAACATCAAGGACAAAGCTTTCTGCCCAAACAGCGACGACTCAGAAGATGAGGAAATCTTTCCTTATCCCTGTCTACAGGTGTGGGTTAATCTGACAGCCTCAGGACAGGAGGTTATGCTGTACCAGACTGAAGATACACTGGAAAGAAATCCTAAGGTACTTGCAACACAGATTGCATACTCAATCTCTACTGCTATCTAACACCTTTGAGGAGAAGGGGTGACAGTTTTTAAATCAAGTAGCACAGTAACAGCAGGAGTTGTTTGTGTTTTACATGTTAACGTATGGTCTTAGACCAAAGCAATTTTCAAACATTCCAGAAATAGTTTGTGGCACAGTCCTCCGCATCCAGAAAGGGCACGGTGCTGCACCCTCCCTGCAGGTGTCCCGCAGACCTACAGCTGTCAGCCCCAACTGGCAGCTTACACCTGGTTCCCGGGCAGATCTTCGGTTAACTACCCGAGGAGGGGCTGAAAGGCCACCATGCAAACACCCTCAATTCTGGGGGCAATGGTGTGCCCAAACGCAGGAGGCTTTATAGTGTGCTCTCACCAAAGACAAAGAGAGAGGAAGGGACCTTCTGTGTGGGTTCTGAGAGGGTTTATTCTCCAGAAGGTCCAGGAATGAAAGGCAACCAGGGGCAGAGGGTCCAGGGGTTTTATAGGGGGTACATGGTCCAATCAGAACAGGGCAAAGGGGAGGGGGGAAAAAACACATGAGCCAATAAGGAGCAGGGTAGGAGGGGGCAGCAAGGGGATAGCCAATGGGGCGTCGAACTCCTCCGAACTTTCCAGAACTAATACATATTAACAGACTAATACATATTAAACAGATAATACATAAAACTGGGAGGTGCAACAGGGTACACAACAGAGAACCACTATTGTAGAAAAACAAGGGTATCGGTAGGGGGAGCTCAGGCATCAGGGCAGGCCCACCAAGAATCCATGGTCGAATCTTGGGCCTGCGGGTCAGCAATGGCATGTACGGCGGCCACAGCCACCGCAACAAGTTTGGGATTTTATTTTAAACATTACATCAAATACTAAGTTAATACTTTTTAAGGAATTACACCAACATCAATATATAACACTTTTGAACATGTAAAAATATTTAAGTCTCCAAGTTGAAGACCCATTGTAACAAATAGTTTAGAACATGTGGCTTGCTCAGTTCCTTATTGAATCATCACGTAAGAGACATCAAGTAAAAAACGTCCAAAGTAAAAGCACAAATCCCAGTTTTACTTGCATTTTAGGTGTATAATACAAAGCAGGGAATAAAGGAGAAAAAGGCAACATGATGCACATTTTAGACAGAAAGAAGAAACAAATCAGTGATTTTGAAAGATTATCACACATAAAATGCATTTGTCTGTTTTGGTTTGCAACAGTTTCCTGGACTCACGGAGAGGGCAGAGGCACTGTTGGAAGCGCCTGCATAAGGCAGAGATGCTGAGTATTGTGGTAGAGGTCCTTTGGTTAGTTATTTTAGGGATCTCTTCCCCAGAGGACGAGTGCAGCCCATAGGTGGGACAGAAATGTGGGTGCACAATATTCATTTGGCTTTAGAAGTCTGTAACAGGTTAGGGAAGGGGAAAACATTTTGCTCCCACCAGCATTTCTGCTTGGGAATCAGCAGAGTGCTCAATATTTTCAGGCTTGCTCCCCAGAACCAAAAGTGCTCCTATAAGTACCCTGTCCTAAGGAAGGTCAGGTTCAGTCCAGTTCCAAACCCACAAGTATTTCAGAGGCCTCATTCCAGCTCTTACGTGAAAATTCAGAACTTGGATGCCCAAGACTGAAGTACTTTCAGAATCCAGAACAAAAATGCTCAGATTACAAGCGCAAAGAATTTATATAGATTAGAGTTCCACACAGTGCAAACCTAATAGCATAAAACACTTCTGCTGAAGAGAATTTTTCTAGCTAATGCCTATCTTTACAGTGAGTGCCTCAGGGAAAGCTACATGCAACGAAGGAACAAAGCAGAAATTACCGACCGTAGATGGAAACAAGAGTCTTGTTCACTGCAAGGGGAGGCAATTTGTTGATTTCCTACCTATTTGTATTACTGCAAGTAAAAGTTTTCAGGCCAGGAACCATCCCTGCTTCTGCCTTGGCCAGTTTCCAGTTTAGTACATCCAAGCATTATTATATACCAAAAATAATACTGCAGAAAAAAAAGGTTATGAACAACAAAAAAAATAAATTACTGCTTCAAAGTCTAATATTAGTTCCATTGAAGACTAAATAACTCTGCATTATTACTACAGGTCAAAATAGTTCTGTTTTACAAGGACAAGCAGGAAGCCTCCAACAGCCATGTTTGCTGTATTTTTCTACTAGTTACAACCAGAGGCATGCAGTGAAACAACTTCATTCTCCTGCACACTGACAAGCCAGTGTGGATTTCTGCACAACTAACATTTTCTGCTGTGGCAGCGCCTAGAAGCTCTGTTAGGAAATGGAGCTTGGCACTGTAGTAATGAAGTGACAGTCTCCAAGACTGCAGGGGATTTTTGAGCGTGTATGTTACTGGCTTCCAACAATGTAACTCCAATCTGTAAATCTGCAGACTGGGGGCATAAACACACTGATAGAAACAGGGAAGCATGGCATGGCAAATGGATATAATGAAACCAAGACAATCTCCAGGGATGCCAAAGCACACAAGATTTTGTCAGTACTAGCACGATTTTTTCACTCAATCTGACTTAACTATAAACTTTGTATTAGAGTATTTGTTATTATGAATCACCTTGATTTCTTATTTCAGTGCTCATACGTCCCAGACAAGTTGGAGAACTCTAAAGAAGTTAAAGCACGAATAGAAACAATTGCAAGTAATTTCAAAAAATACCAGACTTTCCCGTGTTACTATGATCCAGGAGGAACACAGACCAATGTCATTTTAAGTAGACTTTATCCCTCAAAAGGCCTCCTCTTTGCTTTCCTCTGGCCTACACTCATGTTTACTGGTGGATGTCTGATTATTGTTCTGGTAAAAATTAGTCAGTATGTTTCTGTTCTTTCTGCTTGGCAGTAAAAAATAAGTGTCTAGCATTGATTGTTGCAAGATATTAAGATGCCTTTGCTCTGCCTGTCTTATTGGCATTTTGTGACTCTTAATATACCAGATGTCATTTCAAGGGCAGGCATTCCAAAAAATTGAATAGCAACCCCTACGGATGGCAATCCATTACACAAGGACAAAATATAAAACTGATTCCCAGGAATGCCTGAAAATACCTCATAAGCACACAGACTAAGTTACTATCTATTATTTTTCCTTGGGCTTTAGGAGGTACAGCTGCTTTACAAAGCTGCAATTCACATTTATAGTAAACTTTTGTTCCACATTTTAGACAGGGTGCTGATTTTCTGTCTGGTTGCGATCAGTTGGTGCCAGATCCATATACATCATCACTGGCAGACACACCCTCTAAACCCTTATACACCGATACAGTATGTACTCACACTATACTCTTCTTGTCTATTGAGAAAAGCAGTTTCATTATGGTGCAAAAAGATTTTTTTTTATCATGGATCTCTCTGCTTTTGGGAAAGGGGAGGGAGAAAGCCCCTCAAAACCAAAACATACATACACAGACTTTACAAAATTTGCACTCTAATCATCTGACACCAATTGTATATAACGACATACATGCATAAAGTACAGGGTATGGCAAAGAAGCTTATACTAAAAGTATGTTTTTGTATTTAATTCAAATCTTAGCCTTGCCTTATTTGAGACAAGTGTGCCTCTCAAGGAAGGCTACCTGGTTACCATTTGCTTAGATTACAAAACTGATACAAAAAGGAAGTTATGATATAAAGAATATTATTATGAAGTAGTGTCCTGGTTCTGGCCAGGACACGGTTAATTTTTGCAGTAGCCAGAAGGGCTCATGGCCAGGACACAGAGGTTATTCCGTAGCACCTCACCTCATTTTCTGGGAAAGAGGGAAGGGTTCCCTAGCAGGTCAGGTAGCATGGCAGAGGGAATGGTCAGGTGTTGCGGGGAGTGAGAACTTGAGTGCAAATTGTTTCTTGTACACTCTTTTATTAGTATTGTTGCTGTTACTGTTCATTGCCTTATTTCATAGCTGTTTCCAGTAAAATGTTCTTATCTCAACCCATGATCTTTGCCTTTTGTGCCTCCAATTCTCCTCTCCAGACCATCAAACTGGGGAAGAGGAGAGGGGAATGAGCAAGCAACACGTAGTTTGGAGTGCTTCAGTAGGAACATTAAACTGAGGAATACCATTCTTAAATCACAACAAGTAGAAAACACCTGTGATGTCTTACTAAAGACAGCAAGCTAAGGTAACCACAGAGGTTTACATGCCTAGCACAAAGACATTTCACAGAAGAGATATGTTTGTTTCCAGAGCCAAGACTCCTACGAATGCTCTGATGCATGAGGAGAGACAGTCTCTGTTCTCCGAAAACAACTGTTTCTCTCAGCCAAATTTCAAATTGCAACTGGACACAGGAGGAACACGAGATACTTCCTGCATACTGTACTTGACTGGCATCTGGGACAAAACTGGTACAAGCTTTTTCACCACACAGTTGATGAACCACTAGCAGCTATCATTCACAGGGAAGTTTCAGGGCTTAGACACAAATTTAAATCCATTACATTAAAATATTCTCATTAATCTGGTACAATTCTGTTCATTGTGTGTATATACAACTCAAACCTCTCTCATTCCAGGAAAGTGAAAGTTCAGCTCGCACAGGTACAAGTGGTTTGGGCAACCACATGGGATGGGAAGGGGAAGAGATCGTATTTTGTTAGTTCATAAAAAGCTGAGGCAGGAATATGGTAACAGCTTAAAAAGCAAGCAAACAAGTAGGATACTTGTTGAAGCTAAGGCACTGTACTGATATCAAAGGAGGTGAACAAGCTAGCTGTCAATAGGCTCTTTGAAAACTTTACTCCAAATTTCATTTTCCAGCAGTTTTAAAAAGAGTTTCCAGACTGCAAAGTAGAACTTGCTTGTGACTACTTTACACTCAGTCCAGCAAATTGGTAACCCCATCACTTTGCTCCCCTCCCAGCTCAGCAGAGATCAATGACGACTGGATGTTGCTGGCAGTCCCTGTGGCCCCACTCACTCAGGAGTCAGTGACTTGTGTTTGAAGAGCAGAAATTCTTGATCCTGCTGAGCTCAGAACTCAGCATGAAACATGAAGACCAGGAGTAACTGCTTTCAAATCTGCCCTTGGCTTCCAAAGACCACCCCCAAAAGCCACACCCTCCTCACCTCCCTAATCATAGTTATTCCTGATAGTAGCAGATGAAAATTTTTTCAGCGCGCAAGCTCTGTCTCCAGACTGACCTCCTCCAAAAATAAAGTGAGTCAATTGTCACATAAAAATAGTTATTTCCCTCCAACTCATACACATAGCAAGTACCTGAGGAAAAACCTTACACTAATTCTTTTCTCTAGCAAAGTAAAATTTCCTATTTGGACAAGAAATATTCCAAGTAAAAACAGCTGGTGCAGAGGGAAAATCGCACACAAATCGGGAAACTCAATTTTTGTGAATTCTTGCCAAACACAGCTTCCTCTTTTGCCCAAAAGAAACGGGATGTAAATGTGAAAAGCCAAATATTCTATCGCAGAAAACAAAAGGTACAGACACCATAGAAGTCTGTTCTTGTTTTTAAATAATGCTTTGCTCATGTTTACAGAGCTGTCTATTTTCTACATTTTTGAGATTTTCAGATTTTCTTTTTCCTTCATACTTTCACTTTCTCTTAACACCAAAACTAAGTGGTTTTACAGTGCACGAGGTTGATGAATTACTCTTTTGAGCTTCTGTAAACATTTTTCTAGTCTTTTTTCATCTACAAAAGTTATAATTCACTAGAGTGAAGTTTTAATAACACACTCTATGCTTCTTAGAGCAGCACACAAGAAGTAATATAGCCTTTAGAGGTTCCTGTTTGGTTGGGGGTTTCTTAATATTATTGGATTATCCCATCGAGTCTACAATAAATCTCATTAAAAACGCTATTTTTCTGAGATCCAGCAAAACACTTCCTACGAGAAGTGCTTCCATACAAGCAGTGACCATTCCAGTCACACAACTCACTTTCTCAAGGCAGAGTAGATGATCAAGGTATATATTACAGCATTAAAACTCTTGCCAGCAGAAAAGAAGCACCAGCACAAGCAGCTGGAGATTAAATTCATCCTTGAAATCTGTTTGACTATACATAATTTTCACCAGCACTGATGCTCAGACCACAGGAATAGTGCTTTAGTTGACTGGAAGTTGTAAGGAACACAGGAAGAATGTGGATAGATTTTTAGACCCTGATGAATACTTCAGTTGTACAGGCCATTTATATATCTATATGAATAATAGTGTTTTCCTGAAACTATTAGAAGTCCTATTTTTCAAGTGCTGGGCACTCTCAGGAGTAGTTTTTCTTCTTGATGCCAAATAAGACTTGGATATGGTGATTCTGTTGGAAGATGAAAAAGAACAAAAGTTACAGCACTATTATTGAGGGAATTAGCATCCCTCTTAGGCCGAAAAAAATCCCAAACTCCACCACCCAGAAAACCATTGCAAAAACTTGTAAAGAGAAGCTATTTTTCTGGATGAGCAAGATTCAGATTTCATCAGCTTGTAATAAGATAATGTTTCTCCAACTTTGATGAGGTAGCAAACGGGAGCTGAAGAGGAACCTGTGCTGACTTGCTGAGAAGCCACGCGTGAGTCATCAGCATGTCCTTACTGTACCTAAACAACAGGTCCCTTCTGACTACCTCTGACAATTCTGAGTTCAGTATCCTGCTAACTTGTGCCATTTTATTACCTGGTCCCCAAAGCAGCAACAGGGCAGTTATCATCGAGAAGACTCCAATCCTCAAAGATTCCTCACTCATTGCATAAACCCACAGCACTTGACAACAAAATGCCTTCCAACTGAGTAACTGGGACTTTTTGCTTAGTTTTTGGTTTGAAGGGGACAAGGGGAGGGTTTGGTTGGTCATTGGTTTTGCTTAGTTTTTAAAATTTCTTTGGGGGTATTTTGTTTGGGCTTTTTTTAATAAGGAAATGAGGAAAAACTTAACCAATTTAGGGTCTCTAGACTACTCACTATTCAGAAGCCACAAAAAATAATTCAGATACTCTACTTTTGGCAATTTTGATAATAGAAAGAAAATAGCATTTAGGGTTAATTGGATAACTCCAAATTTATAAGCTGGCTTGAAGTTACAAAAATACTCTAATACATGGAAAATAATTATAAGGATTGATTGGAGGCAATTATCCTTTGTGAGAGAGCTGGGGCTGTTCAGCCAGGAGAAGAGGAGACCTTAGAGAGGAGAACTTAGAGGCCCTTTCAGCACCTAAAGGGGCTCCAAGAGAGCTGGGCAGGGCAGGGTCGGACAAGGGCCTGGAGTGACAGCACAAGGGGGAATGGCTTCCCACTGCCAGAGGGCAAGGTTAGATGGGATATTGAGAAGAAATTCTTCCCTGTGAGAGTGGTGAGGCCACGGCACAGGTTGCCCAGAGAAGCGGTGGCTGCCCCATCCCTGGAAGTGTCCAAGGCCAGGTTGGAGCAACTCGGTCTAGTGGAAGGTGTTCCTGCCCATTGCAGGGGAGCTGGAATGAGATGCTCTTGAAGGTACTTCCAACCCAACCTGCTCTGTGATTCTACTTCTTACAATTCCAGGCAGATTTTCAGAAAGTCTCAGTGTGCTAAATAGGTTATTCACTACCTAAAGCAAGTAAAGACTCTTTGGGGCAGATTAGCTGGCCTGAGAACAAGACAACATTGCCCAGGTAACTGTAATGTTCCTGGCAGTTTCTACTCTGTGAAGTTGTAACAGTGCCACACTCAGGAGCCTTTTCCAGAATACACTGCCAACATCTGTCAAGCAAATGCTCAACACAAGCTTAGGAACTGATTTATTACACAAGGTGGCTTTATTCCTCCCAAAATGGTCACACCAGGGTCACTTCTGCATTTTCTGAATGAATACAGTTCTTTTAAGAATGCCCTACTGTCTGTCCTTTATGCACAGTATTTCTAAGCTTTTGTCTTAGTGTAGCAGAGTGTATTAGAAGATTGAGTCTGTCACTGGAGATGAAGAAAGCGAAGTGAAATTTTGGCTCAGATGTGAGCTGCTTTATGTAAGCTGCTCGGTGCTGTGGCTCAGCCTGCAGCATTCTGAGCACCAGCTCAGGAAAAGCCATCCCTTTTACAGCACAGTGAGGAGAAATAATGGCATCAACAGTGTTGTTACTGCTGCCTTCAGCAGAAGCCTCAAGTATTTAACTGACTCGCAGCTGACTTCCTAACTCAGAAGCAACTTCAGGATAGGGCTGCTGAGTGACATCTCATTTTGAGCACAGGTCAAGGAGGCATTGAATGCAGATCAAATCCCAGTCTTTGTTACATCTACCTCCCGGAAGTCACATGATAAACTGGTTTCAGAAAACCACAAAACCATTCAGTCTTTTTAATAGCTAAAGCATCAGCTGCTTTTCCAGGGCATTTAAATGTGCACTAGTATATTTAAATATGTAACATATACAACTAACAATAAAGAAATACTGCAAATAGAAGAGAAATTACACTGAGCTGGTGAGACAAAGTTGAGAACAGGATTCAAGGCAATGGAATCAATAAACTGCTGGGATAATATCACACTATTAGTCTCATAAGTGAGGCTTAATATAAGAGGATAAAAACCAGATGTTAAAAACCTGTAGATGTTAATACAAATTAACGTAAAGAGTAGCAACATGCCTGAGTTACAGACTGTGTTGAAAAAGCCAAAACATTATAAAAGTTTCAAAATTATGATTATCAAGTTTGCTTAAAGATATTAGAAAGTCCTAAATACTTCAGAGACTAGTGAAGAATAGCTAAAATGCATTTTATGTCAGGAAATATACAACACCTGCATGACAAAATTCTTTTATTGGTGGGCTTTTTTTCCCCAAACATTCTCTCACAACACTGTGCCCAAGAACCAGCTGCTTTCCAAAGCATCAAAGTATTTTGCCTGCACTAAAAAGTACATGAACACTATAGAGGTCCTGGAAATCTTCAAGAGAAATACAAAACCCATAGCCTTTGCCATAAAGTAATAACGTGTAATACCCCACCAACATACTCCAATCTCATAAAGGTGCTCTTTCATGAATGAAAAAGTACTGCACAAATCTGTCAAAAAGGAGCTTGAAATGCAAAGATGAGCTAAAAGAGCCTTTAAAAAGACAATAAAACCCACAAATAAACAAAAAAAACCACCTCGAAATCCTACTCTTGGTATTTGTAGGTGAGCAGTTTGGGAATGGACAATTTAGAGAGTTTAAAGCAAGTTGTGTTTTTATGGTGGTGGTTGTTTTGTTTTGCTTTTTCAAGAAAAAGAAAAAGGAAACCTTTCAGGCAAGCTGAGTCATAATATATGTATCTTTTGTCACATAACAGACATCTGAATAGACCATAGAACCATCCTATGATTGCATTTCCAGTCACAGGCTGTGAAATAATTCAGCAGGCCACCAGGATGGCTGACACAGACACAGGCTGCTCCTTTGAGCAAGTCACAGCTGGTGGCTGGCTACAAGTTGGGAATGCTACACAGAAGAGGAATCCAGATCCAGTTTGCACTATGGAAACACAGGTTTGTCAGCATGGAACACCTAATAACTGAAGCTCTCATGACCCCAGACACTTAAAAAGAAAAAAAAGACAACGAATAAATGAGGAGCTCCTGTAGTCTCACATCTTCTTTAAGAAGTTCAATGAATGGAACAATACAGTAAGTCTGATGCCCAGCTGGTTCTTCCCTGGAAAGCAGCATTTTTTCAACAGCTATGAATAAGAACCTACAGTAGCTTTTTTGGAACAAGATTAGCAACATGCATGTTACATTATTTTACATTCTGAAAGTTAACACTCTTTATGAACATAATTGCAAAGAATTTATCTACATGAAAATGCAGCAAATCACCCATTCATTGACATTTAAAGTCTCTCCAACGGTGTTGAGAGCAAGTATTTTATACAGCTTTAAAATATCAAGACTTTACAGGAAGGTAGCATGAAAAAAAGAATGAAATTTAAAGACTCAGTGACAACACTTCATGATCTCAAATCACAGCACTGTACAGCAATATACTTAAGCCTATTAAGATCAGAAAAATTTCTCAGATGATAGAAATTAAAAAGAAGAAGAAACAACAACTAAAGTGTAATTCTGTTTTTCCCCGTCTTTTCAACGCAACCCATGTCAAAACCAGACACTGACTGCTTGCAGTAGTCAGAAATATGAGATCAGAAATTAAGAATTTGTCTCACTGTGAAAAATGAAGGTACAAGTTCTAAGAATTAACATATGCTTTTTCCAGCATTCAGGAGAGCAGTGACTAAAAGACACAAAACTAATTCCATGAGACTATTCCCATGTGTCTCACTGTAGCTGAGAGAAACAATTCTGTACAGAAGACCAATAGCATTTATCAGTCTACGTCTGCTTTGTGTTTTCTAGTAGCTGGAGGCACAAACCAGACTGGTTCCCATCTAGGGAGCTACGGCAGCACAAGGGTGCTTTCCACGTCCTACACAGGGGGACCATATCATAACGCTATCAAGAAGCAAGTTTGCAATAGAGCAACAGTTCAAAACCAGAGCAGTACATTTATTTTGATGGAAGCAACACAGTTTAGGGGGAAAAATCCACAACAAAACAAAACCAAAAAAAAAACCCAACATGGAACAAGAAAACAAAACAAAACACTCCCACTAACCCAAGCAAACACAAGAAACCCCAATAAAAACAAAACCACCAGAAACCAAAACCATAAAAGCACAAGACACCTCACCACATTCTCCACACAATCCCTGATAAACTGGGGACAAGCGAAGGTTAGGAAAAGGATAGAAAAAATCAGAGTAAAATTATCACTAGTAAACTAATCAGATAAAAGCACTTTCAAAAGTTAGTTGTAAGAGCTCAGACATCACTAAGAGAAGGAAAAACAACCTCTAACCTTTCTAATTGAACACTACCAATTTTTGTATGATACTGAGTATTAACGTTTAGTCTATAAAGTTGTACAGAGCTGTCATGCTCCTAATCCCAATTTCTGTCAATTTACCTCAGCAACTGTAAAAACATCTGAGTTTCCCAGCTGCGCACACCTAATCAGAGTAATATAGCATCAGACTCAGCTGGTAGTATATCTGGGTAGCATAATTAAATACTTTTTTTTAATGAGCTTTTAACAGCTATTCCAATTACATGATACTTCCTTACTGTAGAAGATGTCTACAATCCCATTCAACTGCATGCAAAGAATACAGGTGAACAAAGAGTATATGCAAAAGAAAACTGCAATGACAAAAGTTTGTAATTCACATGACTACTCTTTGGGGAACTAGTAGAAATTTACAGTTTAACACTTAAATATTACACCCAATCTACTCCAGTTTTGCCTCTCTGATCTTTTATTCTTCATTAAGAAAAGATTTAAAGAAATAACAGTCAACAAGTCTGACTAGAAAAAACATTAGCCAGTTCAAATTGAACTTAGAAAAACACAATTGCATTGAATTCAGAAAAGAATAGCTTACATTTTTACAACTTTTAACCACATATTACCACTTTAAGAAGACCTACCTCACTTCAATTCATTTTAGGATATAGCACTAGTGAGAAACCCTCGCCTAAAAACTTACTCAATAGGAAGAGGAGTCAACCAGGTATATCAAAAACATGCCATCCAGTCTCCTGCCATGTGACTAGCATTATTTCATCTTGTAACTTGCATCACTTCCCTTGCTCTCTCTCCTTCAAAACAGAAAACCAACAACTACTGTACCTGTTCCATGTCTGACGAGACTAACCAATCCAACCAATTAAAATGCAATTTTCACTGAAGCACACCTTGATGCCTGTCATTAATCATTTCTATTTCCACATTAAATCTCAACTTCCATTTCTAATCTTTTTCTGCACTACTACAGGGCCATTTGTTACTAGATATTTCTGTATTTCTAGTATAATACATCTTCTGATAGGCATTTATAGAAAAAAAAATTGAAACTAAGACAATACTATGCAATACCATAAGGTATTGGCAGAGAGCCAATATGCAAAATAAAACCCCCCACACTCCAACCTTACTTTTCTAAGCAGTTGATATGCATTATGTGGAAGAAAAGTTATGATAAACCTCATCATCCAAAATACAAGCCATAACGTTCTATTTTTACATCCCATAAAACTCTCAGATATACTACATCCTACTAGTCCTCTGCTCCAGAAACCAGAGCTACTCTGAGAACAAGCTACCGCTTTAACATTCTGTAACTCGTGTTTCTGAAACACTGTCAGACAACTATTGCTCAATCATATGCTGCTCTTGAGAATTCAGTGATTCTGGCCTCAGAGTCAACTCCTACCACATCCTGAGAGAGGAGTCAATAACGGCATGAATTATCACACCCACCTGAATCAGCCCCAGTTTGGAAACATCTCTGTCCTGGGTAACCCAAAATGTTTTTGTATTCCACATCTATCTCTGCCCAAAAATTGGTACTGTCTCTTTAAGACCCTGCAGCCAAAAACGGAATCCCAGGGCTGGCGGGTGCTGCTCTTTTTAAAGCCCCATTGCCCAAGCAGAGCTCTCTCTTGCCTCTTCGCTCTATCCGCAACAGCAGCAACCTGAGAAGCTGCATTTCGCCATCAGAAACTGTTTCAGACTAAATTTTGCAACATCTGTCTACAATGGGAAGCCTGAGCCAGTCCGGGTTCGGATCCCCTCTCATCGGTGCTCAGGAGTTTGTTCTTCCCCCCCGGAGCAGGAACCTGAGGCGGCAGCAGCAGCGCTGCCGAAGTGCCGCGGGTGGCAGGAGGCAGCAGCGAGCGGCAGCACCGACCCCAAGCACTCCAGCAATTCCCATCTGCCACCAGAACTGCTCCATCAGCTCCTGCCCTCCCCGCTTTTAGTTCCGGAGGAAGGCTGAGCCGAGCGGGGTTTGTTCTCGTCTCCCTCTGGTCTCCTGGACCGTGCAGTTGCCTGTGCAGCGCGGCAGCCATTTTCCCTTTGTCTCCTCCCACGCGCTCGCCTGCAGAGGGCGCCATCCCCGGGAGGGGAGGGGGGAGGGGGTCACTCCGCCATTTTGAATTTCTCTTTGCTCCCAGGGAGGCCGTGGGATTCCAGCAACTTTGCAACTAGTGGCTATTACTGTTAATTTTTGCCTGTTGCTGTTTCATTTTGTTTAGTAAACTGTTATTTTTTCATTTATATCCACTCGCATTTGTTTCTCTTTATTGGTGGAAAGAGATTTATTAAACTAAATAGGAGGTAACTCATTTTAGAGCGTGTACCCCTTAAAATTGTCTTAAACCAAGACAAGTTCTTAAAATGCTTGAGTGCATCAACAAGTTAAAAGTTAACTGTCCCAAAACACCTAACTAGCTGATCACTGGAAGACTCTGATAGCTGAGTCAGTGATACAACTAATTTAACAACTTTTCCTGAGGGGACAGATACATTGCTCCTTTCTTTCTACATGCACCATGTTCCCTTTGACCCAGACACCGGCTCCCATCTCAACACTGGGACCTGGGTCACAGAAAACCAGCGTTTTCCTTATCAGGTTATTTTTAGGTCAGTCTAGATCTTAATAGAAGGAGGTACTGGCATTCAACAGACATAAGTGAAAGGTTAGCTTTCAGCATGGAATTTAAACACCTACTGCCACTGAAACCCACTTTAATATTTTCCACGAAAGTCTGGAGAGTTCTGCATTCACCCAGAACCTCACTTCTCACCCTAAAGTAGGTTAATTAGGGAAGTATGGTTTGCTCACTCTCCTTCCCAGTATGGACCTTTTCCCAAAACCTAAATTAGCTTAAATTTTCAGAATACATTATTTATTTTAAATCAAACAAATGACTAGGAAGAGGCAATAAATCAAGCCCGGCACAAGACTGGAGCAAAGATTTCATTGAGACACTAGTGGTATGCCCCACCCCTGAGGCAGAGTAACTGAGGTTCTTGTTAACAGATCCCTTGGGGCAGATTAGAGTGAAACAATACTGAATGACCAGTGTTTATATATATTTGGCAGATTTATTTTGGAACAATTTGAAAAGGAAGTATGCAACCATTTTGGTTATTATCTACAGACATGTAGCAATTTAAAAGTATAAAAATCATAGAGTCATAGAATATACTGGGTTGGACAGGACCCATCAGGACCATCAAGTCCAACTTCTGGCCCTGCACAGGACACTCCAAGAATCGTATCATGTACCTGAAAGTGTTGTTCAAATCCTCCTTGAGCTCTGACAGGCTTGGTTACCACTGCCCTGAGGAGCCTGTTCCAGTGCTCAAACATCCTCTGGCTGAACAATCTTTTCCTGATATCCAACCTAAACCTCCCTGACTCAGCATCATGTCATTTCCTCGTGTCCTTTCACTGGTCACGAGAGTGAAGAGATCGGTACCTGCCCCTCCTCTTCCCTTCAGAAGGAGATGTTGAAGACCACAATGAGGTCTCCCACTCAGACTCCTCTTCTCTATCCTGAACAAATCAAGTGACTCAGCTCTCCTCATATGGCTTCCCTTCCAGGCTCTTCACCATCCTTGTGGTGCTCCTGTGGATGTTCTCTAATAGCTTAATGTCTTTTCTATGTTGTGGTGGCCAAAGCTACACACAATACTCAAGGTGAGGCCACCCCAGTTCAGGGCAGAGCAGGACAATCACCTCCTTTGACCAGCTGGTGATGCTGGGCCTGGTGTACCCCAGGACACAGTTGGCCTCCTGACTACCAGGGCACTGTTGACTCACATCCAACTTGCCATCAACCAGGATGCTCAGGTCCCTTTCCACAGCCCTGCTCTCTAGCCTCCCATTTCCCAGTCTATACACACAACAGGGGTTGCCCCATTCTAGGTACAGGATCTGTCACCTGCACTTGTCAAACTTCATATGGTTGGTGATCGCCAGTCTAATTTGTTGAGGTCTCTCTGCCCTTAAGGGAGTTGATAGTTCCTCTCAATTTAGTGTCATCAGCAAACTTGCTTAATATTCCTTCAAGTCCCACGTCCAAGTTGCTAGTGAAGATGTTGAAGAGAACCAGCCTAAGGATGGAGCCCTGTGAAATTCCACTCATGACCAGATGCAGACACCAGCCTGATGTCACCCCATTGTCCTGGGGTGACTTTATGATGCTATATATCCCAATCGCCTGCTTAATGAAAAATATTAATTCTGCGTCTTTAAGCTGGCTCGAGAAGCCAGGCACTCGTTTTGGTTTTCTCCGAAGGATATTTACATTCTTTTATTTATCAGCTAGCTTTGTTGTGGTTCTCAGGAGAAACTCTTCTTCTGAGGAGAGAACTCTCTCCGGCCGCTTTCTGTGTGGCAGAAGGCGAAGGGGACACTTTTTACCTTTTTTTTTGTGTGAGCTTTTGCCCTGCTTTCNTGAACCGGTTTTTTCACTTTCCTTCAAGAAATTTTTAAGGGGAGGGGAAGGGAGTTATTAGAACCCTATCTTTTGCAGAGGAGGCTCTTCGAGTCTTCCTCCTAAGTTTGTCCAAACCATGACAAACATATTTGGCACCCAATTCATGGGGGTTCGACCACGACACCCATTCTCTATAATTCTTTGTGCCTGACCTGTGAGCCACTTGCTCACCCATCAAGTAACATGGTTATCCATCTGTATGTTGGACACTGCCTAGAAGGATATTGTGGGAGACAGTATCAAGTACCAAGCCAAACATCACTTAAGCAAATATATAAAGAAAAGAAAGAGAAAGGATAAGAGTAGAGAGTGGAGGAGAAAGATATCCCCACCCATGGATCCAGTGACTGGATTTGATTGTTGCAATTTAAATGTCCCTTGGTTGAAGTGATGGTCGCATGTCATGGTCCGTGAAAGTTCACGGGTTCAGTTCAAAAAGTTCAGTGGGTTCACGTGGAAATGCCCAGCTACCTCCCCTAGTGCGGAGAGTTTTACAGTCTGATGCACACTGTGCACCATGCACAGTCCTCTGGTGGAAGGCCCCGGAAACTAGTCTGGGGTGCTTCAGTGGTCATTGGTGCTCACAGATGCCATCTGTCCCATAACTTGGGGTGAACTTTGTTTGACTGGTTACAAGCATATGAGCAGCTGCTTCTAGTCAGTTTGCCACAATGGCAATTTTTGTCCAGATGCATTACTGTGCTAACCAGATCTCACCTCTGCCAGGCCTCGTATTAGTGCCTTCCTGTATCAAATTCCTCCCTTCTGTGCTTAAGTTCCCACTGCGGTGGCTTATTTTACGGCAAGTTCCTTCTGTGGACTTAATGGTGTTTGAGACAGGCAACAGTGCTCTTTAATTCCTTACAATTAGTCAGCTCCCTTCACCAAAGGTTGCACCCAAGCAGAATGCTGTTGGATAAACACATCATGCTCTACAAAGCCCAGTAAAAAAGGCAGCCATTAGCCTTCATTTCTCAAATCAGCTCTTCTTGGCCAGTATCTCACAGAGTTTATTTCCTAATTCATTCCAAAAAGTAAAATGTAATAAGCCAACCTGTATTTATTGGGAGCTCTTCGCAGCACAAGTACTGTTGTTAAATTGCTTCCTGTGCATTAAACTGTTCACAATCAATATTTTCAAATGGCAAACCTGAAGGTCCTTCAGCTCAATATTAAGTGTACATTGCAAAATATTTGTGATAGAATGTAAACTTCAGTAGAAAGAATTGCTGCAAACTAGAGTATAGGACATGTATTTTGACACTATTTCAAGGGATTTTTTAAAAAAGAACCCTTTGGAAATAGGGATTTTAAAAAATTATGAATAATATAAACAATTGCATATAGCACCGAATAAGGAACAAAGTGTGTCAAGAGGTAAACTGGAATAATTTCTTTGGTCTTTAAAACTTGCGGTGTTTGCTATTTGCATAGCAGGAAAACAACAGCACTTTTATATAAAACATTGCATACAGCTTTTGGCACTTGCTGGACAGTGGAGGAATAGCAATGAGCTTCCATTCTCAAGCACAGCTCTATCCTACCCAAAAGTCAGGTCTGGAACAAGAGTTCTTTCACCTTGATCGCTCAGGCACTCTATCTGAGATGCATCAAATACTAGCTACTGATTAAAAAAAAAATTGCTTCCTGTGAAAAGGCAGATCCTCAATACCTTAAGCTGCAACAAAAGGCCCTGGTCAGTGGGTGGGATACTGAGAAAGTTTACTTCTTCTCTCTTCCATCTCCTGTTACCGTGCTCCAGGAAAGCCAGGCAATAGGCCCACTAATACACTGCAGCTGCCAGGCCATGAGACAAGCAGTGTCTCTAACAACACACAGTGCTACACACACTTAGCCATTAGGGCTGGCTTCCCAACACCTCCCAGCAGGCATGACTGCATCTGCAGCAGAGAGGTTTTCATTAACACCACAGACAATATTAGGGTATTTACAAGAGACCTGTGTTTTCGACATTTTATTTTGGATGAGTAAAGATGTTGCACTCAAAGTTTATTTCCAAGTTTAATGAATCCATTAAACGTCATTAACGTTTTATTCCTTGATTGCATTAAATGTTCAAATCTTCCTGTTGCAAGAGAGCCTACGAACACCAATGCAGGGACCAAGAGGGCCATCATTGAAAAAGATTAGCATAACAAGCTTCTTATTCTCTATCACTCCACTGTGCAAGTGACTTTCCATACATAGCTTGATGTTGAAATTTCATTTATTGACTGAATCCTCAAATCTGCTCAGAATTATGCCCCTTTTCAAGGAAGTGACAAGGATGTCAGAGGTCTCAAAGATCAGCACACTAATCTTCCCAAGTCTCCATAGACCTGAACAGCACTGCAGGCATGAACCTCCAATGCAGCAGTTTGAAAGGGCCTGATCAAAGCAATTCAAAAGTTACTTCAATCTGAAAATGGAACACTGCTGCAGCTGAAGCCTATGGACACACAATGACAGATCTCTAGGGAGGATCACAGCTACACCACAGTCAGCACATTTTAGCCCAACATACCTATATACTACTATGTGAATCCACCAAGTCTGCAAATTTCTTCATCTATAATTCATTCTACACCTGTAATGGAATCAGTTCAACAGCTAAGCTGCTTCAGATGTACAGCCAATATTAAACAGTCTGGCTGCTTGTAGTCATGTTGTTCTTCTTGTTAAATACATGTTTGAGCTGACTCAAGTCTAAATGTGAAACCTTGCATGAAGGCTTATCATCAATTTTTGTGATATTCTCTTAAAAACTTTCAATCCATAAAAAGAAATCTGAATTACAGTGGAAACAAACATAGCATCACCATCTGTGATAGATAAAGTCATCACAATATTTCATTTCATCACATTTAAAGGAAGGGGGAAAAAAGGTGCCATCACATGGCACCTTCAGGACAGCTGAGGGTTCAGACCCAGCCAGCATGGATTTAGGAGGAGCAGATCCTGCCTGACCAACCTGATCTCCTTTTACAATCATGTGACCCACCTGGTGGATGCAGAGAAGGCTGTGGGTGTGTCTACCCAGACTTCAGCAAAGCCTTTGACACTGTCTCCCATAGCATTCCCTGGAAAAGCTGTCAGGCAGCATGGCTTGGACAGGTGCATCTTTGCTGGGTTAGGAACTGGCTTGAGGCCGGGCTCAGAGAGTGGTGGGGATGGTGCCATATCCAGCTGGCAGCCAGTCACCAGCAGTGTCCCCCAAGGATCAGTGTTGGGCCCAGTCCTGTTTAATATCTTTACTGATTATCTGGATGA
>VZRJ01007978.1:0-24316 GCA_013397565.1 Ptilonorhynchus violaceus | reverse complement strand
TGGAGAGTGGTCAGGCAGGAAGGGACCTGAGGGTAGTGACTGACAGCAGCTGGACATGAGCCAGCAGTGTGCCCACGTGGCCAAGAAGGCCAATGGCATCCTGGTCTGTATCAGGAATAGTGTGGCCAGCAGGACCAGGGAAGTGATTCTTCCCCTGTACTCGGCCCTGGTGACGCCACACCTTGAGTGCTGTGTCCAGTTCTGGGCCCCCCAGTTTAGGAAGGACATTGAGATGCTGGAGTGTCCAGAGAAGGGCAACGAGGCTGGTGAAGGGTCTAGAACACAAGTCCTGTGAGGAGTGTCTTGAAGGAGCTGGGGGTGTTTAGCCTGGAGAAAAGGAGGCTCAGGGGAGACCTTCTCACTCTCTACAACTCCCTGACAGGAGGGGGCAGCTGGGTGGGGGTCGGTCTCTTCTCCTGGGCAACCAACAACAGGACAAGAGGACACACCCTCAAGCTGCACCAGGGGAAATTTAGGCTAGACATTAGGAAAAAACTCTTCACAGAAAGAGTAACTGGGCATTGGAATGGGCTGCCCAGGGAGGTGGTGGAGTCACTGTCCCTGGAGGCGTTTAAGGAAAGACTGGATGTGGCACTCAGTGCCATGGTTTAGTTGATAAGGAGGTGTTAGGTCATAGGTTGGACTTGATGATCTCAAAGGTCTTTTCCAACCTAGTTCATTCTGTGATTCTGTCAAAATATTTTTGTACACAGATGACTTAAAACTGAGCATAAATTTAAGCCACTCTTTAGTTATGGCAAGGTCTTCTCCATTAAAACATAGACACTAGCAACTACATTTTTAAATTCCCTAGCTGCCTCTTTCAATATGTCAAAACTGAAATATCCATTTTATAATTATAACAGCATGAACATCTCATGCAATTGTAACAATGATATTGAAAATTAAAAACTTTTATATTGTGCAAGCTGAAAAGCTCTGAGAATATGATGCAGTATTTTCAGTGTGACATAACACTACAGCAAACAAGGTAGAGAAAGCATAACCATTTGTGACGATACACTTGAAACCAGGGAAAAAACCAAAAAGAACTGCTTTTTGTGTCTCCATCACATGCTGTTGCTGTTCTTAACAGAAAAATCATGCCAACTTTAATTTCTACACAGAAAACAGAATGAAAAAGTCCGCATTACTGTGCTTCCACACACCTCAATTGTTTTTGAGTTCACTAGGGCTCCTAATTCACTCCAATTGTTGGTCTATAGAAACTGCATGTCCTTCCTGAACATGGAGCAACAAACTTGTTTCCAAAGGATAAAAATCCTACCTAAAAGCTGCTTCACATAAGTTTATTTGGCATGGGCAGGTTTGGGATTGTTTTGTTTGACTGGTTAGTCTTTCTGTGCTGATTTTACTGTTGTTGTTTAAGAAACATGTAGGAGAGTCCTTTGATCTCTGTAATGCATTGTTTGATATTAGTGTAACACTGCACCAGGAAAAAAGATGCTTATTAGTAAAGTTGTACTATGATAACTGCTTGCATAGAGTATTTCTTTGCCTGGCTTCTCTGTGCCTTTTCAAGCTTACAGTCCTTCCTCCTCCTTGGTCCCTTATGCAACTTTATTTTTTACTTTCTAATACAGCAATGCCATTACAGCATAGTCTGTCAGGTAGAGTCCATATGACTTTTAGTTTGTCTGGCTGGTAACCCTGTACCAGTTAACACAGTTCCACCATAAAGAGTGAAAACCAGAAAGATTACCAGCAAGTGCATTGCTAACCCTGGGCATTTTGCATCCTAGTGTTACAACTGTGCTACATTATGAAATGGAAGATGTTTGTGATAACAGATGATAAAATCAAGAAGCATATCAGTAGTCCATTGATAACTATCAGTATTAGATGCAAAAAACAGCGAGAATACCTAGAGGCATTGGTGTGTGTAAGTGAAGAATACAAATCACAACACAAGGCTTGCAGAGAGAAAGGCTTAGTAAATGCCAATCACAAATTTTCAGTCATTGTTTTCCTGATGTCTTCGTTTTTTCAGAAGAAAGGAACCTGTGCATGATCTTGTTTGGGAAAAAAAAAAGCTTTTCATGAAAGACATAGGCTGCCATTATCACTCTTTTCTACTACTAAGCCCAAAACTAAGGGCAAGGACCCTTGCCATGAGAGGCACGCAGGAGCACTCAGTCTCTCATGTCTTAGTTCTATCCTTTGTGTCAGCAGCTCACTCTGCTGCCCCATCCCTGCTGTGAGACAGGTTTTTTGGGGCATCTTTTAGGCTGCATAATGTTTTTGGCTGCTGCACAGCATTTCTGTTCTCTCCTCCAGTAGTCCGATGGCAGAAGGTTTGTCCTTGTGTAAGCCTATGGCTTGTTCCTAAGCCATCTTAGGAACAAGAGGGCAAAGAGAAAGTTTGGTGCATGGCATATTCACCTTTGAAAACAAACTGTTAACAGCTCCTACCAAATCCACATTTGGTTCATTACAGCTGCCTGCTCCCCACCACTAACTCAAGATAGTAGCTTTGAATGCTACACTTTCCAAGTCCTGCAAAGACATCAGGTTTCTTGGCTCTCAGATCAGAGAAGCTCACATGTAGACAAAGTTACATTTTGGTATTTATTTTGTTGAAGCTACAGATATAAAATCAGTTTTTCAAAACTTATTTAGTTACTTGGGTAATTAAAGGGAAATTGTTCTAAGAGGCTTAAAGCTGCTAACAAAAGTCAATATTTGCAAGGAAGGAAGCATTTTTTACTGAGCTCAGTGATATTATTGCAGTAGTGGAATTCAATTTAGCTTTACAGCTTTGTATTAATGCCAAACATTGTGAAATAAAAGGCTTTTAAATGTAAGCTGGCTTCAAGAAGATGCTTTAAAGTCAGATACCATCTTCCAGTTTCTGAGTCACAAGTCCATAAAGTTGGGGTTTTTTTACTTCTTTATGCTTATGGCATTAAGTTCAGAATTCAGGGCCCAGGATCTGAGATCTTAGGCAGTACCTTCCCTCTGTCCTCTTAAAAAGAGCTATTGCAAGTAAATTCAGATTTTGCTTCTTGATTTGCACAATTCCAGGCTTTTCTAAAGCAACATTACCAAATTCCTCCTCAAGAAGAATGGAAAGAGCTTGCAAGTGCTATTTGTGTGTACAGTACTAGTTTAGTTTGTTTTGAATTTATCTGATTGCAAACTACCCTGTGCTTTAAATATGCACTAATACTATATATAGGTATTTGTTGCCAAGATGTTACTATAAACATTGTCATATTGTGCTAATGTAATACATATTTAGTTTGTTTAGAGATGTCCTTTTATAAAGTAGGATGCGGGATGAAAACCTGGACTACATTACAGCACTGTTCCAGCCTTACAGAGGGATAATAATGGGAATAGACAAGACACTGACTGCAGAATTATATACAGATAAAAGTGAGAAAACCCTTGGAGAACACAAATAGAAGTATCTCAAAGTTGCAGTCCAATTTCATAAAGAAAAGTTTAAGAGTTAGGCTAAAACTACAAATGCTTGCAGCAATAATTAATAGGAAAACTTTACCAGAACAATGGCACACAACCTCCTTCCAAAATTCACTTTCTACTCATTTTCTGCTTCCCAACCGACATCAGACTCTAAAGAATGAATAGGTTTTTGATGCAAGAAGATAACTAGACCCCTCCATCAGTTAAGTACACAGACATGGTGCTTAGTTATAGCTAATGCCTTGTGCTGGAGTTAAAAGTGTGACAAATACATAAGGAATAGACTGTCTAAAAGCAAGGGATGTTCTACCTTAAAGAGGGTGTCAGAAGTGGACCCTTGGAAAATAATTGCTTTTAGATGGGATACAGTATTTGGGAAAAGTTGTTACAGTTTTTTTACTTATTCTTTTGACCTGAAGTGTACATTGGGAGCCTCTGGAATGAAAAGGGTGCTCAACCTGAAAGAACAGCTGGAATTTAGTTATTTATGGCCTAGTTCATTCTATTTGCTTTCAGAACTAACGTATTTCATCTTACCTTTATTGCAGAGAGGATCATTTGTCACAAACAAGTTCAGAAGTTGCCATTTTTTTTGCTATGCAAGGAGGGAAACTTTTTTTCACACATGTAATTTCTCAAGTTTTAGTTTTATTTTCATCAGTTAACTGATAAAGGGTAGTATGGGGCTAAATTATAGCTTAACAACTGGAAGAGAAACAGGAAAAAAGCAGAAATAGGTGAAAAAGTTACTGTTAAGTACGTCAGCACACTGGAAGAAAACATTTCTGTTTACAGCTAGACAGGATTTACTGCATACATCAGAATGTGGCAGTAAGTGGCACACAGTCAAAGACACTTTGGGGACACCTCACCACTTCATATAGCTTAGCGTATCCTGGCTAGAAGGCAAAGAAGAGAGATTAGATTTGACTAAACTCCTCAGCTAGCCAGCTGTGGCCCTTGAAAGCACCGCTTGTCAAGTTCATAAGCAAGGACAAAGAAATCCAATACCTAAATGTGTTTTGCTCAGCAGGAACTTTTTCTGTATGCTATTTCTCAGATTTCCTCCACATCCATGAGTTCGGTACCTCCTGTTTTGAGCTTGCAAGCAACAATAAGGGCTGCAAATCTAAAGTTCATTTTATACTACCACTACGAGAACCACATGCCAAAATCTATTCCACATTCATTTCTTAAAAGGCAAAAGGTGTTTATGGTAGTTTGTTCTTTATGAAAGTAAGCACTTACAGGCCTTGTAATATTTACAGTGTTCTTTGAAATGTACCGGAACTTTTTTCCTTTCAAGCTAGAGAACAAAGGCTTTATTAAAAATAAAACAACAAAACCTCTACATATAAATTCAAGAATGTCTTGCCCAGCATGAGCACTGCTCACTGCATCCTCTTCTGCAGCTTCTCATGGGGCTTCAGGGACTATTTTCACCTAATATGGAACATTTGTACCAACCCAAAGGGTCATTAATTTACCACCAAAATTTTGCTCGAGTTTTATAACTTTAAAGTGCAATTCACCAGTTTATTTCATCTCAGGAAACACTCAACAATTATTCACAATAATCTAGAAATTCCTCTGAAATATAATATTCATTCCTTCTTAGATATTTAAGAAACATTCTGCAGTCTAGCCATATGAAATTATTTACCTAAAGAGAGAACTGGTTTTCGAAATTGCCTGACATCTATCCCTTAGGACCTATAAGGCTGGACAAAGGATATTAAAATACTTTCAACTGATGAAGACTTGAAGAAATTACACTGCCCTTTTCAAACACAAACACAAGATTCTTGTGCTTTGGAAAGTTTGAAGGACTAGTTTGTATTCAAGTTATTCATGTTAGCACAGGACATTAATTATTTGGTCATTCTCAGATAAATTCTTCTTCTAAGAACTTAATCTTCAACTAGCTAAAGATTAATTTTAGCTGGGCTGAAGGAGAAACTATGAGCATGTGAGAAACACCTGATTTTGCCATAAGCGTGTTTGTTCCTACAATTATTGACCAGTCATTTTACAAAATTTCTCATAACTATTTATTATTTATGTAAACCACTGTGAGTACAGCGAGCAATTTTCTTGGAGAGCAAATTAAAATCCACAAGACAGACACACTGCACATCAGATTGATTGTTGAATTAACTCCTCTGAAATGAGGAGTTAATTGTCCAGAAGGCCATATATCCTGTTAAACACCTCAACTAGTAAAATAAACGAAGAAACATGCAGTAAGACTATTCCTTTGAGCTCCATGATGAAGAGAAAAATAACCATAAAAGCAAAGGGGGCAGCTGTTTCTCTCAGGGATGTTGGCCTGCATAAATAGTAGGAAAACTCATGGTACACAGGGTAAGTTGTTTGCCAAGGCACAGTCATGAAAAAAGTAAAGCTCTCACACAGAGGTCCTGAGCAGCAAAGTTCACTATGGATTCTAAGACAACTTAGCGAAAAAACTTATCCTAAATATTGGTTATAATTCAAGTGGGGATTACAGTAGTTGCCCTAAAGTCATACTTCTGCCACTGGTATCGAGTCATTAAGTGCAAAGCAAGTATTTCTGAATAATGGAAAAAGATGGCCTTTCATAAAATTATCTTCCTTCTGATTCCTTGTAAAGGGATTTATCCCCCAACTAGTAAAATTCAATAAGACTTACAAAGCCAGTATCAAAATAAATACCAAAGAGAATATTCTCAAATTATCTCAAAAGTTTTATGCCTGACAAGGGACTTTTGGTATATGAACCATAAACTAACAAACAGAAACAAGAACTGTTGCGTAATTACTATAAAGAAAAAAAAAAAAAAGTTGTTTCTCCCATTACCTGAGGTTACCCAGCATGCAGGTGATGTGCTACGGAAAATCCAAATCAAACCATAATGGAAGACATGAAGTTCATTCTGCCTCTTGTGAGAGACTGAAATGGTTAATGGCTTAAACATTATTAAATTTGCCCCTTACGGCAAAACTGTATAAAGAAGCTGTGACCACAAAAGCCCACTGCCCTTCCAAGTATACCTCCTGAATGGAATTTGTACTGTGAGGGGTACTTGAGATAAAAGTGCTGCTATTGTCCAATTACCTCAGGTCTAAGGAGAAGTAAACAAGGCTGGGGGGTAGAAGAATGCAGCCAGAAAGAAAGCCAAACTCAGCAGCTGTGCTGAGAATCAGCTGTGGCTGGGTTTGGCATCAGGAGGCCATAGCCCACTGACTTATTTGCTGAGGCCAGGTTTGTACATACATACCCCAAGCAAAGGGGGAGGAGGAGACGTTTTGGGTGTGTGATGGTGTAAACTCTAGTCAGCTGAAGACAGAGAGATTTAACATCCATCCTCTCTTACACAAACTGGCTCAGTTGTAAAACGTGCCCTCACCCCAGAAGGTCACATACACACGGGGACATTCACTTGAGAGGCAGATGAGGAGAGGTTATAAACTATCAAAGACCCCCAAAGCACCCCCCAGACTCATTCCTGAGGCCTTGCACCAGAGCACTGCATGTGATGCAAAGTGACGAAACAGACCCAGGGTCTGTTGAAAGAGACAGTGTCAAACTTGCCCCCCCTCCCCAGGGGAGGTACCTGGGCATTCCCACCTGGCCAGAACCTACATTAATCCATTGAACTCTGAGTTTTGTGGGACCCTCACCACCAAGAAGATCAGAAGAAGATCAATGCCGTTGGGATCCACAGAGTAATGATATTTTCTACTTAATCTGTCTCTGTCACTCTCTTTCCCCATCACCACCTCTTTTTCTATTTCCTTCTCTCTCTCTACCTCACATTTACTATTACATAAAATCCGTACTATTGACTTTGGCATATGGTCGTGTCTGGACCTTAATTTGGGCAGAGGTATCTGTCTAATAATTTTAATAATTGGATCGTAACAGAGCACAGCACCAAGGTATTACACAATAAATACAAATGCCAGCCTCTGATGCAAACAGCACTTGCAAGAGTAATTAACATCACTACAATTATATGAGGAAGACCTTTTGAAAACTGAAAGGACCATGGTTAGCACAGCTCACCACGCTGCCAATCCAGTAACAATCGATGCAGCATCCTGACTTACCACATCTGCAGCTTGGATTACATTTATACAATGCTTTTAGTCACTGAATCACAAATTGCTTCTCATTAAACAAGCAATAAAGTTCCTTTCAGGACATCAACATAAACACAGAATTCAGCAGGTGGAGAGCTTGCAAACACTTTTAGAGCCAAGTCAAAAACTCCCTGACATTTAGTAGTTTCCCTGAAACACATAAAGAGATGCTACTACTTATTTTCATAGAATGTGACAGGTACGGGAGAAAGTAAAATTCAAAACATCAAAGCAAAGAGAATTTAAGTAGGAAACTGAGATGTCTATTTCATTTTTATATCTTCATCAACTGCAAGCTTAATTATCTTCCCTCTAGTTTTGTGTTTGGAAATGTGCTTTTCATTTTTGTTGGCCTCTTAGACTGAATCCAGATGGTCTTTATTCAGTTTGTATTAACAGTCAGCTGCAGTTTTACAATTTCAATGTGGTGTGACGAGCCATATTTTATAGTACTAGACCATGCATTTTGATATAGAACATCTCATGCTTATTCCTCTAAAGTAACATGTTTACCAAAATGTAAATTATAAAAATCTCGCACACTTTTTGTTCCCAGTTTATTCTGGGAATGCTGTGCAACTGTTGAAACGTTGGTGAACTATCAGAGGCTGACAATTATGAAAATCATCACTAGCTTCACTGTGCAGTAGTAATAATGCTAACCATGAGGAATTGTGAATGTAAAAGCCAAAAACCATGCTATTCCTAAGTATTGCTATGAATGATTTCACTATTCTTTGAAAGGCAGATCTTTTCGATGATTGTTTTTGCAGTTTACTCTGTTTATTCTCACTAAAGCAGAGACTCAAGCTAAGCAGATAACTAAGCAACATAACTATTCACAAACATCAGTTGATGGTTGGAGTGCATTTTTCAACACACAAACCTCTTAATCTCTCAAGATTTTAATCCACTAATTTTCTACCCCAGTTCCCCCATCACATGGTAATTTTAGGAATTAAGAGAGTGGGAAGTTATTGCTTAAAACACAAAGCTTGCAAGACTCCCCTGGACTTCCCTAGAGGGCATCTGATTGAAACCAGAAGCAAGATCACAGGGCTCACAGTCCTCTTTCATGAGCACCACTAGCACTACATACCAATCATGAAAACTGCTGTCTATTTGTCAACTAGTGGGAAGAGCGAAAAACACATATTAGGAGCACTTATTGCACTGGAATATTCCCCCCAGCACCACTCTGCGTTATCTTTCCAACTGAATATACCAAAACACTTAAAAGAATTATATTCTCAGTAGCATGGTCTTTCCCTGGGGCCTATTATTACCTTCATTTGTAGCCAACACACACTTCGAATTTAGACTGGATAATGTACCTGATACTATTGTAAATTGTTGCCTTAATCACAAAGCATTATACAACACATTGCCTTGCATAAAAAATTTTGGTAATAGGTAAGTATATAAAAAATAAATGGCATTTATTCCAAAAATTATGAGGGTATAGACAAAAAAATAAAAGAAAAAGCCTAAAACATAGAACATGTCACCCTCAACAGAAGATCATGTGAAAATACAAGTAATTCAAAGATATTTTTAAAACCATATTCGTTTGATGAAGACCAGCACCATTACTGCAAGGTCTGAAAGCATCACAGAACAATTTCAGGCAAAATTCTGCATTACTTATACTTCTTTCAAATGATTTTCTGTGCAAGTAAAGCTGGATTCAGAGAAATAAATAAGTAATGCACTTTTCTTGATCTTTACCTTGAAGCACACTCCTGCTAATCACCCTGCACCCATTCATCCAGTGGATATTTTAAAAGTGTGATAGCCCATAAAGAAGAGAAAATGACCCAGCCTCATTATCAGGAAAGCTACAGGAGAGGCAGAAAAAGGTAGAGCAGTCCCACATAATCAGTGTATCAAATCGCACACATGTTCCAGGTCTTCATCACTGCTATATAACCACCTCTATAAAATGGAGCAACTTCAGCAGAACAGCTTCACTCAATGTAATATGGTCACCCCCACCTGCCCTAATGCCACAGATGATTTTGGTTATTGAGGTGGGCAAAACTTCCTAGGATTCAGATTTGAACTATAGCAGCAAGAATCTTTCTTTGGAGTTCACATGATTTTCCTCACACTTACTGGCAGCTTTGTCACCTATTCATAGCTAGATGGAGGAAGCAGACAAGTTAAAAGTTTGAGAGCTTCCACACCATCTACTCTTCTACAGAGATTAAGCCTTTTATGTGCTTCATAACCAGAGTTAGGAAAGTTAGTTTCAGGGTAAGGTGGTTGGCATTCCACTGATCCAAATATATCCTACTCCCTTCATAATGGATGTGCTCGTAAATTACATCTTCCATTTCCCAGTCTAAATGTGAGTCTTGCCGAAATTATACAGAAACAAACATCTGATCTTCTACCTACAAGAATTTTAAAATGGCAAAACACCATCAAGTCATACAACATAAACAAAGCATTAGAAAGTGTCATGCCATTATTGCTCATTTGAAAGACAAATTTACCTCAAAGTTGAAGGTGCCATTCAAAATTTCAAAGGCAGGCAAGTCAAACATTTCTTCTTTACCAGATTTAAGTGATAGGGGAAATTTTCAGATTGCAGTAGATTAAAACCATATTAACTTTTGTTAGATACAATTATGTCTATTATATAACAAGAAGTGGGGGTTTTTTTAAACTCTGAAAACTCGATTTTGGCTTCACAACATGACAACTTCTAGTCTGTGGCAGCAATTTCTCTCTCACTCTGTAATATAAAACTACTGCATGAAGTTTCCCATTTGAAAAAGAAAGCATTACTCACTTCTATTTTAAACCTCAGACTACTTTGCTTCCAGTTATCAGCCTTAAATGTACTCCTCCCACATGCCCTGCAAGCCAAATGTTGTGAAACAGTCATCACAAAGAACGAAATTAGAAGTCAGAGCCAGCTGAGAAGGGAAAGTCAAATTATATATGCACACTATTGGATTCTAGTAAAGCTGTGCAAATGGGGAAGAAGTTGGCCATGAATATTTATTCCAATTATGTCACAAGCTTAAACCTTCCCATTCCTGCTTTCCATTACACTACCACTTAAGAGCTTTACTATTCAAATTAGAACAACAACAAAAAAAAGCTACAATAACAGGAATCCCACAAATACCATCATAGAGAAAAGTCCAGACAGAAATTCATTTGCATCTTTAGTAATGGGATTCCTACTCAAGAAACTACCAGGTGTTTTGCCAGTGGGTAGGGTCAGCACCAAAGACACAGACACCAACTTCAGGAATAGTGTAAGTTACTATAATACAAAACTGCAAAGAACTACAAAAGGATAAGCTCAGCAATTCACGTAATCATTACTACAAAACATTGCCTAGAGTGACTAAGAAAGATACATCCCCAGTTGCCCTAATAGTTTACCCCTTCATCCAGATCCGCAAACATCAACTGGGGGAAGCTGTCACAGTGAAGGACTGGAGAACCATGCCAAGTAACTCCTCCACTCACAGGCAATGACACTTCTGACTTTGCTGTGAGAGGGTCCTGTTTTTATACTGTTGAATAAATAAGCTGACGTAACTTCCAGTGCGGGAACATCTGGTTTCATTCTCCTATTTGGTTTCTACTAAAGCCTGGCCAAAGCTCAAAGAGGAACCAAAGGAACCAAAACTTTGATCCTACACCCCCAAACAAGGTCAGATGTGCCCTTGTCCAATATCTAAATACAGAAACATAAATACAGTTTTTGCCAATGAGCAGATACATAGATCATATTGTTCATAATACTTCGTTAATGAGTGAACACATATAACATTTGGTTGGAAGGTTCACCTAGAGGTCAGCTTTGGCTCAGGGCCTGTTGTTTAGGCCTTAGTACGTCACCAAGAACCCAGCATGGAGCAGAAACACCACAGCATATTTTGTTGCTAGCACCAAGGTGACCAAGACTCAAAGACACTCACAGCCAAGGAATAAGTAACAAAAATAAATACAAAATATAGCCCAAACCATACTGACCTGAGTTGCAGCTCAAGACCGGTTTCTGAGAACAGCAAAGATAGACAAGTGTTCCCGTACTGTCACCCTTTAATATTGTGCTATTGGAGATAAAACTACGTATTAAAATTACACTTCGTGTGCTAATTTAAGCTAATTTTAAGATTCTTTAAATCTTTTACTACGCAAGATCTTTGTTAAGATTCTGTTATTATCCACATATGTCAAGCCATCTTCAAAAGTTATCCATCTACACTTAAATTTGTTCATTACAGTAAGAAGGACAGTAAGAAGGTTCATTACATCAAAATATACTGCAGCATGTTCATTTTGCACCATTTGAATTGATAAAACCTAAATGGCAAATTAGCATATCAATGTAGCTATAGCATGGGTATAAATGCCTTAGCCCATCTGCCAACAGCATGCTTCCTGTCTGGTCTACCGATTGGGGGGGAAGAGAAAAGCCACCAAAATTAACAAAAAACCACCCACCCACACTATAAGATACTACATTTTTATAAGTTGTTCAAATACTATAGAATCTAACATGATTACTTTATTCCTTTTTTTAAATTGCTTTTTCATTAGAAAACCTGAAGATTAAACTATCAGTTATGCAAAAAAACCCACAAACTACTATCCATATTTTCTCTAGAGAAACTGTCTATTACTATAGCTCTGAATACAGACCTGGACAGTTAAACTGATATGCTCTGATTCTTCAAACATACTCACAGTAGAAATATCACAGCTATCATACCTAATATCCTTACTTTAGATGTCAGAAGAGAATCTGGTTTGCCCACTGATATGATATCTAACTCCACCCAAGATTCCACAGTATTCCCAGCTATCATACACACACACAAATGCTTACTGCAAAACCACTTCGTGAAGAATTTCCCAGACAATAAGGAAGTGTTTTCTTGTTTTCTGAGTAAGTCTTATCTTTCAGGGCTACACCACTGCAAATAATTAAATTTTTAATAAATTTCTGGCAGCCACATGCAGCTGTATGCTTGCACAGACATTAGTTTAGAAGCAGAGGTTCATAGTTTTGAAAGGGAGACTAGAGCATTATCACTTCCTCTCACTCTCAGTTCTTAAAATTCATCTTGCTCGTGATGACAGACGGAAGTGCAATGCATGTACATATATTCAGATTACTCGAGTAGTACAGTCTTTGCAGAAAAGATAGTTTTATTTGCAGTTCATTTTTCATAAACATAGAAACATGTAACATGCCAAACAGAGGTGTATTTTGCTTAGTGGCTCGAAGGCTGATCGTTATGAAGAAAATGCAACTAGATAAGCTAGCATTTTTGAGGAGCAAAATAAAAATTACAGTCACACCACGCAAAAGTCCCCACCACGCAATGAAATTGGAGAGTTTCAGTAGGTAGAGTTAGGATCAGGTACTGAATGGTGAAGAAGTTTCAGTAGTTGCAGACTCTTTTCTAAGTGAAGACAGGTATTCTGCCCCTCAGAACAGCAGCCCCTATGTACAGAAACTCTTGCTTACCTTTCAGGACCATTTGGTAAACACAGACAAGCTCTAACTCCACTCTATAAAAGTATAATAATATAGGTTCTGTAACCACTTTCCTTATTGAAAAACATTTAAAACGCTAAGGAAAGTGTAATAAAGAGAGAACTGGTGCATCAGTTCCTTCCGAGTTAGAGCTTGCCTCAACTTGAAGGCAGTAGCCCTAATTCAAGGACTGAAGGAGGGCAATGCTGCCACAGGAGGATCACAGTATCTTTTCATATGTCACACAGGTGCAGGAACCCCGGCAATTGAGCAGTTGCAATGAACCTTCCCGTGTCTTTAAGGCACCTAGCAACATTTACCCTGCCCTTGCATTTTCAGAGGCTAGAGTGATAAGGACAAACCTAGCGCAGTGCTAGTATGCTCCAAAGGCACAAGATTAACTTCCACTGAGAGGAGACAGAGCCTGAGTATGACTAAGAGGGACCATGTGCTTTCCTTACCATCTCACGTAACATCTCTGAAGACTAGCTGTGATTTGAATTCACAAAGCATCAGAACAGACCACACAGCTGTAAACACTCAGAATACTTTCTTTCATGCTGGGGGAGGCTGGGGGGAAAGCAAGATGTTTGAAGACTTTATCAGTGCAGTGGAACAGAAAATCAGGCAATTAAAACTATGAAATGTGGACAAATTATCAGTTACAGATGAATTGTGTTGTGGAATAGAATTAGGAGAAGCAAGAAAACAGAAATGAGTGCCTTTGGCAAGAATCTTAAGAGCACAACTAAAAGAGTGGAAGTTCTGGAACAAAGGTGAAAGGGTAGTTAATTTGCAGAAACTTATCTGCTTCTGCAAAGGAATATCATGAAGGAGTTGGTTCCCAAAATGATCTTGCTTTTCTTGTGTTGATAATTAGAACACATTAATAGAAATCCAAGAGGTCTCATTCCAGCTTCATTTTTGATAATCCAGCAAGGCCCTCCTCTCCTAGGTTTCCAATGGTATTAGCAATATCTTCACACTCCCACAGGCTTCTTGTTTAATCATTCTGCTCAATAGGAAACCCTCCACAAACTCATTCTTGCCACCCCTACTTGCTCTCAGGCCATAGAGAATGCACCACCATTTCACACACCACAGGAATGCGAAAGAACACCCAAACTTCCCACAAAATCTTCCCAAAGGCAACTTTGGTGAAGGTGGTGTTCTGCTCACCCACTGTTCATCACCATGCTAACACATTTCCAGAAGCCTCTTCTACACTCTTCTCTGGAGGTGCTAAACCCCCATCCAAGTCAAAGGGAATAAGGGAGTTATTCTGCTCATGCCAGCTGCAAGAGCACGTTTCTCCAGGCATGCTTTCTTCAATGTACACATCTCACTATGCAGAGCTCTTGGTGGAGGAGGCCTTCTCTCACACCGATGCAAAGACCTCTGCTCTGCTACTAAGATTTTCCAAATAAGAACATACTAAGGGGGAAGCTGGCAAAATTTGCTAGTCCAGCTTGCAGAAGTACCAGTTATTAAATTCTTGGCTTACAGCCTCATAGACTTGCTGCAGATACAAACCAGGACATACCAACCAGGCTGGACACTGCACTGTGGTTTCAGGTGTGCCTGTTCCCTTACTGCCCACTGCAGGGAGACACTGCAGTCTCCTCACACCTTGATGCAAATGGAAGGACTTCAGAGCTGCAATCAATTACATTTTACTATTGTAAATAACCAATGCTATTATTAAAACAAGCAGAAGCCATAGAGCACAGCTAAGGATTACATGTTATTGAACTGTGGAATATCTCCAACTGCAATAACTCTCAGAATGACACAAGCAGAAGAAGAGAGTGAAACTTTTGCCTAATAGAGGATTTTCCTTGTAGCAAGTATTTAGGGGAAAAATAAAATCTCACATTAAATAGCATGAAAGAAATGAGGCAGGAGTGGGATGAAGAACACAGGTGATAATGCTTGAATATGCAAAAGCATGTATATGGTGTAAGTTAAAAACCCCATAATAATAGAGATATACAGCAGTTTCTATTTCTTGGCTTTACATGCCAAAGTTTTAGTAAAAGAAATACTAAACAATAAGCTCTGGGATAAACAAAAAAAAGTGTTGATGTTTGTTTGTATAATTCAACAATCCTGAGCAAGATTTTTTTCTAATCACTTTCTTTCTAGTTATGATTTTCATAGGTAATGATAGGGAAATATTTATTTTAATCATAGCAGGTCTTTGATGTCTATGCAACAAACTAATTCATGTGGTTTATTGCTTCCTGAATCAGGTTCTCTCAGTTCAAAACATAAGCAGCTGAATGGGAGAAAAAGAAGCTTATCAGAGTTTTAAATTCTTTGAGACCTAGGAAGACACTCTTATCTCATCCAAACAGCTTGAAGTGAGACACTGGCATGGGAAAGAGATGGGTAAAACTGTACAACACCATTGCATTGGCTGCAATGACTACGCCAGTGTAATGCTGGTGCATTTCAGAAGGCGGCAGGGGGTGGGGGAAACAGATCTTGGACATTTTATACTTTAATTTCTAGCTCTTCATACAGTGCTATTCTACTGTCAGACTCAAATTTTCATCTATCCCGTCGCCCAAGCAAAGGCAGTTCTGGCAGTCTCATTTTATTATTGTATTTATTATGTCAAGCAACACAAGGGCTACTTAAAAACACCCCATTAGATCAACTGGTCTAGATGAACATGTGGGGAAACACGACCTGAACACAAGTTTCCTCTTGGCTTCAGTGGAGCTCAAACAAGCAGAACAAAATTTATCATCGATCACTTGTGACTATAATAGCATACACCCCGTATTCCATTATCTCCTGAAAAAAGCACAAATAAAGTACACCAAATTCACCATAATGACATGCTGTAGAAGACAAGATCTTGCAGACAGCACCACTACTTTTTCTTGTGTGCATGACAAGTAATTTATTTTTCTCACCTGTTTTTAATATTAAGAGAGACATGTTGGCATTATTCATGAATTATAACCAATGTCTGTGAGCTCTTTTGTATGACAGACTTTTACAATTTTTTCATCTTTCCTCTGCTGGTATTCGACAAGATATGGATGATATGGAGGAAAGTGGGAGAAGAAGAATTAAGTACACACAGCTGTAATTTTAAAGCAGCATTCATTTTAAAAGCAACCAACCTGTCCAGTATTCTTAATGTGAAACAGACATTTTTCTGGTGCAGATTTCTTTTGCAAGCCAGTAAGGTTAATATGATAAAGCTGTCTAAGAACTACAGTTCTTTTCTAGAAAGACAGATTGAAAAATTTCGCCAGTTTCTGCAAAAGTAAGCTGCTCTTAACAGTTCTTGGCACTTTTACATTTGCTATTTTAAAAGTCACCTAAGCCTGCTTTAGTTTATCTTAAGAAAAAACTTAAACATTAAAATTCATACTAGAGCATATGTGCTCCAGACAGCCAACACAGCCACACACCTCTAAGAATTCTAAACTTATATAAAAAAATAAGTGTTTCTTTTTTTGCTCCTTGACTATGACCACATTAAAAAGAGCCTGACTTTGTATTTTAAAAAAATTGCATCATAACAGAGACTCTTCAGCCTTATACAAATATCTCTGCTAATAATTCAGCTTGAACTCTATTATCAATTCCCAAAACCACACCCCCTCCAACCAAACACACAAAACTTAGAGAAGTCTGACCCTCACGTAAGAAGTGACCACATTTCAACAGGAGCGTAGCATTCACATACAGTATTATTTACTATTGTCAGGAGTTGCCAGAGATCACCAACACTCACATAATTAGCTGCCAGAGGTGTGCTGAGAAGTATGAAGAAAGGAACGGCCAACACAAATATCATAACTTACCTGAGTGCACCAACAGAGGAACTACTAGACTACAAAGAAGAACAGAGGGTTTATTTCGTTTGTTGTTTGATTTTAGTAAAGAAGATAGCATGGTACTCTCACCTGCGCACGGGAAAGCACAAAGGGTGTAAGTGACAAGCAAAATTTAGATAAGCAAAAGGTGTTTCAAGTGTATGCAGTAAGCAACGACCTAGATTTTGAAGCAAGGAACATACATGCTTCAAATAAGCAGAGACACTAAAGTATAAAATGATACATAGAAATACCAATTACTGACAGTTAGGAAATCTTTAAATTATTTAGGCTGTACATCAATTGTTTTCAGAAACACATCTCTGAACACATTGCAGTAGCTCACTACAGTTGCCGACCAGGGCAGATTGACAAATACAGGTTACAAACTACACAAGATAGAAACAATTGCATAAGGCTTTACAATATACCTCCAATCTTCACTGCACACAGCAACTTCTTGCAGAGCAGCCAAATCCCAGAGTTAAACCAGAACACCTCTGAAGAGGCAAATAATAAAACCTATCAGAAACCTCCTACAAGCCTACAAAATTTCCCCCACAAACCTAAAACAACAGAAGAACAGTATGAACTGAAGTATTTTCCCTTACCTTTGCTGAGAGTGCCCGTGATGAGATTAAAAATAGTCTGGGCAAATTTGACCATTCCATGCTTGCATCTCTTTGAACAGCCACTCATGGTTCAGATGGGTAGAAAGACTCTTCTCTCTTACAAAGTTCAGGAATAACAAAAAAATTTAAAAAGCGAGTCCTTTACAAAGTTGATACGACTGGTTGTGCAGTGCACAGAACTCTGCTCTCATGCACCGAGCCCCAGGCTCTGCACTGAGGTTTGCTGCTCTGAAGCTGCTAGGAAGGATCGCAGTGGAGCCATGTACATCCCTTTTTAGGTAAAGGTACAGCACTCCCTGTCAGCCTCTCGGCCGGGACTGCACACACCTGCCGCGATGCCCTGAAAGAAGCTGCTAAGCATAGCAACACCTCAGCCAGACAGGGGAGGAGGAGGGTTTGCCTCCCCAGGCTGTGCGGGCTGCCACGCTGGGCACCGGGAATGCAGCAAGAGACGGCTGGAGTCGCCGGCTGCTGACTGCCGCAAACAAAAGCAGCTGCTGTTTGAAGAGCCTTTTCTTGGTACTCTTTTCCAACTGATTTCAATAAAATTGTCAGTTTTGCTCTTGTCAAGCTGAGAAAACCAGAAAATAACACTCTTTTTTTTATTCTACCAACACCGTAGTCACATAGTCATATGGCTGCATACCATTCCTTTGGAAAACCTGCTAGAAGTAGGAAAAAAAGCTGCACCCAGAAAAAAAATTCTCCTTTCTTTTAATTTTACCAGCTTAGACGCTGCTCCGATAGTGGTTTGCTCAGCATTCCGGGATATGCCAGCCGGCCTTCCGAAGTCGGCGGGACTCTGGCTCACCCCTCTCTGCAGCCCCACATTTCACTTTTCACCCACCGCCTCCCGTCGTGCCGGACCGGTGCTCATTCCCCGTACTGCACTGGGAGTTACACCCTAGCAACAGCCACAGCTCTGGCTTCCTCACTTCAGTCAGTTACTGCTGCGTGTCTGGAATACTGTGAACAGAAAGACTTGATGCGTCCAGCAGCAAAGCGGAGACATCTCAAACAGCACCTGAGGGCGAGGCACAGCCGAGTATCCTTAGGTTTAATTCATGCTAGTCTCGTCTAAGGTGTTTTTAAACAACCCCTCAAATGCACTAATTGCTTGCCCCGGTTATAAGGCTTACCTCAGGTTTCTGCTCACACCCAGCTGCCGCCCGTTAGATTAGTTGATCAGCCCTATCTCTAACAAAGCGACCTGGAGTCAGCCATCCCCTCAGAGCGGCAACAGCCGAGCACCGCCTTTACTGAGGGACAGGCACAGCAAACAGTTTTGCACTTCTGGGAACAGCGATATACCTTTCACTCAGGAAGCAGTAAACTGCTTTACAGGAAAACTTACATACCTGAAGCAAAACTCAGGGCTTTGCCAAACGTCTCACCTTGCTGTGAGACTCACGACTATCAGTCCCTCCTGACTGGAAAGGCCCTCCTGCTCCTCATCCCCGCCTCACCCGGGCACCCCCGCGCTGCCCCCCGCCCCTCCCCTTCCCGCGCCGCCGCTCACCACCTCCTCCTCAGGCAGAGAGCTGCGGAGCCAGAGAGGCTTTCTGGCGCATCATTTTACCTCAAAAAAATGTTCTTTGGCATGTAAAAAGCGACTTACGGACAAAGTGACCACCTTCGTCAGCTCATGCTGAGACTATAACGCCCCGCGCTGAGGCCTCAGGCACCGGACATTTTGCAGCCCCCTCACTTTCACCCAGTCGCCTCACATTCACATTTCAGGTCTTTTCAGATGTAATAGTCCCCAGTTTTGGAAAATTTCCACAGAATGTCAAGGGAAAGTAGGTGTGAGTTCATGAAGACGCTTGGTCCCGGCCGGCAGAAGTGGGGGAGGCTTCCAGGGCTGCCGCCGGCCCCAAACGAACATCCTCCTGCAGCTGCAGCGTCCATCTTGCGGCTTGTGCTTCCACACAACCTTTTAGGTAAATTTTTCTGTAAGTTTCTCAAAAGTCTGTTGTTTCATTTATTATGCTCCACAGGACAAAAATGAGTCAGCCAAACATTTAGATGCCACCTTCGAGACTCTGGTGGTGAGCCGTGAGGCCACTCCTGGTCAGGGCACTGCAAGCAGGCAAAGGAGCAAATGCCATGTTGCCTCCACATCCTCCCCACCTGAATTTCAAATACCCAAACGTCTTGGGCTTCCTGCCACCATCACCTCTACACAGCCCAGAGCTTTGACTTCACCGTTTCACAGATTATTACATTTGTGGGGATCCTCAGACCAATGTGGTTAATGGGAAACTGAAGCAGATTAAATACATTGCTGAACATCGTTAGAAACATATAGCTAAACATAAAGTGGTGCATGAGCTTCTTACGTAAATAATATTTCTACTCCCTACACCACAGATCAACAACCAGTAACGTGAGGAATACAGAATGATGTGAGGATGCAGGGAGGGAAAGGGGATGTAGGTGCGATTTGTGAAAAGCGGTGCTAAATAACTCCTTAAAGAAGCCATCTCCAAGGCTGTTCTTTTTTCCTAGAGACCCAATTCAAAGTTGAAAACGTTATTCTTCAAAAGAAAAAAAATAAGCTGTAATAAGGTGGTAAAATGTCAATAGGGAAATCAAGGAGTCAGCCAGTTATTAATTAGTTTATCTCTGTATCAAAGGTTTGCAGCATGTTAATTGCATTTATATATGTGCATTATTATATAATTGTGGGGTGGAGAACGTAGGACAATAGACAGAATGAGTGCTAGGAGCATTAGTAAAGAAAGCTATGGAAACTAAGAGGTCTTACATAGCAGGGAAAAGGAAACTACTGTGAAATATTCAGACAGGACTTTAAGCCTTCCTGGTGACAGGAAAAATGGCTGCTAGTGTCTTCACAAATGACTCGATGGGTGGGGGTCTTTTGAAGAAATGGGTGTTAATGTCTTCAAAATGGGTTTTAATGTCTCCATGAACATCAAGCTTCGCAAATTTGTTACAGAACCCAGACAGTTAACTTTAGGGTAATAGGAGAAATGGGTCCACACAAGTCTACTGCAGAACCCAGATAGGCTGAACTTCTGAACTTTGGGGGGAAATGATGATACATGTTCAAGGAGGGATATGTGGTAGGCGGCTCGGGAAGGCGGTACCTTCCAGGTACCTCAGCCAATGGGGAAAGGAAGAGGGCAGCATGCGATCGGGAGTTTAGGAGAAAAGGAGGCCGCACCCTCCAAAACCTCGAGAGACACCCCACAGGGTATGCCCCAGTGGACCCTTTCCCTTTATTTGAGTAAAGTTGCAGGACTCCTCTGTCTCCTTAGTAAACACTGGCTTTTCGTAGTGTGGCTTTTCCGCACACTGGCACTCTAGTTTCCATAGAGAATGAGATTTCTTCTGAGACATCCGTTTGCTTCTTTTGGCCCATATGCCGTAGTTTAACCCCAGCCAGCAGCTCAGCCCCACACAGCTGCTTACACCCTCCCAACAGGATGGGAGAGAGAATCAGAAGGGTAAAGTAAGAAAACTCATGGGCTGACATAAAGACAGTTTAATAGAGAAAGCAAAAGCCAGGCACACTTGAGAACAAAACAAGGAATTTGCTGCTTCCCATGGGCAGGCAGGTTCAGCCATCCCCAAGACAGCAAAGCTCCATCACACGTAACAGTGACGTGGGGAAAAAAATGCCATCATTCCAAATATCTCCCCCCTTCCTTCTTCACCCAGCTTTATAGGCTGAGCATGATGCCATATGGTCTGGAATATCCCTAGAGTCGGTTGGGGTCAGGTGTCCTGTCTGTGTCCCCTCCCAACGCCTTGTCCCCCCCCCAGCCTGCTCGCTTGTGGGATGAGGAGCAGAAAAGACCTTGGCTCTGAGTAAACACTGCTCAGCAATAACGAGAAAAATCCCTGTTTTGTCAGCATGGCTTCCAGCACAAATCCAAAACAGCCCATACCAGCTACGGTGAAGAAACTTAACTCTATTCCAGCCAATCCCAGCACACCTACAACAGGTGCGAATGGGTCAAAAGGAACACAAAATGTACATCGATAGGAGGGGATCATCATAACCACGGGGTTGCATAAAAGCTGCCACGGGTTCAGTGGAGTGTTGGAGATTTCCGTCCTGTAGTTCAGTGAAGGCTGGAGTTAACCAGGCTTTCAGCAGAAGTTTCAGCAGCCAAAGGCCCTCTAAACACTGACATTCCAAAAAGAATACTTGGGCATAAAGATACTGATCCTCAAGGGCCTCAAATCGCTCAAATCCCACTACCTGTGGGAAAGTACAAAGTCAGCTTATTCTGCAGGCAAATTACTTCAGCAAATGACGGAGAATGTCTGTGAGAAACAAAGGTGTTATGTCCCCATCTGAGCTTTTTTCATAATGGACTGAGACAGTAAGATAAATATAGATAGACTGTATTTCTGTATATTAAATTTCTGTATATTACTAGCTGTCTAAGGAGGTCAGTCAGAAGTAGAAAAACATGCAAAACTAAGGTTGTTCAAAGGCAAGGTTGTGATGTAGGGGATAATATTTTTCTCTGAAAGCTTTAATGTAATAAACTCCAAAAGAGTACAGAATATGCTCTCTAATTTTTTACATGGGTTTTCAGCATGCGTAATAAGGGACTAGAATAGTTATAACATTTAGAAATGTAACTGGTTCACTCACACCCATGCTTAGTTTAATTTTCTGCATGTAAAATCTCAGAACTCTGTATACAAGTTAACTGTCATCACAAAAAGATATAAAATTGTATTATAGGAAATTATTCTTTTCTAATTTGCCATTCAGGATCACAGTGTGGGTGGGTGAGAGGTAAATATAGAGAGATATATATTCTCTGAGTATATATTCATATGAGCAAAGTTCAGTCAGGGAGTTCAGCCTCTACTGACGTCAAAGACAGCTAAACCTATTTGCATCAGGAAAAAGTTTAATCCCTTAATTTGAAACTACACACCAAATGCTCAAGAGTAATCTCTGGAATAAGTATGAACAATCAGGCTGTGAAGTTGGATGCCCTGCTTTCCTACAGCCCTCTCCAGCATAAAGGGAATATCCCTATTTTTCTGTGCGTACCTTAGATTTGGAAAGAGCAATTCCAGATCTAACTGCTGCAGTGGCTGTCAGGGTATAGCATTCACATTACCCAGTTCCTCCCACAGACATTGTCATCATGCTGTGGAAGCCAAAAAGGCAAAGGAGATAATGGCCAAGATCCATCATAGATCCTGGGGACTGTCAGAGGATACACTCTAGTATTTGTAATTTTTATATTATTTTCCTAAGTTTCTGCTACTTGATATCATGGAAGACAGTTGTCAACTAGTTGGGTATTTGGTCTTGTCCATTCTCATATCTGACTAAAGAAAGACTTCTCACAGAAGCAAAAATAATCTCGGCCTAATTAGAATAACCCAAGTCACTCCTTTTCCCTGTGATTTGGGGAAGTGTATCATTGCAAAAACTCTTCTCAAACTCCTCATAAATTTTTTCTTACAAAGATTTTCCATGTTGGTATGATGCAGTGTTAAATTAAACCAGTAAGAAAGAGCAGGATCTTTCCTCCTGCACTGGGAATTGTTTTCAGTCTTCACATACCTATCCTGACCCTGGTAGTTCCTGCTGCCCTGATATTCAAAGGTAGACACTTAACTGGAGCATGCCAGAGATGCCTGCCCAGCCTGTGCACCCAGCTCTTCTTCCTAGAGAAGAGAGGTATGGGAACAGATGATATGCACTGAGTCTCACCCACACATGGAAGTTTAAAGGTGCCAGGTGTTCTCTTAGGTCCAGAAGTGTTGTCACAGACATACTGTATCACCTTCGTTGCACTCCCAGTTGGCACAGCTGTCTTAGAATAGAACATGAACGAAATTTCAGTGATCTGTTTGGAATCAAATCTAGTAAGTACAGGCAATTGTTCCTGCTAGCTGTGTCCTAATTACCTCTAGATTTGAGGTAACCTAACATGTCAAGAATCACACTTTTATTGATCCCTAGGAAAAATATAGCTTCAAGGAATAGTTTTGAAAAATTGATCTACATAAAACGATTACGTACTTGAATGCAGGTAGTAGTGGGTAGAGCTCTCAGCATGCCATATCCTATGCCATTATTATTTGCAATGCCAGCACCATTAATATTGAGTATTTTCCATGTGTGAAAATCCAACTGCATTGGACTCCCAAGGAAGTTTGTACTAATACCTGGTTTTCAAATGTGGTAAACTGGCATACAACCAGATAAACTCACTTGCCTGTAATTACCAAGAACAAAGCAGCAGCAGCTTTTCTTTTTTACCAGTCTAGCACTTCAGCAGCAGCAGCCCAGCTGTGATATCTTCTCCACTGGTTTCTGACATTGCTGCCAGGCAGATAATGACCATTCTGCATTTTCATTCATTCTGTAATTCCAGTTAGTAATATCAGACAGGGCCTCAAAAACTTTGCTTGAAGATTTCCTCATCACTACTGTGCTTGGTTTTTTATGACGCAATAGTTATCTCGACTCAGGCAGCAGTCCTCAGTGGAGAGGAATGTATATAGATAGTGACACATCAATATGTTCCACAAACTGTCCATTCAGATTGGATCATCCCTTTATTTAATGTCCCATCTGTTGAGCATGACTAATTGTTTATTTACACAGAAATCTAGGTAAAGAAATAGTACAGTTGAAAAAGCACACATGCTAAAATGGGCTTCTAAAAGTGCAGTGGGAAACTAAGAGGACCAAGGTTTGGGTTATGTCCTGGTTTTGACTGGGGGAAAGTTAATTTTCTTCACAGTGG
>VZRJ01007974.1:82080-116882 GCA_013397565.1 Ptilonorhynchus violaceus | reverse complement strand
GCTAATTCTTAAGGCATCAATCTAACATCAATAGTGCACAGAAATATTGAATCAAGTTCATCTGGAATGCTTTTTTTTCTGTTGCATCATTTAGTATGTATTTATTGTGGCACTGATGATGATGAAGGTGAGTTTATTTGCCAGTCATCTGCAAACGGGCCCACTTAAGCTCACAGGAAGATCAGAGAAGATGGAAAAGATGTGGTGAGCTCTGTGTCTGGAGCCGTGGTGGCCACCCCACACACCATGGCATGGTCAAGCACATGTACCAGCATGTAGCTGTATGGGCCAGGGGCCCTCGCTGCTCAGAGATGCTCCTTGGCAGCAAAGAGCTAGTCACACAAGCCCCTGGAGTCCCATTCCCTTAGTAACAGCTGCTGTATGGGAGACCAAGTTGGAGGAACCGAGGCAGTAATAACTTAACAACCCAACTAGGACCTTGGAAAATCTATGTAAGGTTTTCTTACTGCTACAACTGGGTTGGTGATGTGGTCACCATCCTGTGACACAGGACCACCCCCTGCGAGGAGAGGTCCAATAATTATGAAACATAACCTGAATCTAGCTGCAAAAACCTTGTGGAAGGAACCAGACATTGGAGTGAATTAGGATGAAGGCTGCTGCATGTTGATACGAGTTTGAAATAGGAAAAAACACGAGTCAGTCAGAACTGGTGTGTCTCCAAGGGATGGAGTTGCCTTACTGATCAGCAGATCTAATGCCAAGGGAATAACTGTCCTGGCTTTGTTCAGATGGTGATGTATTGCCAAGGACTAGCTGTAATGTGAGCTCCCAAAGCCAGCTGTCCCTGGGTGCGTGATCTCTGGTTACTGAGCAGGAGAGGTGCTCTGTAACGGGACCCCCTGCCACTACCTGTGGCAGAGTTGGCTCGGACTCTCTGTCTACACTGGGATATTTTACACTATTTTGGCATCCTTCCTGGGCATGGATAGACAACATTAAAATCATGAATTGCTCAGCTGATACATGGCTGGATAGATATGTCTGCTTCAGAGGCATAAGAGAGAGAAAGAACTATACCCTCAAACACTTAAAAACTCCAGTGTAAAGTTAACAAAAGCTTTCTACGCTATTTTACAGATAACAGTACGTTCATATACAATTTGATGTAGCCTTCACAGGTTAGTAATGGATGGTTACTCACAGAGGTAAGAAATGATGAGTGATTTTCTATGAGGAGGGGAAGAAAGCAGTGGGTGGTAACTGAAGTAGGTACCTCAAGCACAGACATTGCTCCAGTTTCTGTCCTGAGTGGGTATCAGAAGAGAAATGACCACTATGGGAACAAGCAGAATTCAACGATCTGGACAGTTCAGTGAGAAAGTCATTTATGTATTTGGAAGAGAGGTGTGTAAGCTTGTTCAAAAGAGGACTCAACAGAGAATATCAGGATACACTTCAGTTGGGCAGCCCTTGAAGTATAACCCACTAAAAAAGAAACCTAGAGAGTAAACCACCAAATCTAGGTAGTAAAAGCTGTTAGCAAGAGGTTTAACAGTTCTTTGCTATTCTGCTGCCTGTGGCATCACAGCAGTTCAGTTTCGAAGATATGAACCAGAACATGTGGGGGAGGGAGACACGCGTGGTGTAAACGAATAAATCAACCAGCCACCCAGATATGGAAACAAACCACCAATGAAAATGCTAACAATCCTAAAATGATAAAATGCTCGTTATAATTTAACAAGAAATGCTGGTTCAAATGTAAGTGTCTCATAAACTCTTTAATGTATTTAATACACTCTTTAGTCTAATCTAGGCTCTAATCCAAAATAGGATTTTTACTGTGTAATATAAATGTCCTTATAAGCCTTGCAGTGTTCCCTGTTGCTTCCCATCTCACCTTTTCCCACTTTAGAGTTACAACATTGATTCAAAATATGTGCATACCAAGAACAGTGTGAGTTTGGGAAAAATAAATAATGACAGGATGTGGGTGGGAGGCTGACTTGCCTTTCCCAGTGCAATAATTACTTCTGAGAAAATGTTCCCCACATGCATTCTGGCAAATGTTAAAAACCAGATGCCCTAGAGATTCTCATACTTAAGCTGAGTAGTATTTTACTGTGTCTTAGAATGGCACTTTATAAGCTGCTCTGGCTTAAAGGCAGCTTGTGTCTTGTTGTTTCAAGAAGAGATCAAGGAAAAATCCTGGTGAATAACTCAAAGCTCCTTCCCAGCTGTGGAGGAGGAAGGCTGCTGACCTATGTCAGGGACTGACTGCTTTCAAACAAGTCAGAATTCTGCTCATTTTTGTTGAGGAGCAGAGATCAGTGATAAGATTTTCTGCCTGTGGTCTGACTGCCCTGTCTCCAGGTAGGAAGGGAGGAGCAGTCCCACAGAGCCTCCCAGCTGGGTGCACCTTTACATTACCGTAACTAAAATGAAAGGAAGCAGCCACTGCTGGTTGTGTCCTTTCTCAGATTTACAGGGCAAGGAAAAACCTCCACTTGTCTCAACAGCCTCCAGTGAAATCACAGAATCACAGAAATGTTTGGTTTGGAAGGGTCCTTAAAGATTACCTAGTTCCAACTCATCTGCAATGGCCATGGACACCTTCCACTAGACCAGGTAGCCCAGCCTGGCCTTGAACACTCCAGGGATGAGGCATCCACAGCTTCTCTGGGCAACCTGTGCTAGTGTTTCACCACCTTCTCAGAAAATAATTTCTTCCTTATATTGAATGTAAACCAAGCCTCTGTCAGTTTGCAGCCATTCCCCATTTTCTTTTCACTACGTGCTTTTGTACAAGTCCATCTCCAGACTTCTTGTCAGCTCCCTTTAGGTGGTGGAAGGCCACAATTAGGTCACCCCAGACCCGTCTCTTCTCTAGGCTGAATAACCCCAAGTCTCTCAGCCTGTCCTCACAGGAGAGATGCTCCAGCCCTCTGATCATCTTCTGAAAGTGACAGTGACTGACTCATTCTGTAATCCTAGCTAGCCTATCACTTGCTTCAGAAAAGATGGCAGAACGACCTTATAAAGTATTTGTGCTGTGAAACAGATGGCGAAAATTCTGCCCTTCCCCTTCTTCAGCCATGGCTTCCACAGTACATGCTAACGTTGAAGTACTCATTAGAAAGGCACAGGTGGGACAGTATGTAAGGGTCAAGTACATAACACGAAGGGGACACGGAACTAGATTGGGTGAGTCAGGAGACAGACTACTTTCAAGTTTATTTTTGAATTTGAGTGAGGAGTCAAGACTATTTGAAGGGAATTTATAAAGCCAAACTGTTTGCGGTAGTGGTAGATGGTCCAAAAAGGTCCAGTGCCCAGAACTGCAGCTTGGGATGCTCAGACTGGATTTTAGAGCAGTTGTGTTCCCCAGGGAGGTAGTGCAGCACCTGAGCAGGTTACTCAAGAACTTCTGAAATCTCCATCCTTGGAGGTTTTCAGTATTTACCTAAACAAAACTGTGTCTGTCAGGTCTGATGCTGGAGATTATCCAGGTTTGAGCAGCCAGTGGGACTAGGCATCTCCAGAGGTTCCTTCCCACCAACACTGCTGTGATTTGGCAGGCTGTGACGGACCAAGTTTGGTCATGAATGAGGAAGGCATCAGTCTTCAGCATGTCTACAGTCATGCTGCAGTCCTACTCACTCTGCCAGCCACATCTGGTGCTGCTCCTGTGCTTAACCTGCTGGAAACCAGAGTGAAGGATGAGGACTGATGGGAGAATCGTGGTTGCTGACACCAAGACAGGTCTTGGCCTGATAGGGAAGTGCATTGCAGTCTTCACTGACTTTAGTTATCTTCAGTGCCAACTAGATATCATACTAAACGAGATTGTGCTGGAGTGTTGGCTGGAAAAAATAATAACAGTTGATTGATAATCGTGAATGTTGAGTAGATGCTGGGACCTGCCTTTACAGAAGTTGTGAGGTGTCTGCTGTCATTGGAGCCACTGGCAGGATTTCACTAGCTGGGGAGGAAAGGACTGGACGCAGCAAATTGCATGGACTTCTTGACAAACAAGCTCAGTGCAGCTGTTCTCTGTGTACATATCACCCACCAGGGTGGAAAATAAGGTTTCTTACATAATTAGATGGAGCGAAAGTAGCTATAGAAAGAGGCTGCACGTATTATATCACTGGATAAATTATTGAGCTGATGTTCTGGAGATAATAGAGGCAACCTTTCTTTCTTCTGTCCTGAGGATGGCAGCTCTGAAAGTTTACACCTGCTTCCTGGAAGTTGTACCTCCTGTAGACTCTGGTTAGATAATTAATTTGCAATATTCATTAGCCAGAGGATCAGTGTAATAATACACAGACAAACAGAAGGATTTAATGCTTATATATTGACTCAGCGTTGGGTTTGTTCTGGTTGTGGGTGAAACTGTTGCTGAATAGATGGCAAAAACCCAACAACAAGAAAAAACCAACTGTTTTGATGTTTATCTGGATAATATTTCTGAGCAACAGTTACAAGCATTAGTGAATCACAGTTAAGAGAGAATCCTGTGGCTGTAGCTACATAAGGGGCTCCATGCTTTTTCTTATCATCTGCAGACACAGAGGATTCCCAGAATTGAGTGGGAGAGATGTGCTGTGCCTGATATCACTCTTGTTCTTCTCCCACATGTGCTATATGGTCCAACTAGATCTCAGTGCTTACTGGAGCACAGGGATGACAAAATCAGGCACCCATGAGCTTTCCCCAAATACAGAAGAGGTATGGAGAGCAACTTTCCTCTGACTCCAAGAGAGATTATGTTGCTCTTGTTCCTCTGGTTTCCACCTGAACCTTTTCTAAAATTTCCCTGAGCATTGGGTTCCCCCTTCCCTGGTGAGCAGTCCTGGCCACAGCAATGGTGGGTGGAGGTGTATGCCCTGCATGCAGCACTGTGCATGTCCACAGGGACCTCTAGCCAGAAGGGCTGGCCTCTTTCAGAAACAACACTTTACACATGATCACTTCCCGTATCACTGGGATCCAGTATTTTTATGTGTTCCACTCACTCCTTTCCTCCCTCTTCTCCCAGAGGCCCACACAAGACCCCTCAGGTTGTGGAAACTTGTCACAATAGGACAGGCAGAAGAAATATACCTGAAAGCAAAGGAGGCAGGCAGGGGTGTGGGCTGAGATATATGGTGGCACTCAAAATTAGGAGTGCTTGAAGGCTTTCAGAGCTAACAACAATGCCCACCTCATTCTCTTTCCCTCTGCCTGAAATGAAACAGAGAAGAAGCTGCAGGTCAGTGCCCTGTTCATCTATGTGGTGGTGCTCGCTGCACATGTGTTGCAGCAGGTACAAGGCCTTATTGGGGGAAAGTGAACCCTCAAGCAAACTCTCAAGCAGTTTTCCATTTCATGTGTCTGTCGTGAAAACTGTGGTTAGTTGTTATTTTGGGTGGTAAGTAGGCCCTACCCTGGTGAAGCTGCTCTTTTCTGCATCCCCAAGCCACCATTCCCAGGGTCACTGAGTCCCCGGGGTTTGGGCAGAGGTCACTTATTGCCCTTCTGGGGCAACGTCATTCATTCAGAGAGAGATGCCGAACTACAGTTGTTGTGCAGGACTATAAAAATGAAGCCAAGCCTGTTGCCCAGTGCACACTGTAATTCCAGGCACACCTTCCACTGAAACCAGTTCCCTGATTTCCTCCTGAGGACACATGCACTAAGCAAGAATTTAATTTGGCAAGAGGCAATGTTTTAGGTTTATGGAGATACCTGATAATTAAGGTAGATGTCTCAAGGCATATGTGACAAACTCACCTACAAGCCTACCCCCAATTACCCAAGTACCTTTGAGCTCTGCCTGCCAGTACTGAGGCACTTAGACTGAAATGCTAAAAGTAGAAATGCTGAAAGACACGTTAGAAAGTGTTCTTTTGAAAATGGTGGAAAGTTGTTCTATACCAACTTGGTGATTGTTAGCATTTTCTAATTTTGACCTTCAAGGCCCTGAATGGGCATATTTGTAAAAGGTCAAATGATAAAAAGTATTCCATGTATTCCAAATGCAGCCCTTTACTCTGCTTGGTGAATATTTTAGTGACCCAGTTACAGCAAGAGGCTTTTATTGAACAGAGTAGGCAAATGCAGAGGGAAACAGAAGACCCGTCATCCCTGTGACAATTATACGTCTGTCTCTATTCGTGTAATCCACCCTCTCGGCCTGATAAACAAGAGCCTGTGCACGAGTTTTGAAAGGAAGGTGACCGTCACCTTCTGTGATCTGGGTATTTTCTTGCATACACCTCTGCTAGCCTGTAAAGCAGGTAAGTCTTAACCTTTGCATGGTGATGTTGTTCAGGACTCCCATCCTACCCTAAAGTGCATTCTAGCTTTTTAGTCTTTCTTCTGGGGCTTATTCAACATAATGTTTCACTTATACCTGATTTCTACTTTCAGTTACTTTTTGAGTCCGCTGCTTTGCAAGTAATTGCATTTCCATCTTTTTTCTTGGTGTTGCTTCCCTGTGTCCCTTCTTACTGGACACTTGAAGAAGCAAATCTAGGGTGTGCCCGGGTCACATTTTTTTACTGTAGGCAATTTATAGGTGAAAGGGTCAGCCCAAGCAAACATGACCAAATAAATTGAAAGATGATACTTTTCTTTATTACTAGTGATCTTCCTCTAATCACCTCTAAAGGGGTGTGGAGCTTTTTGTATAAATGTACATTCACTTTCACTTCTGGAATTTGTTGAACTCATTTTCTTGAGAAAATTTTTTAATTAGCAGATGGAAGGGCATGCCTTCATTTTCCCTGTGTTTTCAGCTGTGGGTACATTTCCTTCTACAGAAGCTTTGTAAAATGGATACACAGTAGATCATTTTCTTAAATAAAACCACTTCCTTTCCATTTACCTTTTTGAAGTAATTGCTTGTGAGTTCAGGACAATGTTTGGTTTTATTACAGTCCATCCTTGCTCACACACGGCTAACAGGATGGATCAAATGAAAGCCGAACTTTTCAGTGCTGGTAGCAATTTCTCTCTTCATCTGGCCCTCTATCCTTTCCGGAGGCTGGCCTTTGGTTGGCTCCTGTGCAATGTCACTGACTCTTATCTTTGCCACACAGGTTTCCCACTCACTGCTATGACCACACCACTGGAGGATGCAATGGACACCTTGATCAGGATTTTCCATCACTACTCTGGCAAAGAAGGAGACAGATATAAGCTCAGTAAAGGAGAACTCAAGGAGCTTCTCACCAGCGAGCTCACTGACTTCCTCTCAGTAAGATGCAGCTTCTGAACCTCCGGGGTGACTGTTTCACGGGTGGGTTAAGCAGCTATCCAAGTGCTTGGATAGGAATGGCATCTCCTTGTGCAGGGCCCAGCCTGTCACAGTCTCTCAGATGACAGTTCTTTGTGGAGGTGTACAGAAGAATATGGTGTCAAACGTTCCATTTGAGAAATGTGTTTTCAGAGGGTGGTCAAGCCTCAGTGCCCTACAATGTACCACCAGCAGCACCGATGGGTACTGGTGCTCTGCATACTCCCCAGTGCTTTTGAGCAGGAGGGCTAGGCCAGCCTAGAAGCAGTAGCAAAGTCAATACTGAATAAGGTTTAATTTGTTTTTGTTTGTTTGGTTGGTTGGTTTTTTCTAATAATAAGGCATAGCAAGTCCATTGAAGAATTAAATCCAGCAACCTGTTCTCGTGAGACAGGAAAGTAGCTTGTGCACACTGGCCACATAGTACAGCTGCTTGTGTGCCTTGCAGAAAGGTGCTAAGAAAATCCTTTCAATGACAAGCTGCTGATCTGAATATCTCTTTGCTTGTTTGTTACGTTCTACATTACACAGCAGGGATGCTTTTTTGGAATCATAAGCATTAATAATAATGTTTTTATGTATGCTCTTAATTGTGAAAATTATTGTGGACCCTATGACACCAGCAGGAGTTTCTTTACATTGTATTCATTTCCTTGAATTGGATTTTCTTTTAATCTTGGCTGATCCAGTAATCTTAATTGATTTATTATTGAGATTCAATACGCCTGCTCCCACTGAATAGGATATGTTGTTTGCCAAGTAGAGATCTTCTGAATGTGATGAATGGATGTATAATATGAACACTTATGAATAGCCTGTTGGAAATCTAAGCACTCTTTGTTAAGGGATGATAGAGAGAAATGCACATTACAGATCTGTCTTGTCAAAAGGGATCTGTGCTCAGCATCGTCTAAAATGTGTTTGACTCATTTCAGTGTCTACTTAGTACCTATATTCCTTCTAAGAGCTGCACTGTCTTTAGTTTCTGGTGCTGTAGTGACTAGTGCTGTATTACTGCTCAGGTGTGTATTCGATGCAGCCTTTTATTTAATAGCACCTGTCTTCTAACATAGCAGTGGTGCTGGGTATGTCAGAACTACACATTGAAGATCTGCACAGCTAAGTCACTTTTCTTTCTCTCTAGGGCCAAAAGGACCCCCTCCTGGTTGATAAAATTATGAAAGACCTGGACTCCAATGGAGACAATGAAGTGGATTTTAATGAATTTGTCATTCTGGTTGCTGCTTTGACTGTGGCATGTAATGATTTCTTTGAAGAACAGTTAAAGAAAGAGAGATTTTAAAAATCCTCGATGTAATCAATCTCCTGGTCACAAACGCGAGGAAAGCATGCCTAGTTAGGTAGCCCTCACTGGTTTTTAGTGAATGCAAACCATCATTCTTCCAACTGTTACTGCTGTAAGACATTTATGGAGCTGATCAGCAGCTGGTAAAATCTGGACCGTAGCCAGCTCACACTACTTGAGATCTGGCTTTTAATTTTTTCAGTCTTTGCACTCCATGCATCTGTAACATGCCTTCATCAGTTGCCCAGGTCAAGGGCTTGGGGTGACAGATCATTTGGCAGGAGTTGAGACTTCTATTTCTTAAATGTCAGTGGAAAGTAAAAGGTGCAGGAATGTTACTTGTATACTTTCTGAATGGAAAAATTTGGAATGAGACATAAGCTTGCAATTTAGTTTTCAGTCATTTTATAATAACCATATTTTGCAGCTCAAAACCAGCAGCTTCTTTTTAGCGCAGCTCTGCTTATTCTAAAACCTTTTTTATATGCTGCTCCCCACACTTGTATTTCAGATGTGGTCACAGCTGTCTCTTGCTGCCTGAGCAGTCAATACAGCTTGCCATTGTTACAGGTTCATTTCCTCCATGTCCCCAGCTTCAATTTTGTTGTGTTGGCATTACTGCATCCCAGTAGTCAACCTCTTCACTCGGCATAAATGAATTTATTCATACGATAAATTATTCAAATACACAAAAGATTTAGTCAGCAAGTTGCTCAGAGGGCTGATGGAAGGACTGGGTCTTTGGGGGAAATGTGTAAATGCCTTCTGCTTTCAGTCCTCTGGCATGGTTAAAAGGAAGCCTTTCAGTGAACCACTTGTGGGGGATTTAATGATGGAATTCCAGGGTACAACTTTGTAATGTGAGTCATCTTATGGAATAATGATTTCATCTTACGCTTATCCAACCCCTGCATGGAAGCAGTGCAAGAGGGGCAGTGAGACCCCATGGCCAGGCAAAGAGAGAGCAGGATGACTCCTTCCAGTGTTAACTTGCTCTTGGGTTGAATGTACTCCTGTTTGAATTAAGGATACTTCCAAAGCCCTGCAAATCCTCAGTGGCAGGATGTCATGGCTATTTCTCTTGTATGGAGAGGCCTATTATTTCCTTGTTATTTTGTTGGTAGCTTCAAATTATAATAAAGGGCATCTGAATTCAATGAAGATTTTCTGTTTGTGTAAGAGGTTATTAAAAAACTACTCCCCAATGAAGATGTGGCCTGCTAGGCAACATTTGAAGAATACAGTCTGCTTGTCTCTCCTTCCCAGACCTCCAAACATCATTCAGTAACGACTGTATTTGTATGAAATTATATATGATCAAGAATATGGAATTTATTATAAGCAGGGGATTCTACAGGGTGTAATAAATATAACAAGGGGCAGACATCATCCTAAAAAAGGGGTCACCCCAAATGATGCTATCCCGGAAAAAAACCAGACTTTGGAGTGGTAACAGAGCCACAGCATGCTTTAACCCTTCAGTGACAAAGTTATATAGGATTCACAGAATAACTTCTAGATCAACACAGCAGAAAGTATGAAAGTAAAACTGGCAACAACTGGACAACTTTTTGTCCCCTTTAATGTCATGCACCTCAATATCCTTGCAAGTGTTGGACGAGGATGGCAAAAGTATCAGCCAGAAAATGTAAGAGTGTTTTGACTGTTCCTAGTTTCTAAGCCTTTCCCCTTTCTCCAAGGGGAAGTGAAAGAAGATCAGTCTAAAGCTTCAACTTCAAGCTAAAAGGAATAAGATTATCCCAGTAAAAAACAGTTTCTTCTTTACAACTTTTGAGCAAGAGTCTTTTGGGAAAGAAGATTCAGAAAGTTCATAAACCCTCTGCCCATCCCTGATGAACCCTTGGACATGTAGCAGCCAGTGTGCAGAGCAGAATTTTATGCTACGTCACAGCAGCAACAATATGCCGTGGAGTAAGACAGCAAGAGTTGCTGCTGTGATGGAAAGGGTCAGTGAAGCCATCTCATCAGCTGAATTTACTAGGGATTGTGTGCATCCTAATTCCTCTGTGGAAGGCGCCTGCTTGCACATGAGCTGTGGGTGAATCAGAGGAGAATGACTCAAATTATCTTTGTTCCAACAAAGTTTTATAAAACCTCATAAATCACCGTTTTTGGCTTGTCTTGTTAGGTGTTTGTTGTTGCTGTTTTAACTGCAAGGACCGCTGTTAAACTCCGTCAGCTTTAAAGAAGAAACCTTTTTGTACAAAGACTGGAAACCAGGCAGAAAAGTAAGAAAGTGCACGAAACACATTCAAATGCTCAAAACCACAAATGTGGGGTCCTGGGGTAAGACTTGGCATTCTGTTCTTGGGCTAACTATGGGCTGACCCACTGCACCAGTAGCCCTCTCTCACTCCTCTCCCACAGGAGTCAACAAACCTTGCATTAGTAGACACCACTTCTAAAAAAGATACATGAAGTTCACCTGAAAGTTTTGAATTGCCTCTGAACCAGAAAAAGCTGTGAGCAATCCTCTGTTCTGTAAGCACTCCTCAGGAAAGAAAACTGCATTGGAGCACACTGCATGTGCAAGATGGTGCTTGCAAGGCAACCTCCCTATGAACACTTTGTCCTGCAGAGGTGAACACCTTGGGTTTACCTTCTTTCAGAAGAGAAAAATGTTTCCTTCAAACCTGAAGGCAAGATTTTTTTCTCATTGTTTATTGACATTTTCCTGCTGACTTGAAGTCTTCCTGTAGTTCATGAATGTAGGAAGCACTCTGAATTTTTACATGCAAAGGAAGCTTGCTGTGTGGCTTTCTCCAATGTCCTTCAGCTTTAGGAATGATATCTAATTACAGACATTTTTTCCATTTGTTTTACCAGACCGTATGAAAAATCTATAGGAAATTGAACACCACAATATGGCCTAATATTTTCAAGTTACGTCAAAGACCAATAAAAATACAGCAAAGCCAGACAAGATCTTTTCTATATATTGTGAAATTGTTTTGCTTGACATCTAAAGAGCAGATTTGCAGAAGATAAATTACATCATCTTGAAAGCCTCAGCCTCTGTCATTTGCTTTTATTTCAGCTCGAAAGAGACTTGAAGTGCTAGTGCAACTGGCTACACAAAGCTTAATGTGTTACCTGTTAGAAAATTTATCGCTTCTTCAGATTCATTATCCAACTACCAGTCTCAAAGAGCTGTGTATGACACCACCTGAAGACAAGTGGTTTGTAATGGAACTGTGCCTCCAAGCTGTGACTTACCAGCCAGGTCCATTAGGAAGGCACCACCTTTCCCATTCTTCAGTGGAAGCTGTGGAAGTGCAATGGAATAATAATCCTAAGCAGTCTGGAAGGTGTCAAGTGCAATGGGATAATAACCTTCCATGCAATTTTCTCCCTGTAAAGGTGAGGAACAAAGTTGTCTGGAGTTGAGGGAAGGGAGAGAGAAGTGACTCCAGGAGACCCCAGCAGAACAGGTGATGTTCCCAGCAGAACAGGTGATGTTTCCAGCAGCCAGCAATGTCACCAACTGCTGTCCACCGATTGTAGCAATGCAGGTCCACCCCGGGTTCCTCAGCCACCCAAGGCAGACTCCTTTACCAGGCTCCATGCTACTGCATAAAGCAGAGCGTGGCCAGGAGAAAAACTCTCAGGGACAGCCCAGAGTCTATCATTCCAGCCCAGCAGCTCACATAAAAGATCCAGCTCCTCTCTGATCACAACCTTGACAAGGCTGGGTAAAAGGTTGAACACAAAACTTGTATCTGAAATCAGATTAATCTATATAAAGATTTTTGACTGGCAGGAAGATTTAGATTTAGATTAGGATTTAGACTGTGATGTGACATCATGCACATGTCTAATAAGGGTTTTGATTGACAGGCCAACAATTATTACATGTGTCTTTAGGGATAATTAAGTCTATTGAATAGCACTGTATTATTTGAAGAAAAAAGGGGTCACATTTTCAATTTTATCTTTCTTCTGCCACATGATATGGCATGAGAGAGAATGTTTAATTTATGATCTTTTCCAAATCAGCTCTGTCCACAACCTTTCCTCTGAGTTAGGGTATGGTGGGCTACAGACCCTGGGCAGCCCTAAAAGAGAGCACATGAATGAACTTCAACAGCAATATTTAAAAAAAAAAAAAAAGGCAAAAACTTGTCCTTTTTAAATATCCACTCTCAGCCACCTGCAATCAGTTGTGTATAAGGGACAACTCCCAAGGAAGAGAACTGCAGCTGCATCCACTTATTCTGCCCTTGCAAGTAGATTCTCAGCTGATGTAAAATGACAGAGCCTATTGCACTTAGTGGCATAATTTTGCAACAGCTGAGAACATGTGCTTGAGACTTTAAATTAGCCTTCAATGGAAAGCTGTGTTTCTGTAAGCTGGTTGGCTAAATAAGGACATGTCTGTAAAATTGCAAGTATTGCAACAAGACAGCTAAGAGGAAGACAGAAGGAGCAGTTGCTCAGAGCACAGGTCTTTGGGGGAAAATCAGTGGAAAATGTTCCTGTTATATATTTGCTTTAAATTTTAAGCTGTCCTCTCTGGTCCTGGTTAACTGCATGTGTTACAGAGCAAATCATCATTTGACCATCTTAGTATAGCTTTCGGTGGACTCTGCCCTCAAACTCCATGTATTGCTTTGACTACATTCCTGGCGGTTCCACGAACCCAGAAAAGCGCTACAGAATAAAGCTATAGCAGGACAAAGACCTGGGTAGAACAAGTTGTAAAGAGGAAAAAAAAGCAACTGAACCACCTGGAAGGTTGTTTTTTGGGAGTTGAAAAATGGCAAGAAGTTGAGAATGCCGCAGAAAGATGTAAATTCCTCAGCTCTGGCTGGGGGCATCAAGTGAAAACAGCAAACAGGTCCCGGTGGCTGAGCAAAGTGGCTGGATGAGACACAGGGCTGGAGAGCTCCATCCCGTTGAATTGTGGATGCGTTGGGTAGGTGAAAGCAAAACTGGTTTTGCCCTTGCAGTAATGACCTAATTCTTCGGTTTTCACTCAGGGTAGGTTTTGTTTTGTCATTTTTGGTGCCCTAGGAGTAGTATTGCAAGAAGGGAAATGATTTACGTTTGAAATGAAAAAGCCCTTTAGTGCACCTGAGGTAAGATGGTCTGTGACATTGCTATCAATGGTGAAGCTGCCTTTGGACTTCAGGAGGTGGAAAAATGCTGACCTGGTGATTTCCAGGTCCTTCAACCTATGTGATTTTTCGACTGACACAAGACATTTCTGTACTGGAACCTAACTAATCAAATTGGCACTGCAGGCTGTACAGTACTGAGGACAACTGGTAAGAAATCCCATACATGAAAAATAAAGGACTACGTGGAGGGATCATTTGAAAGGATAAATATACCATTATGTTGGGTGTGCTGACATCTCTTATCTGACTCATACTGACTAGTTGAATTGTGCAACACTCCACAGTGTTTCTGAAGTTGGGTCCATTACTGTGATGTCTAACACTACCAGAATTGTGTTGAATTAGTTTTTTCCCAGATGAGAAAGATTCAGTCAAGGAGAGTCACTTTAGCTAAGAAATACTTGTCCTTCTTGGATTAAAAAAAAAAATCTTAAAATATCACTTGTGGAAGCGGTGCTTTGTTGAAGATAAAGTTTGTACTTCACAGATTAAACAAATTTTGGAACATGATATGTGTAAATACTGAGATTTCCCAACACATCTGAAATTGTAATCTGTGTAATAAACTGTGTCAGCATAGAAAACAAAGTGACAATTGTTCTAGTAACCCTGAGTTGAACAGGAAATTTTGAGAGAGGAGGAACAGGAGTTGTTGCTTGGGGCAGGGTCACTGGGAGAAGGTTGCAGCTGTGAGAGAGGCTGCAGCATTGTGTCCTCCACAAACTTGGAACAGGATCTGATTTGGGCCACAAGGGTTACACCTCCAAGTAAGGTCTAGATGCAGTAACTGTGACATGTTTTAGAAAGGAAGCTTTTTCTGCAAGGGCACTGGTACTGATCAGAGTAGCCGCTGGAGCTGACAAAGGCAAACGTGATTGGATGGAAGAGGCTGCCTGGGAGCCATCCTGATACCTGTGTGTGGCTCTGGTGTTGAGGTCTTCCTGCAGCAGCCCTCGGGGGCAGAGGTACTATGTAGAGGATCCACAGAGGAGGCAGATCCACGCTAAAATTAAACAGCTCAGCAAACATCTGGCACCTCTCCTAACACCAGAGTGATGGCATGTACCTTCGCCAGTTGCCCACTCCCATATCTCTTTTCTCTTTCCTGGGAAAAAACTTTTCTCCCACTTCTTGGCCCTGACTGCTTTGTGTAGATGCTGGTTGAGTCACAGGCAGAGCTGGTAGTGATAACCGCCCTCAGGGTAATCTCAGTGAGAGAATATAATGTTTGCTTGATTATTTGTAACCTGCTAAACTGCAAGTTTCACAATCTTTGCTTTTAGACAATGCCATAAATAGAGTTAATGCAACATTTATCATCAAGCCTGCATGATGCTGATAGGCTTTCAGTTCATAAATCACATGTGTTTGTCATCCCTCTAAACCACTTAACATGACAAATCACACATCTCTTGTGTCAAACTGCCCAGAGTTAACAAGCTACACTTACTTCACCCTATGGAAAGTTTAGCTCTATTTAAAGCCCATTTTGGCACACACACAGAAGTAATAGAAGTGGTGTTACAGAGAGATGTACGATGAGGCTTGGAAGACGCTTGTCATACCCAGCACAAAGCTGAGGCAGACAGGTAGCAACAGAAATCAGTGACAGACATGCCCGCTGATCGCAGAGGGAGGAGTCCTGGGCTCAGGTTGGATTGTCAGTGGTTGGGACACCTGCCTGACACTGAAACAAACACAAGAGTAAAGGACTGATGCACAGAATGTGATCTCAGACTTTGGGTTTCTGCTGCTGGAAATGCTCTCCTTCAGCTGTCATTGCAACTCTGATTGGGTTCTTGCAAAAAGGACATATCAAACCATTTATGGGGCCAATTTACTTAATTTAGTCATGCTGAATTCTGCCTTTCCTATTGTATGTCCATAGCCCAGGTGCTAAAACGGTGTTTCCAGTAGTTTGCTGATGCATTTTGTGTAATTGGTGGTTACCCACTGCTGATTGCCACGGCATCAAACTCATTTATCATACAGTCTCACACACAGACCCCAAACGTAGTTATGACCACAAAGCCCGTTACCACCCTGAGTGATCTGGGAGTCACACTTCGGGCTCTCCACACAATGAGGGCTTTGGAGCTCTTAATAAACTCCACACTTACTTTTCTGGGTCTGAGCTCTGGGTTGCTTCCTGGCTGGGTCTTAGGCAGGACAGTGACTATTGCAATGGGATGTGGTGGTGAGTGGATGTGCTGGGTATCTTGATAATTCGCCCTTATCAAAAATGGTAATATGAAGCATGGTGTAACTTCTTAGTAGAGAGAAGACTGATGGATACTACAGGATGTGGTTGCTAAGTTCCTCAGGACCTTAGTGAAGTATTCAGTAACGGTTTGTGAGTACTAAGTATGGATGTAGTTATCCCAATGTTTTCTGCAGTGATTTCGGGTATGGGGGAACTGGGCCACAAACAGGAGCTCCCTATATGTTTGGCTTTGGCTCAGACACTGTTTGAAGCAAAGTCTTGTGCAAGTCTGTGCCAAGGACATGGTTTCCTAATGGCCTCCAGGACTGTGATTTGCTGTACAGTCTTCCCCTTACTTTCTCTTCTGTGGTGTTATTTCAAAGCAGTAACTAAATGTGATTTAGCAAAGATGGGACAAAAAATTTAGCCCTCACTGTAGCACTTGCGACACTTTAGAGCTGCTAGATTTCTTTCTCACCTTAATCTGGGCTAACTCATCCCATTGTTCAGAAATAATATGCTGAAGGATTCACAATCAGTTGAGCATGTATAATAAACTACAAGGGATGTGTAGCAATCCCCTGCTCTTCAAAGACACTGACATTGGTGTGAGACCTGCAGCCACATGATAAAAGACAGGACTGACTAGTGCTACGTCTCCCAGGCACCATGATGGAAAGGAAAAACTAATCCCCCAATGAATTCTCAGTTACAGTGGGAAAGAGCATAAGGGAAATAAACGTAGCTCAGCACAATGTTTAGCAGCTGACATGATATGAAGTTTAAAGTCCAGTCAGATGTCTCACACTGTGCATGACCCCACATGGCATCTCTTCAGCCAGCACTGAGCAGTAGTGAGAAATCAGCATGAACAGCTGAGGACACAGTGCCCGAGGCAGGACTGCTCCTCTTTGCCAAAGCAGTGGCACTGCAGTCTTGCTGCTGCTCCTCTCAGTTCGAGAAACCACCAGTCACAGACAAGCAAAGGAGCCCTCATGGGATATGCAGCAGCCAGGCCAATCCCCGTGGTGTGGAGTCAGAACTTGCTTGGGATTGTGTCTATACAGGAAATATTAACTCATGTTTAAGGTCCCAGTGCTAGAGAGAGGTTTGGTCTGCTCCAGCTGCTTATGCCAGCAGTCAGGCTGCAGCTGAGGAGCGAGAAGAGCTCTGTTAGTGAGCTGGGGACCCAAGGGACACTTCTGGAGAGCAAAAAGGGTTCATAGCACCTGGCCCCTCTTTGCTACAGGGAGAGATCCCTAAGGAGTGTCTGTAGCTCAAGTACTTCTCACTAAGAATTCTCACTACCAAGCACTTCATGTGTATTCTTCCCGTAACAACTACTTTACTTTTTAGGAGAAGAAAATGCATCTACCGCCTGTATTATAGGACAGAGCATGATTTGATCACCATGGGGGAGGGTAAATGGAGTTTATTTCACTACTGTCTTTATTCAGCTTTATTTTCTCCACCTCTTACCATAGCTGGGATCTCTTCTTTGCTATAATAGCTGACAAGACACCTACAAGCTTTGAGCATGAGTGAAGGATTTCCACTGTGGGGCAGGCAGGTCCTTTAAGGCATGTAGCTGAAGAGCCCACCCTTGAGCACTACTTTAGCAGCCTGAGGCTCTACAAAGGCTGGGGTGCCCCAGCAACACCATCCTGACCGGCAGCAGAGCAGAGTGGGTGATACCCTGTACTCAGCCCAGCCTCTCACCCAGCATCATGGCTTCCCATCACTTCTGCCAGGGAAAGGGGCTTCTCCTAGCATAAGTTATGGTTGTTAACAGGTCAAGATGCCAATCAACTGAATTATTTAGCCTGTGGCAGGGTGTCACTGGGAAAGGCATTTCACAGTGTTAAATAATTTAATATTAACAAAAAAAGTTGTCCTACAGGGTGTTAACATGACTCAACCCCACGAAAGAAAAATTACACTCTCTTCATTTGCCAAAGCTTTGTATCACATCGAAGGTGCTTTTCCCTTCTGAAATGCTGCAGGGGTGTTTTGAACCCAGTCCAAAGTAATTTTTCTTTGCTTCATCAGTCACATTCTCATATTCTGAAGATCTCATTTTCTGCGAGTGACTTTCAACAAAAGCAGCACTGCAGCAGGCAAAGGGAGGGCAGAGGGGAAGAGGACATGTGATACTCTCTGAGGAGGCTGCAGAGTTGAGTGAGAAGATGGCCTCCCATCCTCTCTCACCCTCTGACAGCTGGGATGTAGGGCTGGGAGTTGAACCCTCTTTTTCGCCTTGAACTGGTGTCTTTGGGCATCTATCTGCTTGGGCTCCACCTGAGCCAGCAGAGACCCTGCCAGCAGCAGCAGCAGCACCTCTTTGCACGTGATTTCCTATCCCATCCCAGATACTTGCCTTCCCTAAGCATTAGAGCTGCACAAAGGAAAGCATGTAAGATTGGAGCTGAGGACAGTCCTGTGTTTGAAGAACAGGGAATTGCACTAGGCACTGGCAGTCTTTGTGACAAGGCTGGTCAGGATGCCATTGTGCTTCATCAGCTCCTGCTGAGCCCAAAGCTCAAAAGGGGGAAAAAACCAGCTTAGCACCTCTGTTAAAATTAAGCTCCACATTAACAGCAAAAGGTGTCTGAGTTCAGCTTTTGCACCAATGTTATACAGAATATTTGTACACTCAAAACAAACTCCTACAGGTGTTGCATAGGAATTTCAAAGTCACCATAGGTCCTGTCTGAGTAATAAATTACAACAGATGTGGAGGTGGCTCCTATCCTTCCTCCCATCATCTTGTTCATTGGAAAAGGACAGTCTCCTCACTTCATCCGTCAGGATGTTCTCCAGACCATGCAGCTTCCTGCTTTCCTGGGCAACTCCACCAGTGAATGTTGTGTTAAGCCCAGACCTCAGATATTCACAGGCAAGAGTTTAAACTACACTGACATCACTGTTGGTATGTTTCATCCTGAGTAGATCACCTCACGTCTGGTTTAATAGAGTCATAGTGATTTAGCTGCAGTTCCATGTCTCCTTCACTCATTTTTGGAGTTGAATTTAACCAAATCTTCAGTAACTGATCAAATTCACACGCAATCAAACACTCTCTCTCCTTCACTGAAGATATTCAAGGATTCACATTAAGAAAATGTCCCAGTCTGACCATTCAGGAGGCACTTTGGCAGTCACACTCCCACCACCAGAGACTTTAACTGCTGGGACCAAAGCCCCTTCACAGCGGGCAGCTCCGGTGAGCCGATGGGTCCCCACTCAACTCCCTACGCATCCCACACTCATACAGGCAGACCAGGTTTCTTCACCAGCTCAACCCCAGGTTTCCCACAGCAGAGTCTCAGACCTCTGTCTCCTTCAAGTAATTTTATAATGGTGCAGCAACAGAAAAAAAACTCGAGCTGGTGCCTCCAGAGAAGAACCCTGAACAAACGAAAGCCTTTCATACCCTCGGAGTCTACATATGTGAAAGTCTGTGACCTTCCAGCTGAGTCTTTGACTCTTGCTGTATCTCCAAGTGTCTGATGACCTGGCTGGTGCCACAGGTCCCTGAGCTTTTTGGAATTTAAAGGGTCAGCAGTTCACAGCCTTTTGCCTTGGGCTCAGAGTCCTGCCCCACAAAGCTCAATCTGCAGCTCTCACTGCAGCTGCACACCGAGCTGCTTGCACTGAATATTCCTCAACACTCAGCATCTGAGGTCTACGCTGGGGACTGGCAGGGCAAACTGGGACACCACAACCAGAATTTGGGACTGGATTCTACAAAATTCCTCGAAGGTGGGAGTGGAGGGGTCAAGCTGTAATTTTAAACTTATTAATCTCTTCAGAGAGTGAGCAAAAGAATAGAGAGTAAGACAGTGCTTCTCTGCAGCCGTTTCTGATCCTGATGGTCTCCAGGCACCTCTAACCTCCCTGATTAACCTTTCAGCCATCCTCTAACGCACACTGGGACTAAACTCTGCAGTTTTCCAACAAAACTTGTAATTCCCAAGGAACTTCAATAGAGTTTAGATTCCAAAATACCTTGTATAACCTTCTGATAATCCTTGCCTAAAATGACAGTATTTAAACAATTCAAGGTAAGCTATGAATCAATTCAGTCTTGGTTCATGCTGTAATTAATTACTCATTTCTCCAAAGCAATTTTACCAACCTTTGAATCCAACTTGATGCCAAAGTTCAAAAATAATGTTTGCCATTTCCTCAGTAATTTTTTTACTTAAAAAACCCACAGAAGTTCCATGCAGATATGGAACAGTATGACAGTTTGCAATAAAGCACACTATAAGATAAAAATTACAGCATAATAAGGTCAGAGCCAGAGGTGTGTAGACAGAATAATATTTATTTATTTGTTTTTCAACCAACGAATTGTGTGAAACAGAAGGCAAGAATTTCTAATGTCTATAAGTCCTCGCACTGGAATCAGGAGCAACAAACTTTAAACTTTGCAAGTCTGGCTCATATTATTTCTGAATTTTATTGAACCAAAGTGACATTTAGCATGAAAGCATAGAGTAAAAGGAGACATTAGCAAGAAGCCTCAAGTGGGGAAAGGTTGGTCACCCTCTGCAGAGGATGGTTCATCCTGCTCAGGGGAAAACAAGAATATACCCTACATCTAATACCTCTGGCTGAGTTCCTGATTTTTAGTACTCTGTAGAGTTATGAATTTTCATTCACAGACTCAGCTTTTAAAGGCCTTCTCAGGTTTCCCTTGAGGATCAGGGCTGAAGCAGTATCAGGTGTTCTGTGGTGAATATTCTCTTGCGAACTCCAAGTTTTCATGATTTCTGTATGAAGGCTGTTTCTGGTGGGGAGAGCTGTCTGGTTTTGCCTGTGTACTTGCTGCAAGCCCTAGAGGGGTGCTGGCCCAGGCTGCAAGCCCGCCTGGGATGCGGGGATGCCCACCCAGGCCTGGACAGCGGGAAGCACCTGGCACGGGCACTGCAGAGAGCTGCATGCCACAGAGCAGCAGGAGGGAGGAGGCAGGAAGCCCTGCAGGTCCGAAATGCCCAGGGACTCCCCCGGGAGGGGGGAGGGATGCTCCTCTTTGCTCACCTGGGAGTAACTGGAAATAAACAGTGCATGAGTGCCCCATCTGCGCTGTGATGGGCTCTCTTCCCCAGAGGTTTTCAGCTTTTCCACCAGACAGATAAGTAGGAAAGACATCTGCCAGGGAGGGGAATTCAACCGCCTTGAAAATTTGTGGCTGCAATTTGGACCCTCGTCATGCCCACGTACTGTGTCACTGCGAGAGGAATTCAGTTACCATGGGTTACCCTATCAGTACGGGGACCAAGTGCCTCCCCTCCCAACAGCTCTATAAAAAGAGTCGCTCCAAGACACCCCAGCGGCTCCTGCCTACCGGCACAGACCCGGAGAAACTTGGCCACGGAGAGAGGGAGGGCCGCCAGAGGAGGTGTCAGCATGCCGTCTGCTTTCCAGTTTCAGTGCCACCTCGTTCTCATCTTCCTGGCAGCCTCCAAGGGGGAAACCAGATACCTAGAGGTGAGCAATAGGGCTGATGAATAAACACCTCGCTGTGCTTTTAGCTGCTATCTTCTAACTTGTATTCTCAGCTTTCAGGCATTGCGGTTTTTCCTCTCTCCCTTTCCTGTTCCCACTTCTCCTGCATTAAACCTACACCTGGGTAACATTAGTGCAACAGTCCCATGTATCCTGTACTCCCCCTCCATTTATTTATCCTCAGCATGTTTGCTGAGGATTTAAGAGACTTTCTGTGCACTTTGCTGCTGGGCTCACTTCTTAGATGCCAGGTTTATTTCCCCTCTACTGCAGGTTGGCAGCTTTCTGACTGAGCTCTTCCACAGCTGCACTGTTTCTGGAGGAGGGATTTAATGTGCTGTGCCTGTTCTTGAGAGGTGTAGGGAGGAGGCTGCATTTGACTTTGCCCCAGACTCTTTTTGCCCTCCATCTTTCACAGGTGAGGGATGCTGGTGAAGATGACCCCTTCCTACTACTCAGTGAAGATCTGAAGCGAGAACTGTCTGCAGGACAGATCTACCGGCGGTCGCTCCGTGAGTTTCTTTGGTGCTCTAGTAGGGACCATTGGTGGGTAGGAAAATCCTGGGGGTACCTCAGGGAGGGGAAAGGGTAATTGGGAGTGACAGAGCTGCAGGAGTTTTTTGTGAGACTAGGAAGAAGAAGGACAAAGCATTAAACCCACAGAAACCTGTGGCTGAGGCAGAGAATTGGGGTTCATAGTTGATGGTCCCAAATAATGGGAGTAGGATGGGGAGGGTCACATTGCCAAGGGGTGGGACAGGTGTAGCAGCTGTGATTAGAGAGAAATCTGAAAAAATATTTTGTGCACTTGTGCACATACACACAGAGAGTTTTCTACTCAGAGATGCTTTGACACACCATCCCCCCTCATCCCCCCACCGCATGCTTGTGCTCACACTTGCAAGCTACTGTTTATCCTCTGATGCTCGGCAGGCTCCTAATTGCTTCAGCTGGCTCTCCCTGTCCTCACTGCCAGTGGGGTCCCAGTGTGGGGGCGTCTCTCCTATCCCCCTCCTGCCCTGCACGGTGGGAGCTGGGACTGGATCTCCCTTTGGAGCAGGCAGAGGCAGCAGCCCTGTGTCCCTGCTTCTCCAGGGTGCATTGACATGCTGAGTATAGAGGGGCAGTTCACCTTCACCGCAGACCAACCACAGCTGCACTGCGCAACCTTCTTCATTGGGGAGCCCGAGGAGCTGATCACAATAGACTACGGCTTTGTAAACATCGACTGCCAAGGGGGTGACTTCCTGAAGGTAAGAAGCTGCTGTGCTTTCCCTTCCCTGCTTTCGTCTGACCTGTGAGGTGTTTGCTGTGCATGCAAGGCGCAGGCGAGCTCGTGTGCACACCTGTGTGTGCGTGTTTGTGTGCAGAACGGGCTTCGCAAAGCACCCAGCATCGGGAGGGCTCTTCCTCCTCCCTGAGGCATTCTGAGTATGTGTCCCCCCCAGCACCACTCCTCTGAAGCAAAGTCAGATGCAGGATGAGGATTCTTCTCCAAACTGCAGCACTGGCTCTTCTGAACTTTTCCAGGAGCACGTCTATTGAGTGTCCATACCTGGGGGACTGGCTGAAAACTTTGGTCCGTAGGATTTTCTCCTTGCACTGTGAAGCACACTAGCCCTGCAGATAATGATACAGCTCTCTGAATGGCTGTTGCTGCCCTGTGACCTGTGCTCACAGGTCACTTAGCATCAGATTAATAGCAAGTGGATCATTGCAGGCTTTCTTTAAAATTTCCCTGCTAGAACTTTTCAGGACATTGAACAGAAAGAGGCTCATGATACAGAGTCATTTATATTCCAGCATCAAAAACCTTTACCAGCATGTGTTTCTGGCAGGCAGGAGCATTGACCAAGATCTGAACTCAGTCCAGGAGAGAAGGGGAGGCTCGATGGTCTCTGGCTGCTCCCCTCACCTTGCACTTCGCCCTTTGTGCTGCACTGGCCGGGCACAGCACAGACCACATCTCATCTAGTGGCAAGCTGAGATCCAGGAAGGGGAAAAAGGAGGAAAGCTGCCCATTAGCCCTTTTGTTTTCTCCTGCTCTCTTTACCCTGGAGAATCCTGTCCCGCCATTCCATACATTGGCTGAGATCTCTCCCCACATGACTACTGGGAGGCTGATTTCAGTTCCTTGTGGGTCCAAGACTTTTGTACCTGGACTTATGATCACTCATGGAGGCTAGAAAAATGCCAAGAGATCTTTGATGTTTTATTGAGTTTTCCTTTCTTTGGTAATGGTGTTCCAAGCTTCTGTATTATGTTGCTGTATATATACAGGCAGCTTTTCTCTGGTGTAATTTGAGTACCTGCATCTCATTACTGCAGAAATTAACAGTTCTGGCAAATCTAGAGACTGATCCTGAGTTTTTTTCATCCGGAAGTCCCACATACTCAGATTAGAATTATTGACTGAAGTGATGGCTGAATCTGGTCCTTGAACATTGGAAGTATTGACTGGAGTGTAGAAGGAATTACCATGTGAGAGCAGCTAGGAGGGAATTGAAATAACAAGACAGGCAACTGCGTAGCTACACTACAGCTAATACGTATTTCTATTTCTGACACATTTCTCTGGTCAGAAATGTGGTGGGGGCAAATTGTTGCTTTTTTGTTGTGAAGGAAAGATTTGTAGAGGTCGGTGCTTAAGGTCCAGCCAAGAATGCAGGATTTGTTTTGCTTTCTAGTGGTTAGGAAGAGGTGAAAGAGCCAACGCAGGCGAGAGCAATACCTCTGCCAATAAATCCTCCCCAAAGTTTTTTGTATTCCAATATCTCTGGAAGGCCTCCAGGACCATTAATGACAAGCTGTAACACATGGATGGTGGAAAACTATGGGCCAGATCGATAGACATAATGCCCAGAGTTTGAAAGGGTTACTTACATTTCTTGTGCTCCCAAGTAAGGCTGCTCAAAAACGTCTCAAAGTAACACTGAAATTGCAATTAAAAGAATGTAATGATGCTGAAGCAAAAACAGATACTTGCCTTAAAAAAAAAATCACTAAAATTGTCAACTGAAGGAGATAAAAACAACACTAAAAGTTATATGTATCCCTTTCCTAAATATCAATTGAAGCTTGATTAATTAGTTAAATGCTAGGACATAAATAAATAAAAGTAATTTTTGTTTTCAGTTTGTGGTTTTGAACAGGCTATATGGTATCAAAACAAAAGAGTGTCATACTTCATGTTTCTCTTCTCAGCTAACAGAGCAAAAAGCAAAACCCCTGCTTTAAATTATTGAACCCCTCTAGGTATTTGATGGCTGGATACTCAAAGGAGAGAAATTTCCCAGTTCCCTGGACCATCCCCTCACCACTTCTCAAAGATATGTAGACTTTTGTGAAAGTGGGAATATTCAGAGGAGCATCAGGTCATCACAGAACGTGGCCATGATCTTCTTCAGGATTCATCAGCCGGGCAGTGGATTTACCATCACAGTCAAGAAAAACACCAATCTCTTTCGTAAGTCTGCATTTCATACCACCAAAGGGGCTTGAATTTGGGGCAGGAAGCAAAAATGATGTGTTTCTTTGCACTGAATTCTCTCGCTGTGGTTATCTGCACTGACGTGGCACCAGTAAGGACAGCGGAGCCATGCACACCTGCATCCCTGCAGTCTTGCCTCAGGCTCAGTGTGTGTCCCAAGGGAAAAAAAGAAGCTTAAGAGATCACATAGGCATGGCTTCAATATACAAGACCATAAGGCTCTTTCTTTCAAATAAGATGTCTCTGAATCTAATATTGGCATGTTCCAACACATTTGGCTGGAACAAATTGTATGAATTTAGCGAGTCCAATCTCGGTATATTCTAGATTTGGGTGAAGAATGAGGAAAAAATATTTGAAAAAAGTCAGCAGTAAAATCAGTGTATTGAATAGTTATGTGGTAGTTGTGAGTGATAAATGATCACAAGGATCTATTTGCAAGTTCTTTCCCTAAGCCTCTGAGCTGGCAAGGCACAAATTATCATAGAATCATAGAATGCCTTGAGTTGAAAGAGATCTCAAAGATCATCTCGTTCCAACCCCCCACCATGGCCAGGAATGCCACCCACTAGTCCAGGTTGCCCAGGGCCTTATCCAAACCCGGCCTTGAACTTTCCAGCAGTGGGGCAGCCATAACTTGACTGGGCACCTGTTCCAGTGTCTCACTTGAATCGTTTTTTCAAGAGAGGACAAGACATTTAATAGTTGCTGTTCAGGCCAGTCTGATTTATCTGCCTAACCATGCAAAGTGACAAAAACAAAAAGACAAAAGGTGACAGCATGTCTGCCCTGTCCTTACTCCAAGTTGTTCAGACTTGAGCCTGAAAGCTGTGTCCCCACTCTGGTGTGGCTTCATGCCCATGGATGTGGTTATTGCATTCAGCTGCTGGAGGTGGCTGGTGTCTTCCACCGTCCTGCTGAAGCAGCTGCAGAACCCCAGGTCTGTGTCAAGGATCCCTTGGGCTGCACACATAGATGATAAGTTACTCCTTTATCTGAACTCTCAAGTTTGTACTTAAAATCATGCCTTCATTTCAGTGAGATATTTTGTAGGGTAAGGGACTCCAGGTAAGAGGAGCAGTATAGGAATTAAGAGGTTGCTGGAAATATCAGGCAACACACTGTCAAAGCTAAACAAAATCCCTCCCTCCACCCATGGCAAATTGAATGAGCCCTTGACAGCATGAGCCCCTGATGTATGGATTTGGGGTGTGAGCTCTCCTATGGAGTGCTTCACCCTCAGGTTCTGCCAGACCTCATGCTACACAGTAAACGATGGGGAGGGAATTTTTAAGGAACAAATGCTATGCAAGTGTCCCAGAAAATTCCATATGCATATTTTTCAGCTTTTGGTTGTAACTCACAGTAATTAAATTATCTCGCCTTTTTTAGTTCTGGAAGTACATAATTTTGCTACATGCAGTGGTGACTGCACAAATAACTCTTGTGCCTTCTCCTTTGTCCCAGCTTGCAATGTCATCTCTCAGACTCCCTCAGGAAGGTTTACCATGGTCATTCCTCACCAGCACAGAAACTGCAGCTTCTCCATAATCTACCCAGTGGTGATAAAAATATCGGATCTTATCCTGGGACACTTAAATGGCCTCCTTTTAAAGGTGAGTTCTTTATTTCCTAAGAAATTATTAGCATGTGCAGTTTTCCCGGGCATGGAGGAGGGAAGGGGTGAAGCAGGGATAGCCTGTGGCACTGGCTGCTAAGGCACGTGTGCTCCAGAACACTTGCGTGCACGCTGAGGCTCTGGTTTCTCCCCAGAGATGAGAGCTGGGGCCGTCTCTGTCTCTATTGTCTCTGTAATGTTGCAATGGCAATCAAGTTATGCGAAGTACCATTAATGCACGTAACTATTGCTTGCCATAAAAAAGGGTAAGGATTTCATTATAAAGAAAGGAGTGTTCTCCCCAAGAGCTGTCTGTCTGTATTTAAACTAATGAAAGCAGCAAACACTCTGAAGAGAGAAAGCAGACTTTTGATAGTAAGATATTAGAATGGAGAAAATACAAATGTGCTCACAACTGATTGCATGCTCTGCATGCTGAGCATCCTCTGCTCCATCTGCTCTGATCTGAGATTTGGCCATGGTTATTTGGTGCTTGGTGACAAATAGATGAAAGAGGACAAGAGCTATTGGCGGTACCTGTGCCTGGGAGGTCTAAGAAGATTCCAATTCCAAAATATCCAGAAGAATAGAGCAAGAAAGTTTGTTTTCTCATGCCAGTGAGTCTGGCAGCCTAGGTCCTTCATGGGACCAGTGTCTGAGCAAGCCAGGCTTGGAGAGACGGGCAAGTGAGTTAGTTGACTTATTCAGCAGTGGGTAGAAAAGGAATGACAGCAGAGAAAGGTAAAGAAACCAGGCACTTAAATAGCAGCATAGGGGTGGCAGCCCAAGGGTGCTCAAGGTGTCCGTGCAAGATATTTTTGGCAAACAGCATTAACTTCAGGAAAAGTGTATTTGTGGGTCTAATACACAATGAGCCACTGTTTTCAGACAAAACTACTCTTTTTGTTACTTCCTACTTCAATTGAGCTTTGCCCCAGTGGAGCATTTTAGCATTTTTTTTAGAATAAGTATGATTTAGTGGAACTGAAGTTCCTGCCTGCCAGCCAAATGTAGGCATACATGCAGCCCATGCCTGCATTAATCTGATTACATGTCTAAGCATCCAGAATCAGATTTCTTATCTGCATTAAAAGCAGCTGAATCAATAGCTTAACTACTTGTCAGTAATTTTCAATCTGCTTAGATCTTTCTTCGGAATGCCTTAAGAAAATTAGCTTACTAATGTCAAATCAAGGTAGTACTGCTCAGGATGAAACACTCATTTCACACAGGCTTGAGCACAGGGTACTTCTAAAACCAATTGTTGGCTGCGACCTTGTCTAGAGAACTGCTATATTTTGAAGATAAATGATAAATAACTTTTAGCCTCTGCCTTTTCAGAAACCATCGGCGGGCTGTGCAGGAGTGGGAGATTTTGTAGAGCTTCTTGGAGGAGCTGGCTTAGACCCATCCAAGATGTTTCCACTAGCTGACCTCTGTCACTCCTTTCATGGGTCTGGTAAGAACTTCTTCCTCCAATTACCTCCATATGACAAAGCAATTAACCATAATAAGACGCACAGAGACACACCACCACCACCCCCCAGCCTGGATGTCCTGCTAGACTGGAGAACTTTACATCTAGAGGAACATGAGAGCTAAGCTGTTCAAGGCTATGGTTTGGCTGTGCATTACAGAACACCCAAGACCACCTTCATTTGCCCTCACAGTAATCAATATGACAAGGCTAAACTATATTTTAAAAATGCATGTCCTGTGACAAAAATAATTATTAGAATGTAGCACATAAATCAGTCTGGAAATTCACAACAAACGAAGGCAGAATGGTTACATTTTCATTTAAGGAGCTTTTCTCTCACTTAGTGTTTCCAAAGCCTCCTTTTCTGCTGCAGTTGTACCACATACTCCAAAAGCCTCAAAGCTCCCATTCTCTGCTTTGAACCCTGCTGGGGTTCTGAACCTGTTTCACTATCATCCCAGGTTAGTGACTTCTTTGTCCCCAAAAAAATAAGAATTTCCCATTTCCCCTCATGTTCAACAGCAGATTACAGAGTGTGGCAGTGATATGACAGTGGTTCACCTATCGTATCTCAGGAGCATCAACAGGGGCACAGGAGAAGTGGCATTTCCACAGAGTTGGAGAGCAGAAACATGCCTGGTAGTTGGCCCTTGTGGTCTGCCTTGCCTTTCATCACACCACAACTTAACAGTCCAGGCACTGTTCAAAGATTTAACTGGCAAGTCCTGCTGTTGAATGAATACTGATCACTGGGATGAGATTAAAATGTCTTTTCCTAGTGGTGTGAAGGAAGAGAAAATCCATCTCAGCAGCTCCTGCTCTCCCAGTGACCCATCAGATTTCTCCCCAAATAAGGAATGTGTTCCAAGTTCCTCAAATGAAACAGGCTTTGCCAAGCCTCCACTCAAATGGCTTGTCTAAAGCAGTGCTTCGTGATATACTTGATTTCCCTCAGAGTGAGTCTGTGTACTGGGCACTGCCATTTCAGTTTGTCTTGATGGGACTCTCACATGCCTTTCTTCCTGGGAAGAATGTCCTTACACACAAACCCACTCATCCCTCTAACAGGAAACATTTCAATATTGCTAATTTTGGCTGTCCCCAGGACAGAGGGCCATTACCCTTACCCATCACTCATGGTATCTAACAGCAGCACATAGATGTGGAGTAGCATTTGCATGAGTACTTGATTAATTACCCCAGCATTGTAAAGCAAAACTAACAAATACAAAAGTTAATCAGCAATATCACCAGTGGCAGGTCATTACTACACATGAATTTGCTTCCTTTCCAAAACTGCATGTATCGGTGCTTTATAATTCCCAGCATTATATATCTCTTTTTCCTCACTCTCTCTCATATAAATATATCTTTATATCTCCTTTATACCGCTTTTCCCTAATTAGCCCAAATGAAGATTGGCTGTGACAACACTGTGCTGCGAATGGTCTCCAGCGGCAAACACATCAACCGTGTGACATTTGAGTATCATCAACTCGATCTGCAGGAAACAGAAGCAAGAAAGGAGAACAGCATTGAGGAATTCTGCTTTCCTAGTATCTGAGAAACCAGGCCACACATCTTCACATAGCTTAACTCACATAAGGTTCTATAATCATGTATTTTTTCCTTTAACTACCTGGTATTGTCGAGCCTTTCTATAAGCGTAATTCTTTTTTCATACAAATCAGTCATTCCCATGAGCAAGCAGGAAAAAGCAACAAATATATTAATCTTTGTTATTTTCATTATGTTCTTTCTGCAATATTTAAGCTCATTTACCATATCCAAAATCAATGGCAAGAATAGAAGCATATGTTTCCCATATAAATAGGAAAATAGACACAAACGCTAGTCTGAGGATACATGAAACCTACAATACATATAAACTTCATGCAGCAGTTTTATCCTTTTATATCAGGTATCAACAAAGAAAAATAGATGGTGAAATACATTTCCAGTTTTGTAAGAGGAAGCCCAACATTAGCGTGTGTAAAAACTACTGGTTTATTTATGACTATAAATGTACTATTTATTTCTAATGACATGTTTTTAATAAAAATTTATAGCATGAGAATTCCTTACACAAATCCAAACATAAATAAATACATTCAAAGAGTTGGCAAAGACTTATTATGTTGTAATTTTTTCTGAAGAGGTCTTTTAACATCCTGATTAAGTCTTGTGCAGTTTTCTGGAAATTAAAATTTTGAACACATATTGCTATAAAACCATGAACTATTATGAGCAAAAATTTGGTTTGTCTATGTTGCTGCACCTCCTCATAGAATAAGTTCCAGCAGTACACTTACCGGCCCCTTCCCTCCTTCAGATTTTTTGGTCAGGCATTCTGCTGACCTGTGGAGGCTGGGATACACAAATATAGATTAATTTTTTCCAGGCCTCTGGTGTCCCAGAAGAGGAGTGTCAGTCTGAAGAACTCTGGGAAGCACAAGCACAGCCAAGGACCAGAGCTGTCTCCTAGCTTGGAGGACAAAGACTGACTGGCATGCTTTCTGAGAGTGATACCTGGCAGTAACGAGAGCAAACTGTTCCTCCTCCAGTGCTCAATTAATGGTCAAACCTAATTAATCCAGCTGCATTTCTGAAATCTTTCACTCTAAATTATGGCTCTTAATCTCATAGCCATTCACCCAAAATCAAGTGTGTTGATTAGTCAGCAGGTCTGAAGTCAACGTCCCAGACCAAAATGGGTAAAAACCAGAGGATGCCTCAGACTCTCCCTCTTTTGGGTTTTGAGAGCCCAGTTTTTGTGACTGACTCATGTGTTTGGCAGACTGGTCAGACTCAGGTGAGTGTATCCACCCTGCAGGGCTGTATTTATGGAAAAAGTGGGGATTGTGGGAATGTTTCACTTTGTTCCAAAGAAAGAAGATGAAAGTGCTGCTGGCTACTCCACAACATGAAGCAGCCCTGACTCAGGTCTCTGAGTGGGGGGTCCTTGGCCACTACATCCCTGCTTCAGCCTTATGCAACCCACTGTAGGCTTTCTGAGCCCTGCTGAATTGCTGGCAGTGTTGGTGTGGCGACCCAGCACCAGAGACATCAAATCCTAGAATCCTAGAACCACAGAAGCATAGAACGGCCTGAGTTGGAAGGGACCTTAAACCTCATCTAGTTCCAACCCCCTGCTGTGGGCAGGAACACCTTTCACTAGACCGGGTTGCCCAGAGTTCCATCCAGCCTGGCCTTGAATACTGCCAGGGATGGGGTATCCACAGCTTCTCTGGGCAACCTGGGCCAGTGCCTCACCACCTGCACAGTAAATAATTTTTTCCTACTATCTAATCAAAACATGACCTCTTTCAGTTTGATNCTTTCTGTGCTGGGGACCCCAGAGCTGGATGCAGCACTGCAGGTGGGGTCTCACCAGAGCAGAGCAGAGGGATGGAATCCCCTCCCTCTCCCTGCTGGCCACACTGCTTTGGATGCAGCCCAGGACACGTTTGGCTCTCTGGGTTGTGAGTGCACATGGCTGGGTCATGTCCAGCCTCTCATCCACCAGCACCCCCACGTCCTTCTTATCAGGGCTGCTCTGATCTGTTGAGCCCCAGCCCGTGCTGATACCAGGGCTGCTCTGACCCACGTGCAGCACCTTGTGCTTGGTCTTGTTAAACCTCATAGGATTCCCATGGGCCCTCTCCTACAGCTTGTCCAGGTTCCTCTTGACAACATCCCATCCTTCAAGCTGTGTCGTCTGCACCACTCAGCGTGGGGTCATCCGCAAATTTGCTGAGGGTGCATCTGATCCCTTTGTCTGTGACATTAATGAAGATACTAAATAACACTGGTTCCAGTATAGACCCCTGAGGGACACCACTTGTCCCATTGGGACTCTGAGCCCTTGACCACTACCCTCTGGATGTGACTGTTGAGCCAATTCCTCATCCACCGAACAGTCCACCCATCAATCCTTCTCTCCAATTTAGAGAGAAGTGTGTGGAGGACTGTGTCAAAGGCTTTACAGAAGACCAGATAAATAACATCTGTAACCCATCCCACTGACGTAGTCACTCCATCATAGAAAGCCATTGGGTTGGTAAATCAGGGAGAGAAAAATCAGGGCTCAATACAAAAGCTTTTTTTGCTAAGAAAACTTGCAGTTACAGAGCATCTCTGTCCTCAGACATCTCACTCAGTTCATCGTTTCTGGGTGCCTGTTGCTGTCAGGGTGACCCTAACTAACTGGGTGGCCCTTGGTGGGGCAAGTAGCCCCACCAGCCTTTTCTGAACACCCTTCAGTGAACCAGGGCAGTTTCTGGGTTGAGCCATTTAGGAAAAAGCTCCCACATAAAACTGTTCCCATTCACATGCCTACCTTCAAACTGGGGAGAGGTAGAGGTCTTTAAAACGCTACTCCTTGCTCACTAAGAAACAGAGGAGTTGAAACTTTGACAAAGGATTTCAGGCCCAAAAGTTCAGGACTAAGTCCCCAGTGAAGGTAAACTCAAAGCCTTTTGCTTTGTGCAGTTTTATAGTGAGATTTTCCACCTTTCCACTTTATGTGGTACTTTTTTTATCAGTACTAACCATCAAGACCTTACAGAAAAGACTCTTAATGCTAAGAGATTTGAGGTTTCACCTTCCATAGTGTGCAGATGTGGACTCTATTACTTCAATAATTTATTGTTATGGATGAAGGAGAATAAAAAACAACACTCTGCATATAATGGGCAGCACCATCTATTGATACTGTTTCATGTGTAATACTCAAGTATATAGTGGTTTTTGCAGAACTGGTTGTCACTTCACGCCTTTAATCAACATAAATTTAGGCAGCACCATCAATGATATCACTCCTCTCTGATGGTTGTCTTGGACAAACCCGAATCCCAGACAGTAGCATTCTCTGGTCTGTGCTTTAAGCCCTACCTCATGCGGAAAATCAAGTCACTTCAGTCTGTGTAGCCATATTTCTGGAGGCCCTCATCATTTCAGGAGATGCAGAACTTCAGTCACAAGAAGTCAACTCTTAGACATCAAATGCCATAAATCCTCAAGGGTTTAGTACTGGAGAAGTAAGGAAATAAATATTCTTGTAAGTGAAAAAAACCAAAAAAAACCAAAAAAAACCAAGGCCACAAAAGCACTGCAAGAAGAAAAATTTAAAAAGGCACCTCAAAGTTTGCAAATGAGGAAAAAAAAAGCAGGATTAGAAATAGGTGAATAATACGAATATCTGTTACAAGAAACAAGGAAAGAACTTAGTAAGGTTGTAGCCTGGAGGCTGACAGGATATGGAAAGCCTCCTAAGAATTAAAAAAAAAAAAATGAAGCCCCTAAAAATAAAAATGTAATAAAAGTCTTTGAAGAGGCAGTGTTTGGAAATGTTGGCTTTGAGAAGAAACTGTAAGTCCAGTATTCAGACACCCTGATATCCGTCACTGCAGGCAAAACCATCAAATCTCACAATTAATGTTAAAGCCCATAAAATCATTGAGAGAAGGTGTAAGTCACAGACTTAGTGTAGACTCTGATGTCTGAGAACAAACCACTTTTCTTTATCTTTTTTATTTGGCATCACCACTAACTTTTTCCTAGGAAAGTGATATATAAGGGGTCACAATACCACAACAGGGCATATGAGCACCATGCTAGACTTAGAAAGAAGACCACAGACCTTGAACTGATGGGTTGGCCAACGCTTAAGCAATGATGGCAAAACTCTTCAGCACCACAAGAACTACTAAAGATCCTACTGTTAAAAATCGTTGTTTGCAGGGAAAGCGAGAAATCAGTAATTCTCACTGCAAAAAAAATCTTTGAAAACAGAGGGATACAGGACATGAATCAACTCCTGGATTGCTGTACTAACATTAAAGCCAGGATGGCTGTTCAGAAAAAATAACGTCGTGAATTGCCCAGAGGGAGGCTGAATTTCCCCCCTTAATTGAGACTTAACAATGAAAACTTCTACTTAAAATCATGCAATAATTCTTCAACTTAAATGTTGGGGGTTTTCTTTCTGTCTATATCATGTATAAATGAAATATATTAACAAAAACTGCAGAGATATAATAGAGAGTGCAACGTCTTTGTTGTTAAAATTATTCAGAAGAGAAGATGGAAATATTCTGGAGGTAGTGGGAAAAACATCTGTCCGTAGAGAAGTGACCCCAGGCATTTGAAAGAATCAGTCAACTGAAAATGTTTGTCAAGAGTTTTTTGGCACTGGAAAGGTGAACATTGTTGTGGGACTCACCAACACGGAGCAATCACAGATCATATATCACAGAATATTCTGAGTTGAAAGGGATCCACAAGGATCAAGTCCAACTCATAAGTAAATGGCCCATATGAGGCTCAAACCCATTATCCTGGTGTTATTTGCACCATGCTCTAACAAACTGAGATAATCTCAGCCAAGAGCCTTGTAAAATAGGACTTGGTACAGGAACAGATACAGACTTGTTCAAGCTGTTTGGGATTTTTAAGAAAAAACTGTTCAGAAATTATTTTCAATAAGTAAAGTGCATTAGAAATCTTTAATCAAAGTTGGTGCAACAACGTTAAATTGGGAGGAGCTGTTGACTCCCTCAAAGGCAGGGAGGTCCCGTAAAGAGACCTCAACAAATCAGAGAGATGGACAATCATTAAACATATGAAGTTTAACAAGGGCAACTGCTGGATTCTGTGCCTGGGATGGGGCAACCCTGGATGTACCGACAGACTGGGGAATGGCATACTGGAGAGCTGCACCATGGAAAGGGTCCTGGTCAATGCACGTTGAACATGAGCCAGCATGCCCCCAGTCCTGGGGGCATCAGGCACAGCATTGCC
>VZRJ01007974.1:52332-81953 GCA_013397565.1 Ptilonorhynchus violaceus | reverse complement strand
GAGTGTCCAAAGGAGGGCAACAAAGATGGTGAAGGGCCTTGAGGGGAAGCCGTATGAGGAGCAGCTGAGGGCACTTGGTCTGTTCAGCCTGGAGAAGAGGAGACTGAGGGGACACCTCACTGCAGTTACAACTTCCTTGTGAGGGGAAGAGATCACCACTGATCTCTTCTCTGTGGTGACCAGTGACAGGACCCAAGGGAATGGCCTGAAGTTGTGTCAGGAGAGGTTTAGTTTGGATATCAGGAAAAGGTTCTTCCCCCAGAGGGTGGCTGGGCACTGGAACAGGCTGCCCAGGGAAATGGTCACAGCACCAAGCCTGACAGAGCTCAAAAAGCATTTGGACAATCCTCTCAGGCATATGATGTGATTCATGGGAATGTCCTGTGCAGGGGCTGGACATGGACTTTGATCCTTGTGGCTCCCTTCCAACTCAGGACTTTTTTGATTCTTTGATTCCATTGATTTCTGTCTTTGGAGATAAAAACTCAGCAGAACAATTACAACTTAGAAAGAACGACAATAGTGAGATATTACAATGACTTCTTGCTTTGTGAAGTGACCATCTGTTCCCAAAATTAGATTCTTTCTTCATAAAGCAGTAGCAAAAAAAAAAATCGTAGATTTACTGGCAGTAATGTGCAACTCCCCTTAAAAATGCACAATAATTTTTTAAAGTTAAAATTTTTCTGCTAAAATTATATCGATTTTTATCTTGCACAACTGACAATGAAAATAAGCACTCGTACTAAGACAAGTCTGGTCTTTCTGAATGGTGGTCTAACAACTTCTAAAACATCTTTTAAGTATCTGCTCTGCTAGCATTGAGTGTGAAAACATGCCCTGCTTTCTCTGTGCTGAGGTTTTGATCAACAGTTTGAGAGGAGTTGTGTGAAAGCTGAATAGTAAGGAAAGTAGATTTGCAGAACACATTAGGTGCTCGGTTGCATAACCTGCTTCCCACAATGTCTACTCCTGCAAATTTAAAATATATCTCCAGTGCCATCACACTGCACTGGCTTCACATGCCAAGTAGATTTTACGTATCTGCAGGGACTACATTATTTTTCACACATAGGGTACAAAAAGCTCTGAACTCCGCTACCCTGCACTAGAATATATGTAGTACCAATTATGTTACAGAGATCAAACTAATTTTTAATAGCTCTAAGAAATTTCACTTGCCTTTATGAAAAGCACGCTTCTTAGGACCTCAAAGCTGTACTCACTCAGTTCTAAACACAGCTAGATTATACTTCAAGGAAGTGATTCATTATAGTCATTTTTATTCAGAGACTCATTACTTCTGGTATCTGAGTAACCTTCTTGTTGATAAATTGACACAGTTTTCAATTTTTTTCCCCCCACTTTACTTCTTATCTTTAAAGATCAGCAACAACTAATCATAGCAACTATGGATTTTGTACGCACATCATTTCCTATTAAAGGAAATGCAGTGTATTACACGTGAGTCACTACAAAATGAAAAGTTTTCATTATCTGTTCTTTTGAATAAAATTGATATTCATGGTACCATGCTGCTGCAAATTACCATCAAACCATCAATTACAGTGTTGACTAATAGTTTTTTTTATAACTTTGCCCCTCAACAGGAAAGCAAGCAGATTTATAACCAAAATTTGCCTTTCATCTATGTACTGGTGCTCAGTGTCCCTCATCAGGACTCACATAGCATTTTGAAGCCCCCCAAGCATGTCCTTCAGGTCACGCGCATGATGCTTGTTTCATGAAGGGCACATTGCTTGTGGATGTCCCACCACTTGGCACCCACTGTGCCTTGACAGCCAGGAGGGCCAACCGTGTCCTGGGGTGCATCAGGCACAGCATTGCCAGCCAGGCAAGGGAGGGGATTGCCTGGAGCAGATCCCGCTCTGCTCTGCACTGGGGCGGCCTCACCTCGAGTGCTGGGGCCAGTTTTGGGTGCCACAATATAAGAAAGATATAAAGCTATTAGGGAGCATCCAAATAAGGGATATGAAAAACAGAAAGGATCTAAAGGGGAAGCCGTATGAAGAGCACCTCCTCATATGGCTGCCAGGAGTGTTCCTGCCAGGAGCTGACACCCCCCAAAACTGGAGGAAAAACCTCTCCCAAACTTTAAGCTCACAGGAACAGCACCCCAGCTCTCCTCCTTCCCCTGGTGCCATCTTTGGCTCTGCCTTGCCCAGGCTCCTGGGTCCCCATGAGAGAGGACAACAGTATTACAGACTCCTTCTTTCCAGTGGTCCTGGGAGTCTGAGCAAACTGTTGTCAAGTGAAGATGATCTCGGCTCCTCTCCTATAGGACTTCTCCTACCCTGTGATGCTTCCCACTGCTGGTGGTGAGGAGGTGCTTGGGGAGGGCTCTCCTTCATGAAGGAGAGCAGCAGAAGCTGCTCTACCATTCAGTCTGACCATCATGAGGGCCTGCTGGCTGCTGAACATACCCTGGACACGTGCAGCTAGAGGCAGGCACAGGCATGTATTTAAGTAAAACATTATATAAAGCTCGGTTATTAAAACAATCTGAGGCAGTAGTAGAGGGGATGAGTGAATACTTATCACACAACAAAACCAAAAATTACAGAATTATCATAATGGCAGATGATAAAAAATCATAATAATTCGTCTGCAGAACAATTACTCCATCTTTGGAAAACTCAGCTTTAATTAACTGACACACACTGGCAGATACCTACAGCACAGTAGAATGGGCTGAACTAAGACACAGAAGCTGGATGGTGCTGACTCCTTCTGTCAGCTTGTTCAGATGTCAGAGTTTCCATTACGCTGATGGGGGTACTTGCTGAAAGTCTCGGCTGATCCCACCTGACTTCCCCCAGTCCAAAACCTGTTCTAGTGGTGAGAAGTCACACAAGGTGCCTGGCTCAGCAGGAGCTGCACATCTCCACAACCCGCCGCTGCCACCTACTGCAAGCCAAACCAGGCACCTCCTGATATCAGAAGCATGTGGATTTTGCAGATCCCAAAAAGCCTTTCAGTACAGAGCTGGTATGTGGGATACAGTTAAAACCTAACCTCTCTGGAAAGGTTTCACAAGGTTTTGAATTAGGAAGTCTATATTTACAAGAGAAAGATACTCTTCTGATGAGTTTTGTGGGCCCAAGGACTACACCAAGCAGATAGGATAACAAGCAGGTTCAAAGCACTTTGTTGTTGCTTCTATGACAAAATCAACAATATCTCTAAGTAGCTCTTGGTTTCAATCCTGCTCAAATTTAGGTGTTGTAATAAACCGAGCATTAAACTGGGCACCTTTTGAAGGAGGTCCAAACAAGACCCAAGTTTATGGTTTCTCTTAAAAATATTTGAAATCTAGCCTTTTTGCAAGGCAAATGAGATTGAAAACACATGCTTCTTACTCTGCCATAATTGAATTTGAGTTACAGTAAATTCTCCTTCAGTCCTGCCAGATACGACAATTAATTGGAAGCCAAAAATGAAGTGTCCCAAATGAAGTGATAACCAAATAGGGTCTCTGACTCTTAAATCAGTCAAGCTCCAGCCTCACCTTTGGGAATGTGTAGGCAGTCTCATATCGTACTAGAGATCCTTTGTCTTCATGCTGCTGCAAGCTCCTGGGTTGAGCTGAAGCTTTGGGAAGAAGCAATATTACTAGTATTTCTTGAGAAAAAAGACTCCTGTTAAAGTACACTGGATTCCTTTAAGTAGATGAGATGATGAAAAATAGAAAAGACCAGCTTAGAGGTAGGAAGATTTGGATCCTCAAAATAAGAGTCAGAAAAGAAGTAAATCTGGGAAGCTTTACAGAGCCATCCCTGCATAATAAAGTCCATTCTTAATGCAGCTGACACCCACATTTATCATCTCATTGCATCCAAACATGTAGCTATTTTTGGAAGGAGATTGGTTTTGGCTGATCCATTTGTCACTACAGCCGTGTCAGCCCTACCTGTCCGAATATAGTATTTTTCATATTAGAAATAGATTCTTCACAAAACATGGAAATTGCTCTGTGTGTGCTGTCATAATCCGGCTGGATTGAAAACAGATAATGGGGATCACAAAAATAAGAAAACTGCTCATTCTCAGCCCATCTGAGCTGTCAATCTCTATGGGCAATGATGGTACAATTTTCTGGGGAGATGAGGATACAGTGGAAATGGTGTTCAGATGATCTAATCTAAAATGAGGAATGAACTAGACTGAATCCTGGGGGATTTTTCCCAGTGGTTGTGGCTTGTTCTTATTCAAAACCAGGTTAATTGAGGAATGTGATCCATCAGAGTGTGTTCCCATCTCTTGACTGTTTTGGACAGTTGTATTCACCATCTTACTAAGGAAAAGTGGAGCAAGAGGGAAAAGTTCTGATAAGTGTGTATTTGTATACTTTACAGAGGACACGTCAAGGTCAAGGACATTTTGGAGCCTGCATTATATCAAATGCAAAAGGAAAATCAACTGGAAAAGGCCAAGCTGGTTCATCATAACCCAGGGGTACAGTTAGGAGACCCCATCATTGAAAATCCATCAGTTCTACCAGCAACTTTAAAACAACTCTCACAAAAATTGGACCACAGCTTAACTCTGAATAAGATTGCAAATATTAGATCCCACATATGATCATGTTTCTTGAAGAATTGATTAATTTCCATGCATAATTAGTTATTGATTGCTAGTGGGTTAACTACTAATTCCTATACAACTTAATATTACTACTAATTACTGCTGATTTTTGTATTGGGATATGGTTTCTTTGATGTTTTCTAATTTATGGAGGTGTAGTATAGTATGCAGTAAGTTTGCAAAACTCAAAACTGGGATAAAACCAAACGTGTTCAAATGCCAGAGAGCCATGTCCTCGCTGCAGTCCCCTGCCCCTCAGAATTGTTCTGTCTGGAGCAGACTTGCAGATCATCTGGGCTCTTGCTCCAGAGTTGCACCAAGTTGCTCAGGGCCTTGGCCAGTGAAGGGTGGAGTTCCCTACGGACAAGGAGGCCATAACCTGGCTACTCAGTATTATATGGTCCCTCCAGTTGTTTCCTAGGTCTAAAACACCCTCTCCATCACAAGGGAATTGGAGGAGTAGTGAACAAGGTAGGTACCCTGTCCAACACCATGAATCCTACCGTACAGCTGCTGTTCTGTCAATCAGCCTCTGAGAGCAGGTGGACAGGAATGGTGTCCTTAGAGCGGCAACTTGCCCAGCGTCACTGCAAAGGGAGAGGCAGCCTGCCAGAGGGCTTGGGGAGGGTTCTGGTGCAAACCTAATGATCATTTCAGTGGCATCTCAACACTGATGTTCTGATGCTGGATAGAAACTGGATGTAGATGGCGATACTGTCACACTGTGTGCTGAGCAGAGGGTGTGGGAAAGGCTTTCCCATCTGTAGTCATCACTGGAGTAATAATGGGGCTTGGAAGTGTGCACTGAGGGAGACCTGAAGATCTGTCTCATTGAATAATCTTCATAATTGGAGTCATCTATGGTGTCAGGGTCCTCTCACTGGTCAGCAGGGAGAAGCAGTGCCTGGGAACAGCAGGCATCCAAAATGGATCAGATGACTGGCACCAAAAACCTGGTTTTTTGGCTCTGCTGATAAGGGGGCCCAGGATTGTCACCTGAGTTGCAAGCATCCCAGCTTGTCCCTGTGCTCTGGACATAGTACTTGATTAAGCCACAGAGATGTTTCAAATTCATGCAACAGTTAGTAAACAAATTTCTGCACAATCATAATAGATATAAGAATTTATTTGTAATTTCTTCTATACAAACAGTCACTTTTACTGCTTTAGGGAAAACTATTTGATTGAGATTTTTTGGAACATACTGTGTGGGTACCCTACCTGTGAGTATTGAAATCTTTGAAAAAGGGAAGGAAAATGCTACCTAACCTATGACTGGTATATCATCTACTGGAATGGAGGATTAATACATTTTCTGAGAAGAGAAACTTAAAGAAAGGGCATTGCTCATACGTAGAACAAGAGAACTTACGTAAATTCAAAGTGATGTTCTATTTTTGCCACTGTTAATTAAATGTTATCTTGCGTGCTTCATGCTTACAAATCACTTCAGCTATTGTCAGATCTCGAGTAGCTTCCCTTCATTTCTTCTTCTTCAATGAAACCAATTTGAAAGTCTCTTCCAGCAATTTCTGTTAATTGGAAAGCGCTCCCAAATGCAAGACTGAAGAATATGGTCACTGATGTGCATTGATACTGATAGAGCATTATTTGTCAAGCCTGTGTTTAGAAATGAACATCCGACTGGAATCTGTAGCATAGTTTATTTTCACCCTTTTGCTTTTTCCCCCAAGACTGGATAAGCCTCAGGAGCAGTGAAGGTAAGCAAGCACCAAGATTCTGACAGGGAGCACACAGACCCCAAACCACCCAAGAGGAGGTGCTAGGAGCCTACACAGACACACCAGCAAATCAGACTGGCAGGTAAGTTGTGTTCATATCATCATCATCCCATCATGATGGTGGAGACAGGGAGAAGGGAGGGTCTAAAGCTGTTTACTTCTCCTTTAAAAATAAAAGAAGCTAGGAAAAGAGTAGGTTTTGTCTGCTCTGCTGAGATGTCAGCGGATGCTAGTGACTGAGGCTGGACTCACACTGCTCATGTTGTCCTCTTCACTCCTTCTGGCTTCTCCAGTGTGTCTGACCCTCCTCTGTGCCACTTGCATGGTGAACCTGTCACATCAGTCCCTGCCAAGCCAGCGAGACAGTGCAGCTTAGCAAAGGACTCAGTGAGCCACTGCAATTCAGGGCCAGGCACGACTAACTGAGGCAGGGAGAGGGTGGAAACACAATCTCCCCTTTCTGGCAGTGACAAGTTGCTGGAACAGCCTGAGCCTTCCCAGTTTGTTGGGAGGAAGGGGGAACAACAGCTAATTAAGGATCTGATAGTGCTTTGGATCAAACCTTTGCTTTCAGGGACAGCCCACGAGACAGAAGGTTGCAAATGAAATATGTTAAAGGAGATGATTTTCCTTTGCAACCTTCAGAGCACACTCTGGGCCCTAGCCATCCATCTGGTTTGTTTTCTTCAGTATTAATACCTAGCAAAAAGTCTCAGAATCAACATCCCCCTAATCATCTCCTTATGCAAGTTGCAAATACCATAAGGCAAATGGCTCCCCTGAGAAATGGCATACTAAACTCTCTCCTGATATTGCACATCTTTAGCAAGAGTTATCAAATGGCACAGTCTTAGCTGGGCATTGAAAATATGTCTCTTGTTCTAGATAATGGTGTTTCTGGGTTAATAGCACTCTTGAACAGGTTATCTGGCCTTTTTAAAGAAATGCACAGTAATGATTCTTTTTCGCTTTTTTGCAGGACTGACATGTAGCATTTTTAACCCCGGTAGTATATTGCTCAGTGATAATTCTCATTACACAGATAGTAAAAAAGCCACTTGGTCAAGTTTCATTACAAATTCAAGCAGCCTTTTCACTTGTCTTCTCCAGATTATTTCGGTGCTCACATAGGTCCTGCCTCGCTTGTAGTGACTGGCTACTGTCACTGGAGCAGAAATGCTCAGCTCCTCACGGGAGCACTCAGCACCCAGTGAAACCTTGCTCTGTCTGACTCAGCTGTGCTTACTCACTCCTCTCTGTTAAGGGATTAGTCTCACCTTTGGTTTACCACAGTATTTTCCCACTGCTACTTACATAAACCATTTTTTATCCCACTGGTATTTGTGTTTTCAACATTGTCTATTAAATAATGAAAAATAAATTGGTCTTTAATAGGGATCCTGGAAAGGGTCCAAAATCTCCCACACTTCTTCTCTCCATGCTGACTTAAAGAGAATGATCCCAGGGATACATAGTAAGATCATTTTTTAGCTGTAATGGTATTAGGTTTTTCAGTCCATTTATTTTTACTGATACTTGAAGGACATAGTACTTTAACATATGTGTAGCAGCTGGAGTCCAGTGGTACAGGACTTCATCTTTAACAGCAAAGATGCTTCAGGTAGATAATATAGAATTATTCTAAGCCACAACCTGAGTTTTCATCCATCAAATAAGGCAATTGCGAGTTGGGAAAATCTTTGGCCAAAATCGTATGCTGAAATATAGCTATATTTTGGAAAGCAAAACACAGAGAAACAATTTCCCCTTTTTTGGAAATTCAATTAAGTTCATAAAGCAGGAAGCTATGTTAATGGAATAACATAGATTTTTTAATCTTGGATGCTGACTGTTGAGATTCACTAAAAATACTTATATCATTTAATAAGAGGGTGCCAGCAACCGAACGGGACTGATGGACCACCAGACTGGGCAAGTGTTGACCTGCTGCTGGCCTCTGTTCTGTACCAGATCTCTTCAGTACAAAACCTGGGCATGTTTCAGAGAGCAGTTTCTTCCAGGCAGCATGGACCAGCCTGCATGTGAGTAGCTTACTCTGCCAAAAATCAGACACCAGTAGGATTTGTACCCTAAGGCATCCCTCAGACAGAAGGGACACAGAGCTGTAAAACCACATTATTATTGCAGGTCAAATTAACACTTCCAATAGTAAAATAGAAAAACAAACATGTGGCTGGAAGATGTCACCCAGCTGAAGTCAACAAGAGGTGCCACCTCCATGCTGTCCCACCTCTGCTGTTCCCTTTACACTAGCCTTGCTGAGAATGCTGCAGCAGCTGATGTCACATGCTGGGGCATACACCTCAAATGTACTGCAGGTACCTGGTATGCTGTGCAGAGGTCACTGAGCCCCAAGACTCAGAGACTCAGATGGCCTGGGTGTTCCCAGACTGGGGTGGCCTCTGTGACCATAAGAAACTATCCAGAACTGGCCAATCCGTTCAGCAAGATGCTGCCAGCTCCTGTAGAGACAGCTGTGTGCTCAACGGGGTAGGAGATCTGAGTGTCCTCCCTCATATCAGATCTTTTTTCTTTATTGCATTAGTCGGCTTTCTTCTTCTTCTGAGTGTGCCCTAGTCTGTATCTTTTGCCAGTGAGCTGGGAGACTGTGACCCAGAAACCCATAAGATGGGTAACCTTAAAAGCTCCATATGACCTTATGAGACCACAGAAAGTCTAACAGTTTTAAGTGTTTTACATCTGAATGTTGCTTGCAATGAAGCTGAGAATAAGAGACCCGTTACCAGAAATGGAATTGGGGTTTCTGTCTTTGATGTTCTGTCCTGTCCTCTCATGGTCTGTACATGTTTGTGTTGTCTAAGGCTTCACAGTCAAGAGGATGCATCAGCTGCCGCCCTCATCTTTCCTCTAGAGACTGCTCCTTACTAAATCTCTCAACTGATGAATAAATATGAAAGTTGATTAAATGAAACCAATTCTTGACATTTCAGATGCCTCTTACTGCAATGGCAGAATAGGAACAAGAATGAAAAGTGGTTTGTGTGTTTTGTAAGAAAGCTGTTCATTAATAGCAATTGTTTTCAAATTACAAAGCTGATAAAGGTCTCTCTACCACCTAAATCTTATTTAACTTTCAAAGGAGGAGATCAGGCTATTTATTGTATTGAAAGACTTGATTGTGTCTTGTCCATTACATGATGAAGAACAAGACGGGGATACTAGAACAGAAGCCAACAGCAGCACTACTATTTTGAACTCCTGAATGCAATTACTACTACTCCTTTATGATTAGTGCTTGTGAGTCATGGAAATAACTATTGTTTATTTTCTCATTTGAGGTGAATGAGCTCCAAGACTGTACAATAAGCAGGATAAACAATTAAGAACATTTAAAACTCATGTTTACTTCTAACCACCCCTCAGTGCATTTCTTAACAAATGTGGTTGAAAGGCACATTCATGACATTTTGATGTTTAAAACAAACAAATACTTTTTGTGCTCAGGAGAAGGAAGGGGGTTGGTATTCAGTGCATCAGAACTGTTACTTCAAATTTCTGAAAGATATGTCATATTCAATTAGCTCTAATTTTTTTTTCAATTTGAAATACTTTACTTCAAAACTGATTGTTCATGATATTTCAGTGCCCATTTAATGTATTAATTATTTGAGTCAGAGGTGAACTTAAAATGTCAACACGATTCAGGTTTCAATTAAAACATTTTCAACTGGATATCAGTATAACATCACTGTAAAAGTCCCATTTTAAAGTCACTGAGTCACTAATCCAGTAACAGAAATCACCATTATAATAGTTTTAGAGCAGATATAGAAAAGAAACTGAAGATGAACAAGCCATACTCCTGGAAAAGGAAATGTTAGCCATGACCTTAACATTAGTGATGGGAAAACAGCCATTTTATCCTTTTTCTGACCAACACCTCATCTTCCTGGGTTGTAAATCAAACTTTGCACATAGGAAGAAGCCCATGGTGATGGAGAGGCTTTTCTGCTTCAGAATTGTGCTTCCTCAGGTCAGGCAACTTCCAGGATCCTTCTGCACATGAAATAGATCTTATATTACTTTTACTTTTAGGCTAAATAAAATTGGTTTAATGAACAGACAGTCAAGGCTCAAGAAATTAGGGACGGTACTTGGAGGCAGCTGCTGAGAGCTGAGAATCACTGCACTTCCCAACTTCTTCCCAGCCTCACCAGGTCCACAAGAGTTTTCTGACTACCCTTGGCAAGCGAGGCAGACCCCTGGCTCCAGTCCCATCACAGTCAGCGTGGTCCCCCGAGCTGAGAGCCACCGTACCTGCCCCTGCCTTCTATTTGCCTATGGATGTAAATGCGATTCCCCTCCTGGGGAACACAGGCATATGCTGGGACTTTCTGCAACCCTTGGCTCTGGTAACTGGTCCAGCCACCTACCTAGCTCCTGCCTGGCTGCATCACAGCAGCAGCACCTGTTAGGGAAAAACATTTTGAAATCCACTTTTTTTGCTGAGGGAGGGCTTGACTGAGTTTATTGCCTGTGATGGGGTACCAGAGTTCTCATCTGGTTACTTCCCACCACTCAGTGAGACAGATTTTCATGGGGGAACACTGTACAGCAGAACAGGAAAATGGGGCAGGATGAAAGCAACCTTTTCCTTTTTTTCTAGCTATTGCCAGAAAATGTTTGACAGACTCAAACAGAATGCTCACAGTGTTACAGTAATATGCATGCAGACGGTGGAAAAGCTTTATGTTGGCATTGCAGAAGAGGTGTCTTTGGAAGTTATGACTCAACCAGAAAGTCCTTCCAAAATTCAAATTAATCACTTAGCTGTAGGTATGGCAAAGCCTTCAGATCCCAGCTTATGTCTTTGCATTCTCTGAAGAATCAAGAACAGAAGAAGACTGAAATGAAAAAATCCTGCAAATATAATATAAGCCCACTTCTCCATTGTCGTCTCTTGAATTCATTCCAATGTTCATGAGACTAACTGTTCATGAGTTCATAGTGTTTGGACTTTTATATATCCGCTCCTTTTCTCAGGTGTTAATACAAAAAACCCTAAATCAGACCAATATTTACTGACATTCATCCGTTATCAGTCATCAAGGTATCTTTTAAATTGGTCTGTTCAGTTTTTGTTCCCTAAAGAGACAAACACAAACAACTGTGTAGAGGCAGAACAGGCAGCAGTGGACCTTTCCCCAGGAGAAATCATGAGAAGTGTTTTGGTAGGATGTATGTAAGTCTCCCTTGAAAAGATCATTCAAAAGAGAAATGCATATTCCAAGTAGTCATTATTCTCCTGATGAACATTTTCTGAAGCCTTTTATTATTAGGCAGCTAAAGAAAAAACAAACATCCTCAGTTCCATGAAAAAATCAAGAGGAAAGGCTTTAAAAATTGTGATCTTGTCAACTAATTAGAAACGGCTGTAACTTCACATAATTAAATATATCACATCAGTTCTACAGCAGAAGACATAATTTATTTATCTGTTGCCTTGTGAATCCTTTTGATTTAACAATTTGTACCTTAAGAAGAAAGATCATGTAGAAAGTATGAAACTTGATCAGTCAAAATCCAAATCAAAAGGACCAGAGCTCATATCAGGAATGCAGAGCTTTTCCTTCACTTGCCTTTTTTTGGCCCTCACACCAGCTTCTCCCAAGAGCTACTGAATACATCTTTCATTTTTGCTCTTTTATGTCAGAATCTTACCATTGCACAGAACAAATTGGAAAACTGCTACAAACATTCATCAGCTAGTCTGGAAATCAAGCCTGTTTTTTTCAGGTTTAGATAGAATCTGGCAGGGAAACTTTTAACTTCCACATTAGAAAAGCTTTTAGAAAAATACACTTTAATTCTTGGGATGTAGCTGCCACTTTAATATGAATGTCTAGAAAGAAATACATTTTTATATAGCATAATTACATTTTTTTGTATTAGCTGCTTCCCAATTCCTTGCACATATTTTCTGCAGTGCTGCCTGCTCTGCTGGCTGGGTGATAACTTTGTGATGGCATTGGTGAAGCTGATAAGGAGGAGGGGGAAATGAGTCTCTACAATTTACAGGTTTTAAAAATGATTAGTTATGTTTCTCTTATCATATATTTTATGTATGGGCTTCTTCCAGAAACAACTATCTTAGTCACAAGAATGAAATTTCAGTGTGAATCCTCTGTGATTTATATTTCTTTTTTTAGCCCACTGTACAGAATAATGCAGATTGTTTTCACTTTGAACAGTTATTTAGACCCACAGAAGCAAAGAATTGTTTAGTTTGAAAAAAGACCCTCATTATCACAAAATCAAGCCACTAGCTCAGCACTGTCAAGTCCACCAAGTGCCACATCTACGTGTCTTTTAAATACTTCCAGAGATGGTGACTCCACCACTTCTCTGGAAAGCCTGTGTCAGTACTTGACAACTCCTTCCATGAAGAAATTTCTTTTAGTATATAGTTAAACTTCCCCTGGTGCAACTTAAGACCATTTTCTCTCATGCTAGTGCTTGTTACTTGGGAGAAGAAGCTGATTCCCACCTGGCTCCCAACCTCCTTTCAGGCAGTTGAAGAGAGTGATAAGGTGTCCCCTGAGCTTCCTTTTCTACAGGCTAAACAACCCTCTATATTTCTATACTTAGAAGCTGGATTTTATGTAATGATTTCTATTATGACTACTTACTCTCTCAGGTATTTATAAAAATGTAATTTTTGATTTATCACTAACAATTAAAGACAAAAGCTTCTTCTTTAACTCCTGTTAGAGAAAAACTTTAGAAAAAATCCATCCATTACTCTGTTTTTTAATGCAATTCCTGTAGACGAATTGTTTCAGCAATTGTTCCTTTTTTTCTGGATGCTGTTTCTACATTTCCTGACTTTAGGCAAGGATGACAAACACCATCTTCGTTTGCTCGGTGACAAACCTGCAACACCTCTCCATACCAGCCTGCACCACAATGCAGCAAAGTTATGCAAAAGCCACCAACGCAGCTCAGCTCAGCCTTGCTTGTCCAAAATGGATTTTTGGGGCCTGTAGATAGATATTAAAGGTAATGGCATCATTTAAAGACATTCGTTATAAGCACAGCGACAAAAGGATTGCCTATTAAAGGTACTGTGCAAAAGGATGGCAACGACAGCTCTGAATGTTTGTGGCCTGCAGAGTGGTAATTGTTTCACAGAAGTTGTCTTGCTATCACTTTTTCTTCCTGTTATTCAAGATACATTTTGGTCTTGTCCAGAGCGTATTTTAATTAGTCCTGAGCAGATGGATAAGAACTGAAGTTTTGTGTCTGAAAAAGTTTGAGATCTCCTTGACATCTGGTGGAGGATAATGATTAAGACTCATGATCTTCTTGAAATACTTTCTCACATAGGTCTGAGTCATACTTTCATCCCAGGAAGATAGCTTGCTTGGTAAATAGAAACTGAAGAATAGGCCAAAGAAGTTGTGTGACTGCTTTCTCCTAACTTCCAGCATTGGTAACTTCCAGCATTAACACTACCATTTGCAGGCATCTGGGAGCCAAGTTCTTTGAAGCAGGAGGGTAGTGCATCCAGGCTGCTTCAGTGCAGAACTCATTCTCCATTTTGCTCAAAGATTGACTCCTGCACAGACAGGGAGGACTGGTGATGATTTGGAAATGTTTCTGCTGGTATTTCATTAAAGACATTCCATCCATGGATTAATAAATGAAGGCATCTCTCCAAAGCGCCTAGAAGAGTAACACCATCTGTTGAAGATCTTTCCAAGGAAAATTAATGATATACTGTTGTAGGGTAGCAAATTCATACAACCTTTTAATCAACTGACACGCTGGACTGTGTTATCAACAACAGACATCTCTGATCACACAATAAAAAAAGGAAGTCTGTAATTGAGAAGATAAAAAAGATATATGTGAAAGAGCTGACAAGCCGAACGATACAGCCCTGAGACTAGTGTGCAACTAAGAAATATAATTCTGCTGTATATAAAAAATACTTCTTTTGATATATTCATATTACAGTGACAGCTACATGCCAAAAGATACAGCACATTTTTCTAAACACTTTTTAATGCAGAAATTGGAAGCTACTCTCTGAGATCCTATTTAAGGCTGAAGAAAGGTCATGAGGCAAGAATCAAAAATAAGGATAAACTGAACTAATTTAATAAGGTATGAATGAGCACAGGGGCATTTTGAGTTCTGTTTTCCAGTACTTTGGTAATATGTATATTAAACATATATTTGCATTATTTAGTGCAAATTTGGGAGACTGTTGTAGAATCATAGAATCATTAAGGTTGGAAAAGACCTCCAAGATCATCAAGTCCAACCAGCTTGCTGAATGTACCATCTGTATGTGATCCTCAGACTGCACAGGAGGAAAGGTGAGGGCAAGGATCAAAACTCTTGCAGAGACTGATGGACATTGAAGTAACATGACAAATCCTGTATAACCTGCTTTGACCTCATAGCCGACTCTGTTGTGGGCAGGCATTTGCTCTAGGGACATCTGAAGATCTCTTATGACTTGAATTATCCTTCAATCCCATAATCAGACACAGTTTATATTAATACTATTGCTGAAAAGTGGAGAGCACCACATTTTTCAGAAATCAGTCACCACAATTGACTTCATTCGATTCACAAAATTCACTTTATTTATAATTTTGATCTCTATATTTAATGTGTAACTACACTTCTGAATAAGAGGGATGACTCCAGAGATGGCTATCTCAAAAGACAGCATCTTTCAAATGTTAGAGCTGGAGTCAGATTTGCATTAAAATACTGCATAGCCCATTGATACCTGTCATAGCTTGACAGAAAAGTTTTACCACATCATAGAGCTCCAGGCATGTGACTGCTTTTTAAGGATTATTTTAAGAAAGGAAGACACCTACATCTGGAACCCTCTTTGTACAATATCCTAATTTAACTCACAATTAAAGTATGCAGCTGGGGATTTAACTGGAGTCATTACAAGCTACAGTGGTGGCCTACCTGTCACCCACAGCCTTGAATTCACTTGTGATGGGAAGAAAGTCTCTCCTGCTGATCTTTGATTCAAATAGACACAGCACAAATAATTTCCTTTGGTCTTCCTAAGAGAAGGCAGTTCCCAGCCTGAGCAGCTGGGGTTGGCTTTACGCCCAAAAAAGGCTGAATGGATGGATTTAGGGAAAGAGTCATAAAATGACTAATCGAAACAGCAGTACCTAGCCTTCTCAATAGTCACATGCTGTGCTGACATTTTCGGGCAGGTCAACTCCAGGTGGCCCAGTTACTCAGTGGCATTCAAATCAAGTCTTATAATGTGGCCCTATTAGGTCCAATCATTAATACCCATTTTTGCCAGTGCTAAAACACTTAGACGAGGCTGCAGGTGACTCTGCAAGCTCTCAAGACAAGAACCAGTAATGAATGTATAACCTGCTGAGTAATGAGGCCATTTCTAGGTAGAGATGAATGTTTACTTGGGAGCAATCTTATGGTTCACTTCACCTGAAAACCTTCTCAGAAGAATGCAGATGCTGCCTTATTGGATTTCAAGGGGAAACATCACCTGAAGAACCCTCCAAGGTTCTAAATTTTAAAAATTTTTATTTCAAAGAATTTCACAGAGCAATCACCAGGGGGAAAGACACCTACTCGATCAGGATTTTCCAGGATGTCTATGAAGCACTTTATTAGCAAAGTTGCTGAAGTCCTCTTTCTGGCTATAGGAAATACATAACTTGTGGGACATTACCATCACCCATTACCATGGTGACTGAAAAGATGAGTTACAGGCACTGATAACAACTTCATGGAGCACTGAACATTGAAGATTTCCAACTTCTTATAGCTAAGCTGGATTTCAAGCTGCCCAGCATTTTTTTTTTCTTTTTTTTTTCAAAAAAAACTTCAGAGTCTGGAGCTGAAATCTTACATATTGGAGACAAATATCTTCAGTAAATGTAGGACATACAGAACTGTTTGCATTGGCTCGTGTGGGCTTGTACGAAGTGTGGAATGACTGGTCATGCCCTGCATATGTACGGCATGCCTTCTCCCAGCTAGCGATGCTTTCACCTTGCAGTGATGTGTTCTTCCACATATTGTGTTGGGTATTTGCCAATCTCCTGCATCTGTGGGGCATTTCGGGGGAACTGTTCCTTCTCATTTCTTGTGACCTGAGACAGCTTTGCACACCAAAGGCCACTGATCATATGAATAAAAACCTCCTTTTCCCTTCAAACCCTGCCCCAGCCTTCTCTTTTCCTTTTTCAATCAGCGACTGACAGATTTTCTGGCTATGATAGAAAATACAAGCCTGACTCTATCAAATGACTCACCCTGTTGTGACCTCATTAGAACTGCTGCAGTTCCACTTGGGCTCACAAGCCAGGGACTGGGGCTCACCCAGAGGGGCAAAGTAAGCTCCTATCACCTTGACAAATCATGATGTCAGCAGCATGTGCTTGGATTGCAGTCTACCAGCACCTAACAGGATCAAAAGGTTTTTCTGAACAGATTGGAACAACCATATTTTCAACCACTGTAGTCAGGTATCTCTGAGGTATCTTAAGAATCACCATGTACTCACATACTAAAGAAGTTTCTGTTTTAGTTACAGGACAACTCTGAATGTCAATCCTTTGTGAATATCACCACCTTTACATATCAATTCTGTGTTGGGATAACTTAAAGAAATAAGATCCACATATGTAAGTTCATACTTCTGCTGTTTTGAAGAGACGTATGCAAAACTTTTCACAATGTGCTTAAACTAGTAGGCAAAGGCAGAAGATAGACACACAGTCTGTCACGTGTCTTCAATACTTTAGCATGGGTTTTCTAATCTGGTTAGGAGAGCAACTGAAGGGATATTGCAGCTGTTCCTTGTGTATGTTGGATGCTTTATAAGATCCGCCTCTGAAGCTTTATCTGTGCTGTACAGTGTGTCTTGCATTAGCGATTTATATAGTGGTTGCTAGCAAGCAGGTTTGTTTACAAAGCACAGTGCTGGCCCTGGTGGTGTCTGTTACGAGTTTTAGGAGTAGTTCAGCTGTGGTACTGTGATACCTGCCCAAGTTAAATTACATTTCCGTGCATGGACCAGATCCAAGTACATTAAAGGCAGCAGCAAAATCTAGCTCTACCTTAAATCTATCACTAAAAGATTTTAATTCCAGCTAAAGGTAATTTATTGGTTTTCCCTGAGTGAGGACCTGGAAAGTATGCATACAAGAATATGCTAATTATTTAAAGCAAGTTAGTCCATGGTTTGTCTGTAATGTTTTGAGGTTAAAAAGTTAGGGAGAACTACAGCTCTACATATAAAAGCTGGGGTTATTCACAGATGATGGATGAAGCAGAGACATGAGACACTTCTGAGTCCAAACACAAAACCATGCTGTGCTCAGGCCTCAGCTGCAATCCTTCATAGCCACCAGACCCTGCACATCACCCTAAAGATAAGATTCTGCAGCTTTAAGGAGCAATGTGCTTTTCTCTGAGAGACAGAGCACCTCAGCAGCCCACGAGTACTCAAATACTCCCCCCTTACAAATTTGTTTAGAAATCCCTGAAAAAAAATCTCATTGATCTCAAAATTTTACCACACCATGTTAAGACAATAGGTCTCAAGAAGAGAGAGTCGCAAAGGTCTGAAAGAGTCCTCTCACACATGTTCAGTATTCACATAGAGCTATGCGAGGGGAGGGAAGGAGTAGGCTTGCTTGTGTAACTCCAGAAGCTGAGGAGAAGCTGTGAGGGGTTGAAGAGTAATACAGAACAGTTGCACTGACACTAATAAATTGAAGCACACAGGGGGGCAGTCCTGAGCACAATTCCCCAGGACAGCACCCTTGTACATCACACTGGCTGTGCCTGTGGTCCCACTGCTCCCGTGCAGGAGGGAAGGACCCTACCAGCCACCCTTTTCCTGTGGTGGTGGGCAGCTGGCAGAGGAGCCGGTGCCTTTTGGCTCTGACCATGGCTGAGGTGGGAGCATGAGGGGCACAGAACCACCAAGGACCTGCTTTTCCCTTCCCCATTCAATTTCTGTGTATGCAAGAGGCACTCACAGAACTGTGCAGAGGCTGAGGGCTGGGGCCATGTAGGATGTAGCCACTGCCGCAGCTGTGGCCTTTGCCTCCTCTGTCAGTTCTCCATTCCTGCAAGAGTGACTGACTTTCCTCGCAGTTTTTGTTCACCAAATCCAGGCTTGAGGGCCCAGATTCCCAGCTGCTGCTGATGGCTTTTGAACGAGCTAGCTCCTGGCCCCAGGTATCAGCCCCGAGCCCTTCAGAGATCTTTTCTGTAACTACCTGTAGTCAGGCCTGGCAGTCCATCTCCCAGCTCCTTCACATAACCCCACAGGGTATCACAAAGACTGAAGAGAGAGAAAGGATCAAAGTGGTTAGGAGAAAACTTCACCATCCCATGGCACAAAGTGGTCTCAGATGCTTGATTATTACGAAGAAATTTTGTCTCGTGAAATTTTTCCAGTTTTCTCTGAAGAGCCGTTAGACAAGGGTGTGTGTATCAAAGTCACAGACCTTTTCCACTGGCAGCCATCTGAGAGTTTTAATTGCTTGAGAATATATTTATTCCATAGTATACTATAGCTTTGAAATAAATTCCTAATTCCTGCCCAGTTTCATATTCAAAAGAACCTAGTATTTTTACCTCTCTCTCCCTTATGGCTACTTTGGTAAAAATAAATTATTTGCTACTAAAATGTCTTGAAAAATCTAGCTAGCATGGGGAAGGTTTTTTCCCCCTCTCATCTGAAAAGCTATTAGTATGTTCCTCAGGGTAGAGGTTATTAGTTTATACCAGCAATGTACTAAAAAATTCTCTCCTTAACCCTCTCACTATGCAGAGGAAGACTATAGATGTTTGCACCAGAATTATGATGCTGGGACTAATTACTGACCAAGAAATCATTTGAACAGAGGCATGACAGTAAGTAGCATTACACTTTCATACTACAGTATTCCTGATATGAGTAGCTGGGTCCAGAGCATCATTACGGGTATAAATAGCAACTTCTAGAAGTGTTTGTGCTCCATCTGCAGTGCAAAAGAGGACTGCTGAATGACTTGGCACAGGCAAAACTAAAAGCAAGGAAGAGGAGAGAAAAAGAAAGGAAAAAAAGCTAGCAGCATCATATATAACTTAGGCCTTCTGTTTTGCTACTAGTTTAAAGTTGGTTTGTCATCACTAATTCAGTAACTGGATCATGTATCAAAAACTGCAGTAACAGTGAGAAGTTTGGTTTTCTGTTGGTCTCACCTGTAGCCAGTTCCATACTTTTCAAAAACTGGGTGGGCAAACTGGCACTCTGGAGGACAAAATAGTGAGTTTTGGTGTGGTCAATAACAAGAGGCAGCTGTAATGCTCTGCAGCTGCTGGGGAACAAAACAGAAATTTTGTAGTGACTTGTGTATTTGCACACGTAAATTTCAACTGAAATTTAAGAGAATAATGCAGTAGCAAACAAACAGTATAGGCTATTCAATGTCAATATAATTCTAGCAAAGGAATGTAAGATGTCTCTGTTGGCAATGGGAGAAAAGTAGCCACTACCACCTGGAGAACAATCTTGTCCTACTTGTTCCTTTTCACACTCACCCTGAGATGCCAATTAATGAGAAGGGCCTGGTAAACCCAAAGGTTTCAAAGCAGCTGGTTTGCAAGAAGAATCTCCATGTGGAAAGAAACCATTTTAAGAGCTTCTGGGGAAGACAAAAAGCCATATGAATTGAGAGCTGCTTTGAGACCATGGTCTTGGTGGAACTTTCACTGCTAGCCTTCCTGCTTTCAAAACACAGCTGAATTGCTGCTTACTTGCTACACTTTTCTTACACACAGCAAGAAAAGGACTTTTTCAGAGCTCTGCTCATATTAAAAAACCACTGATTTTTGTGATTCATTGGTGTTTGGGAAGCCAACTAAGCAGAGAAGTGAGAAAAGAAAGACACCACAAGTTTCATCACCATGCAGAGCGAGGCCCCTGAAACACCTGCTACACCTCCCCTCTCTGGTTTTTCAGCAGCATTTCCGGAGTTGAGCTGAACTCCGGCTATTGACTCAAAGTACAGCGTGTCCCTTCAACAGCACAACCTTCCTAGTCATGCTATGTGTCTTCTTTGCAATAAATATTATTCCTGATCTGTTTTAGCACTTGATAGAATATATTGGGAAAATGTCACAAATATTTCTGATGAGGATTATGCGGGGGGAATAAGGTATGTCCCTTTAAATAGAGCGACTCAAAAAAATTTGCATTTTTCATGGTAAAAGCTCTAAACTGTCTTCACTTCACATGTGCAACATGAAAATACAAGTTAAATGCAGATACAAATTCTGACACTATATTCACAAATACGTTTTTAAAGTTTATACTGAAAGACCTGTTTCAGATGGCAAACTGAAAATACTACAGCCTGAATGTTCTCTTCCAGGACACACAGGCCCCCAGAAGGAGAACCCACAGAAAAATCATAGGGGTATAATTGGCAACAGGATATCATATTGAACATTGCTTATCTGACACAACTTTTGTTCCGTTCCAAAGGGATGGAAGCTGTTCTGGATACGAGGAATGAATCAGACTCAAGAGGCTGCCAAGAATGAAAAAAGATTTAAAATTCCACAATCATAAATGTTACTTTATCACAGAATAGAAAAGATGGTAATTTTTGCAGAAAAAATAAATATATACTAGATAAACATCAGATGTATAGCCTGTGTCAGCCCAAAGAAATGTAAAAATTAAAAATTTGGCTTCATATCAAAACCACTGATAGCCTGGACATTGAGCTACATTTGCTTCTCATTTAATTATTTAATTATCTGATTAATATTAAAATTTGACTTTTTTTTTGTTTCAACTAGATTAAATTCCATTTGGCTACGATTCAGATAATAAAGCTCTTGAGATAATTTTAACTCATCAGGCTTCCGGTAGAATGCCAGGTAATTTGTATGTCATATGTATTAAAACAGGTCACACCTGATTTGCTCTTAGTTAGAGCCTCACCGCAATGCGTTGCAATATGAATAGTTACATGCATCTGTCCATGGTGTAAATGACTACAGCAGGTTTGGGGTCGCTACTTCAGCTGCTTTTTAATGGATAATACAACTATAGAATTTCTGATTAAATATAAGTCAAGTGAGGAAACCTACCAGTTTAATTAACACAGTGATGAGTTTGCTTCCTTTGCTTCCTATTTTCCCTCACAAAATCATCTCTTTAGCTTTTCTTTTTTTTTTCCCCACAATGACCCAGATGGAAAAGTACTGCATTTGCAAGAAAAAATCCTTTAAAGAGAGCCTTTCAATTGTCAGCAATTTGTTTAAGTGTTTCAAATTCATACCTGCTCATCATCCATTATTTCTGTGTTCCTTTTGATTCTTTATTAAAACCAGAACTTAAAAATTAGGCAACCTGTAGCATGATGAGAGGAAGTGGGAATACAGCAACTTGCACAACTATATGTAATAAGTAATACCGTAAGTAATAATACCTATTAGTAGCAATTACTAATATTTAAGCATTGCTGATCAAATAGGTGTAAAAGCCACACGTTCTTACGGTGTGATTGGTCGTGGAGAGGTGGGCACACTTTCTGCCTTGCTATCACTCATGATGAAATGATGCTATCACTATGATAAAAAGACCAAATAGGCAGTTTTCTTGTTTTTAGCCATCTGCTTTTATATTGGCCTGTGTGACCGTTTCTGTTCCTGTAACAAGCACTGTCATTTTTGATTTCTGGGGCATTCTACAGGCAGAGAAAGGCCCTGTACACAGCATGCAAGCAAATCACACGCTTCTATGTCGTTGCCTGGCCATTGTTAGCCTAAGGTTTGCCAGAGGCTAGGGTGAGGAGCAGGAGGAATGCCAGCAGGGCTGGTGCAGACATGTAGATGGAGCGGATGAAGTGGGTTCGTGCATAGGTCCTTGGAAAGAGCAGAGTGGGAAGGCATGCTCCTTGGGTGTGAGCATATGACAGGCTTTGGACACCACAACAGCATACCCCACAAAAGGATACCCCTTCTGCTGCTGCACTAACAAAGGGGCATGCATGACACCAGCTAACAAATCCACCATGACTGTCATGCCAGTGGGATACTTCTGGGGTGAGGATGTGGCATTGCAGGAAGGGTTAGCTGCAACTATTTTTGCATCGTTAGCATCAGATGTTGTTCTCTCTGTGATCTCCAGCCTGAACCCCAGATATTGAGCTCTGCTGTCTTCAGACACCAGCCTACATTTACTATTTTGACTCCTACATGCATTAATCTATTATGGCCTTTGCAACTGAGCAAAGTTGTCAGAGTTTTTTTGCAATCATCAAGCAAAGATGCCAAATGTCTGGCAGCTCTACGCCACTGGGAAAAAAGTGCTGAATAGACTTTATAAAGCAAAGTTATTATCAAAGCCAAAGAATTCTGGTTGATGCTGTCTCTGTGACCTGTCCCTGCTGGCAGGTGGATGGTGATTGACATGTACTCTGAATGTACATGTGCTGTTTGAGACAAGCTGCTCAGGGGGTAATGATAAAATGCAGGCAATGCTATCTCTTGTACAGCAAGAAAGGGGCATCCATATTTATTCCTTTGTATCAGTAACAAGTTCAGAGAAGAACACTGCAACTTTGGAGAAACTTGGGTGTCTGTGTTAAGGCATCTGTTCACCCTACAGCAGTAAGGATACAGGTATCTACCAGCGGCAGAGATTCCTAAGGGGAAGGTAGAAAGAAGCTGTCTCTTAGAAGCAGGTGATTCATTCTCTCTAGGGTACCAATTACTATAGACACAACAGGCAAGCCTTGCTCTTTTACTGTGCTGGCAGCCCTTAGATCACATCATCTCAAGGAATAGCCAAAAGGCATTTTCAGTGACTGTCTCCAGCAGCAGGAGGGAGGGAAAAACTAGGTTAGCAATCCATTTTGCCTAGTTAGGCAATTTTCAATTCTGTGTTTCAGGGCATTAAAAAAAAAAGTAAAAAAGGAAACCCCAAAACCAATCCTTAAATGCCACCTAGTGGTAAAAGCTACTTTCTTTTAACATCCCTGCTTTACAGGGAAACTCAAGTGGAAAAGGACCACTGCGTGAAGTCATGGTTAGACCCGTTTGGATTTCTGAGTTCACTTCACATCCTCACCCTTGAGTATCTCAAGGTCAGAAGCTCTAGTAGTATTGGAAATACGTTCACAGGGCTCAAGCTCTGCAGTGCTGTGTGCTGTGACATCTCACTTTCAAACGCCCCAACATGGGAGCTGGATCTCTAGCTGCAAACTGGGGAGCCTGCCCTTGCAGCAGGACAGTGTACCCAGGTCCTGTACAGGTACCTGTACAGGTAGGTCTGCTACATGCAGTTGGTGTCTGTGTGAATACAGAAGCCTTGAGATGCTGTGAAGGGAGACAGCTACCCGTGGTGCAGGGACAAAAGCAATCTCACATGCAGAAACTTTAAAGGCTTATCTTAAAACTGGTTCAAAGTCGCTGCAGCAGGATTGTAGGAAGTAGTTCACTGATTCTGTTTAAAATCTCTGTGCTGTCTCAAAACAAGCTGTCAACACCGTCTGAAATGGTCTACGCAGTACAAATTCCAACTAAAATTAGTGACCTCTTGCTGGTACCTTGCAGCCTTTCACAAGCAATTCCTGGTCCTGCTTGACAAAACCCCTGTGCCACAATGTCCTCAGTACCTATCAGAAAGGAGGTCATTGACCAGTTGTCTTCTGACAATGTTCTGGGGCTGCTTTTCTCCAGAAATACTCCTCATGTCTCTGAGAGGATTCTGCTGAGACCCCCAATCAGCTCAAGACTAGAGCAAGGCTGAAACAGTTATCTGCCCAAACTCTGAGGAACTGCATGAAGTTCTCTGGCATGACACAGACATTCTGGTCTCCTGTAGTTTTAACTCCGCATTACAACAGATAAGCCTTTAATCCACCCACAGGCATTTTGCCACCTTTAAAGCAGCACCATGGCAAGGGGTAGACAATGTGACCCCAGTGGGTGTAGTAAAGAACTTGATCTCTGAGAAGTGCCACTGTAGACAATGCTCCCACCCTCAAAAAAGCTTAGGACAACACCAGAGCACCTAGATCACATTTGGAAGTATCTATTTTTCAAGCAATGTCTATCCATATGAAAAGGAGGGTGTTGGCAGGGAAGAAAAGCCAATCTCTGGATTCCCTGCCGAAAAGAGCTGCAGCTTGATCTACTTCAGCTGGTTTTTTCTTTCATTTCCCTGTAGCTGACTTCTCTTTAAGATATATGTATAGGTTGTGATGTGTGCAGTAGTGCTACTATTACTTCAAATAGGTTGTTAGGGCACTGAACTTGGCATTTATCATTGCCTGATCAAATGTGATATGCTGATGAACGAATCATTAAGTTCCAGGAAGACTTTTGAGTATTTCCCTGTGAAAATCCATAGCTCAAGGTATGCCATCACCACCTGAACAACTTCTTTGAGAATCTCCATGTCATTGCAAGGCTAGAAACAAGTATCAGCCAGGCCCAGAACCACCATTTTCTAAGAAACCCCAACCCAGAAAAAAGCAGACAGAGATCTACCCCAAAACCTGCAATGCAGTGGGGCTGGCACCAGCAATCCACATGGAGAAAGAGAAGACAAGACACAAGGATACAGGATTACGAGCATCAAGCTTACAAACCACAAGGAATTTGGAATCGCTATGTTTAAGCTCACTTTTACAACAGAGAACACACATGTAATCTCAGTCACAGAAGCCTTTAACATCTCAAAGGTTGGACAACACCTTGAAGACTTTGATGGCAACAACGGCTTCAAGCACTCCTCCACCTCTTTGCACTGCTCCTCAGGAGAAAGAGAAACCAGGAAAAAGCAGTAGATGAGGACCACATCCTCCACTGGGGTAGGAGATTGAGGGAACCGAGAGAGCAATCCTGGAACCATGCAAGCTGTGTTGGCACACGTGTCTGCAACCCTCTGTTGTTCCCGCATGGCATCAGCAAAGGGAAAGAACAGGCAGTAAAGAGCTCTGTGTCTTCACCCTTCCTACACCTCCAGGCCCTCTCTGACTGTGTTGGGCTCCTGAATTTTGCTCATGCAGGCAGCATGCTCTGTGGCATTTTCTTTGATGCAGGCTTGGGCTTGTGACAGCTGTGTGGTGAGGATAGCTCTCCTGGAGATAATGCCTTTAGCCAGAGTCTGTGTTTCAGCAGCCCTGCTATCCATGCTTCCTTCCTTCCACGCCATTTCATCTGTCTTCCACAATCCTCTGTCCTTTGGTGGCAAAGGCCCCTGCAACCCAAGTCCTCATCTCCTTTTAATACAGAAGGTGCAGGAACTAGGCATCTGTTTTCTGTGCAGCTGGATTGGTTACCACCTATATTTCCAAGTGTAACTACCCCATCCCAGAGGGTCAAAGAGGAGTACGCATGGGGTGGATGCAACAGCAGTTCATCAGTCCATGATAAGGGCCCACCAAGAACAGGGGTAGGAACGCAGCATATTCAGAGGCACCGACAGATTGGTGCCAGGGATGCATATCACCTCCCCCCTGTGGTGGGTAGGTCCCCAGAAATTGCTATGGCTAGCATAGCTGAACCCGCCTCCAATGTGGAGTCCTCCTTCCAAGAGGAGGAGTCAGAGGATGGGACCAGTGTTTAGGATCCACCCCTCCCTTTGGGATAGGGTGTCACTCAAGCCCCATACCCTCCCTGTTTTCTCGAAAGCTCTGCTGTGTTCGGTATGCTATTGGTTTATGGTCTTTGTACCCTCCCCTTGGATGTTTTAATTGGTTTCTGAACCCTTGGATCCTCCCAGTACCTGTTTCCCCATTGGATGTGTTCCCAAACTCCTCCCCTTTCCCCTTTCCTTTAAAAGCTGATGCATCCTGAGCTCCTGCGAGATTTCTCCTGCGCAACTCTCCCTCCCAGAAACCCTCTCCTTTTCCCTCAATAAAGGAGATCATGAGGAGACCCCCTCCCGAGCCTTTTGCCTCCTGAGTGCTTCCTTTATACCTGCACTTCGTCTGTTGCTCTCCCTGAGCCTGACACGCCTCAGCAAGATCCACCCTTGCAGCGCCTTGGAGTGGCACCACAAAGCCACGGACCCTCAGGCACCGAGTGCCGGCACTGGGGCTGAGGACAGCCTGATAGCGCGAGGCACCGACTACTACAAGTGGCGCACCGAACAGGAACCAGAGAACCTGAAGAGGCATCCAACGGAACTCGTGGTTTCTGGAGAACCTGCTGAAAAACAGACTTGGTGTTGCCTACTTCCCTGCGTGTAGCACACCCCCGTTTTAGAGGGTGGTGCTCCCAGGGCTGGATTGCCTTCAGTTAGCATCGCCAGAGAACAAGGACCGACGATGTGGACTGGACCAATCCCGATCAACAGGAGGACTGAGCGTTGACACTTCAGTTAGAGGGGCAGCAGTAAGGGTAAGAAAACCCTGCACATACACAAAATTGGGCCCAAAAACATAGAATTGGGATTAAATTCCCAGAACGACAAAATTTTACTACCCCTCTTGTTTTTGTTAAGTTTTACATTTTGTAGACACTGCGGGTGGGCTAGTTCAGCAAGACATGGGTAATAAATTGTCTACTGAACAACGAGAGTTTTATATCCCAGATCCCAATTCCCTAGAAAATGACAAAGCTAAATTTTCTAAAAGCCTTCTTAAAAAATTCACCCGGTGGATTTTTAAAGAATTCCCAAACATGTCCCCGGGAGATGCTAAATCACAAAAATTCTGGGACAAGATAGAAAGGAGGCTAGTATTTTTGCAAAATAGCGGAGGTCAGTCGGTTGGGCAGTTTTTTACGCTCTCGGCTTCGATCCGCATGATTTTAGAAAAACAAAAAAGACAAAAAAGAAAAAGTTAAGACCACAGTTGCGACCCCATCCCCTTTACCTGTCCCCCGTNGTGGCAAAGGCCCCTGCAACCCAAGTCCTCATCTCCTTTTAATACAGAAGGTGCAGGAACTAGGCATCTGTTTTCTGTGCAGCTGGATTGGTTACCACCTATATTTCCAAGTGTAACTACCCCATCCCAGAGGGTCAAAGAGGAGTACGCATGGGGTGGATGCAACAGCAGTTCATCAGTCCATGATAAGGGCCCACCAAGAACAGGGGTAGGAACGCAGCATATTCAGAGGCACCGACAGATTGGTGCCAGGGATGCATATCACCTCCCCCCTGTGGTGGGTAGGTCCCCAGAAATTGCTATGGCTAGCATAGCTGAACCCGCCTCCAATGTGGAGTCCTCCTTCCAAGAGGAGGAGTCAGAGGATGGGACCAGTGTTTAGGATCCACCCCTCCCTTTGGGATAGGGTGTCACTCAAGCCCCATACCCTCCCTGTTTTCTCGAAAGCTCTGCTGTGTTCGGTATGCTATTGGTTTATGGTCTTTGTACCCTCCCCTTGGATGTTTTAATTGGTTTCTGAACCCTTGGATCCTCCCAGTACCTGTTTCCCCATTGGATGTGTTCCCAAACTCCTCCCCTTTCCCCTTTCCTTTAAAAGCTGATGCATCCTGAGCTCCTGCGAGATTTCTCCTGCGCAACTCTCCCTCCCAGAAACCCTCTCCTTTTCCCTCAATAAAGGAGATCATGAGGAGACCCCCTCCCGAACCCTTTGCCTCCTGAGTACTTTCTTTATACCTGCACTTCGTCTGTTGCTCTCCCTGAGCCTGACACGCCTCAGCAAGATCCACCCTTGCAGCGCCTTGGAGTGGCACCACAAAGCCACGGACCCTCAGGCACCGAGTGCCGGCATTGGGGCTGAGGACAGCCTGATAGCACGAGGCACCGCCTACTACACCCCCCTCTCCATTTTCACCTGCTGCAAACCTTTAGGAACGTGTGCTGTTTGAAGTGCTGGCATAATTTTTCATTGTCATTTCACTGCTTAAATTTTAACATCCATTATTTTTACAACTGAATATTTAGCTTGCAGATCAAAGGCCTGAGATAAGGCCAGTATTTTAAAAAGAAGGCAGTGCAAGTCTCTAAACTTAATCCAATTTAACACAGGGCAGTGAACGAAATCTTTGCTCTTTCACAAAGTATCTCCCTCCAGCTCAGGTCCTTTTTTACTTATACACATTAGGTGAAACCATCCTGATACAAACAAAAGCATTACCCAAAATGAAAGACTTTTTGATGGAGACAATACACTAATTCTCAACTGATGAGACATACCTTTCCAATGAGAAATTACAGGGGAACAAAACTGAGGTCTGAAACTGTGTTGGTTACTTTAGTATCTCATAGGACCTCCACTCCACACTACAGCTTTATTCCCTTGTAGAAAATGCTTTAAAGAAGACAAACCACATGTATTTCTTGCCCATTTCCTTTGAGTTAGGATATGGGTAGATGTAGATTTGCTTCTTGCCTGCTCATGTAAGCCGCCTTGTAGAGCGCCGGCATTTGATTCTGGTGGTTTCCAGTCAGAACAGTACTTAATGAGCAAAGCATTACTGCATGACTTGATGGTCTTTGCAGTGAACAGCAGCATTCTTGCTAAATTAGCACTGCAAGATACTGTGGTTTTCAAACCCATGTCTTTGAACTTTTTTGAAATGAAATACATAAAAAATATGTGCATGTATATGAAATGTATACATTACTTCAAGTAATCAGGTGAAACCCAAAATCTAGAGGTGGTGCATCATTTGGGACATACCTGAAAGCAGGTGTAGCTGTCCATGTATGCAATACATTCACTGCTGTCAGATTTAGAAATTACTAGGCTATGACCTACTATAAGGTACTTCTTGTTTCTGGAGCAAGACACAGAAGCGACAAAGTGTATCACACAGTTCGTTAACAACTGAGAAGCACCGTGGTCATCAGAGACAAAGCACACTTCAGAAAAGAAGCCTGCGAGGTTAAGGCTGCAAAATTAAGATATTAAGATGGAGCTCAGAGGGAAAACCTAAGAACCTTCTGCAGCTGCTTCTAGAAATCTCATGAACAGAAATTTATACAAGGTTGCAGTACTGCAGTTCTCAGCACTGCCTTCGAATGCTGTCTAGATGGCTCCATCTGTAACAGCCTCCAGACACGGCACTTTCTAGCCAGGATATTGCTATGGTTTGCCACACTGTAGACTAAGAAGTCTCAAGAAGCTTCCCCCTTCCCACTCCAAAACAAATACACAAATAAAAAAACACCAAAAAAATAAACCCAAACAAAAACGTGCCGTGCTTTTTACTTTTGTATAAAAGCACACGCTGGAATTACTTTTCACTCTGCTATATGATGCAGGTGAAACTCTGAG
>VZRJ01007974.1:26540-51862 GCA_013397565.1 Ptilonorhynchus violaceus | reverse complement strand
CCCAGCGCCTGTACCGCCGGGAGCGGGAGGGCAGCGAGGCGCTCAGAAGGCAGGTAGGGCCCCCCTGAGCCCCCTCGAGCCTTCCGTCCCCTCCGGGCCGGGCGGCAGTAACCCCCGCCGCCGCCACCCCCCGACCGGGTGCGCTCGGGCCGCCCTCCGCTTGCCCCTCCAGCTGACGCGCCCTTTCCACCCGGTTGCGCGGCTCCTAGAGCCTGCCGGGCTCTCCTGGCCTGCGGGCGGCCAGAGCCGGTTTGAGCTCCCGAGGCAGGGCTTGGTGGTGAGAACGGTACCTCCTTCTCTGCCACAGAGCTGGATTTGCAGTCAGAAGGAAAAACTACATTTAGCAGAAGGAAAGAAGTTTATGAAACAAAGTTTGAGGTAGAGTGGAAGAATTACCCCGTGAATGCTTATGGCAAAATACGGACGTTTAGGGGAGACCTTATTGCAGTCTACAGCTTCCTTATGAGGGGAGGCGGACGGGCAGGCGCTGATCTCTTCTCTATGGTGACCAGTGACAGTACCCGAGGGAATTGCCTGAAGTTATGTGCGGGGAGGTTTAGGTTGGATATCAGAAAAACGTTCTTCCCCAAAAGGGTGGTGGGGCACTGGAACGGGTTCCCCAGGGAAGTGGTCATAGCACCAAGCAGGACAGAGCTCAAGAAGTGTTTGGACAATACTGTCAGGCACGTGGTGTGACTCTTGGAGATGTCCTGTGCATGGCCAAGAGTTGAACTCGATGATCCTTGTAGGTCCCTTCCAGCTCGGAACATTCTGTGGTTTTGTGGTTTGTAAATGCCACAGTTCATCCCCACAGAACAGTGGTCATTGCTTGAAATCCAGCTTTACAGGGGAGGCATCTTAGGAATAACCTCCATTAATTTTTCTGCTTCTCTGTGAGCAGAAATTACGTGTTCCATTATACCAACCTTTCAAGTGCAAAATTGTCTCCTGCCAAACAAAATCACTTGAAACGCCTGTGATGCTGTTGTGTTTTGTTTGAATTATGGAATGCAAAATAGGCTGACATTCTTTTCTGAGATGCAGACCACTAAAATGCAGTATTGTGTCCTTAACATGCAAATTTTCTTTCAGGTAGAAGAACTCACTAAAGAAATTCGTAATAGAAAGGAGAAAGATACGTCTAGTGTAGAAGTACAGACAGAGGACTGTGCTGCGTGGTCACAAGCAGGTAGAGAGGGTGGTGACAGTTTAAATGGGGATCTAGAACAGTGTTTTAGTCTGAAAATTTTATAATATAAAGTACATTTCAAGTCTGTATCCTTTGCTGAATTAAACTCAGTAACCTGACATTATCTTTCAGACCATTTCTTATTTATTAATTCGGGATAAAATGTAGCACAGACTAGCAGTGTTCATGCTATTATAATTTGTTACAATGTAGTAATTTGTTACATAGTAGTAATCTCATGTTACCAATTTTTGAAGTACATTTAAACAAGACATAATCTGTTCAGTAGGAGTAGAATGAATTCAAAGTAGAGGCACTACCCAATGTTTGATTTTCATTAGACTACTTACTTGCATACATTTTTAGTTTAAGATTTAGCATCCTTAAACTGTATTAGGAAAACACTGCTTTGCTAATCTGTGCAGCTTCAACTTTTCTTTTCCCCCCCTGTAGATTATTACTACTATGAAAATTATTACAATCACACTGATACTCAAGATTGTGCATCTGAACTACGAGTACAGCATAATCATGGGACTGAAGACACTGAGCATAATTCCACACAGGAATCAGAGACAGGTGTTAATATTCTGCTAAGGAAGGATAGCACCAGAGTTATTGAAGATGGAGAAGAGGAAAATTTCATCCAGAATTCCCAGGTTTTTGAAATGTCTGGAGTTTTACCAGCTTTGAAATCAGTACTCTGTTAATATTCCATCTAAAAGACATGCTTTTGGTCCTGATGTCTTTATACAAAATGATTTTTTGTGATAGTCTGGTGCTGATAATATCAGACAAACATCCTTGTACTTCAAAACTGGTTCTTTTTGTAGTATGTTCCAAGTGTAGCATCCTCTTAGATTTGTGGTTTGGAGTTTGAGAGTTTTTGTAAAAAGGCACATATGTCCTACATAGCCTGGAAGCAGGACGTTTTTCATCAGCAGAGTATGTCCAATATGGCCATGCTGATTTTCTTAAATAGTGCTTTTTATTTTTTATTCCATTGACATAAGGAGGCAACATATAAGGAGAAGAACATTGTTGGCGGGGTTTATTTTGTGGTGGGTTGGTTTTCTTCCATGTTGTCCAGCCTTCTCTTAGGTCACTCACTTAACTGAGTTTGTGTCTTAGCATCTAGCAACTGAAATGGAACAGAGAGCAGAAATCTGTTTTAGGAACGCACTGAAAGATGTTCACTGGTTGTAGTTTTGATGTGAATCACTTTTCAGTAAAGCTTGGGAAATACGAAAGACGCCGGCTGAAGTCTTGGTCCCATTAAAATCAGTAGGAGTTTATCAGTGAACTGCAGCGATATTTTTGCCTTCTGAAACAGTCCAAGCTCATGGAGCACTTACCTTTCTTACTTTTTGTTGTCAGGAGACAGAAGATGCTTCAGTACCAGAGGGTTCTTTGGCAGAGAGCTTGAGAGCTGCTGCAGAGGCTGCTGTTTCACAAACCGGATTTATTTATGATGAAAATACAGGATTGTATTATGACCATAGCACTGGATTCTACTACAATTCAGTAAGGATCATTTCCAAAATCCTTGGCATTTTTTCTCTATTGCAAAAGTTTTATTAGTAAAAGTTGATGTGAGCAAAGAACTAAGATCCAAACTGATTTTATGTTTTGAAAAACAGGTTACTGAACATGAATAGTAAGTTTGTCAATTAGTGTTATAATTGTTTCGGTCAAATTAAAGATAGCAGGCTAAGATACAAATTTAGATTTTAATTCAGTTCTTTTTGATATCTGCTAGATCTTTAAGTTACTTGGCATTCTAGAAATTTTACTCTATAAAGCTGATCTGCAGCTCTTTCAAACTTAAAAGCTTGAGCTTAAAGGTGACTTGTTTTCTCTCTTGAGAAAAAGAGAAATTTCTGAAATAAGTCAGTGGCTTTTCCACAGAGAAAAGCATGTTGAGAGAAAATACACAAAATGCTTGTGTTTGTACTGGAGTACTGTTACCAACTAGTTTGATGTTACAAGAAGGAAAATGCTTCTTTAAGAGAAGACATTAGATGATGGATCAGAATTTCTTAATGATTACTTTCTGCTATACGTTTTTCATAAAGCTTTTGAGAGATTTTCTTTTTGTCCTATGAGGTGTGTGTGTGTATATGTATACATACACATACATATGTAGATAGATATACACATATGTAGATAGATATATATACGCTGTCAAATTCCACTGGAACTGCTGTGCTGAAAAGAGGGTTTGTTTGCAGTGTTATATTCAACCCAATTTTTAAAAAATGCGTGAGGTCACAACTGCTTGGTTTGAGGATGTTTCTGGACTTAATTTTTAAGGTCTTAAATGATACCATTGCTTTTGACATACTTTGTGGATTTAGTTAGACACATAAATGTCTGGGGCTACAGATTACAGTTTATGGCACAATTATTCAAAATAGTATCTTTTCTTGGTCAGTAACTGTTCTGAATTACTGGAAATGTTCTTGTATTTTGTTTACTGGCAAAGTTTTATTAATGGGGCCAGGAGCTGCAGAGGTAGCCTCTGTGAGAGGAGGCCAGGGGCTGCCTGGAGATGGCTGGTTCCACTGCAGAGCACAGCACAGCCATTAGAGAAGCTGGCAGTGCCTGTCTGAAGGTGTGTGTAAGAAAGGGCATAACTGCACAGTGGAGTTTGGATGCGGGGGAGGGCGAGTGGGAAAAGCAGCCCTGGAAACACCAGGGGCAAAGAAGAAGGAACAGAAGGAGTTTCTCCAAGCACCAGAGCAGGCAATTTCCTGCAGTCCATAGAGCGAACCACTGAAGCAGATACACTACAGTCCATGGAGGATGCCACACAGGAGCAGCTCCTTGAGGAACTGTGACATGGGGAGAGCCTATGCCAGAACCCAGAGCAGGTTTCCCTGACAGGACCCATGCTTGAAGTAGTTCTTTAAAGTCCAGTGCTGGGCAAGGGAGAAGTAGCAGCAGAGAGGGACTTTCATGAACTGATCTCAGCACCCTACTCCTCATTTCCCAGCACCACTCAGGTGGGGAATGACAGGTAGAGGAGCTGGGAATGAAGTGGTATAGTTGAGCTTCTGAAAGAAAAGAGCTGGGGAGAGGTGTTTTTAATTTGCTCCTTATCTTCCAGCTCTGTTTTTAACTATTTTCAAGTCGAATCTGGATTCCCCATGATAGTGAACTCTCTGTCTTGACCTGTGAGCTTTTCATCTTATTTTCTTGCCCAGTCTTGTTGAGGAGGGGGATAGACAGAGTGGTTGGATGGGCATCTGGTAGCCATCCAGGATCAAGCCACCACAGTTCTTTAGTACATTTGAGTACACTTTATCAGACTTCGAATGTGGTTCCTTATTAATGAGGTGTTTCTTTGAACAATATATTTGTTGAAATGATGATAACATTATTCTTCATTTCTTATAAAGGAAAATCAACTGTATTATGACCCAGCAACTGGAATTTATTACTACTGTGATGTGGAAAGTGGCCGATACCAGTTTCATTCCCGAGTGGATCTGCAGTCTTACCAGGCCTCTGGTACTAGGCACACCAAGGATAAAAAAGGAAAGAAGAAGAGAAAAGAACCAGAGTGGATTGCTGCAGATGAGTATAAGGTAACTTCAGAACTGACAGAGAGAAAATGCAAAACCTGTTGGATTTTTGTCCAAGGCGCAGTTTCTAGGTTGTGGGACATGGTTTTATGCAGAGAATGTATCCGTATTTTTTTAGCTATTTAAACATATTTAAACTATATACAACAGGTTGCTAACATTTAGTTAGTGTTCAAATAACTTTCCTATTGAGTGAATAAGGATTAAGCTTTTAATCAGTATTATTTTATTACTATCCGACTGTAAAGGAGTCTAAAATTGAATGTCAGTGAATTTTTTTTGATTAGCTAGATTACCCTAGAATGAATTCAGAGTGCTCTGTGGCCTGGATTTACATCAAAAATTCAGCATCAATGTCTTGGTTTTGTGATTTTGACTTGTGATCGGTTGGTTGTTGGTTTTTTGTTTGGAGTTTTTTTCAGATTCACATTTTGAATCGAAAAATGTAAATTTTGAAAATACACTCGTACACAATCCTTTCTCTGTGACGGTATTCCAGAGCTCAGTCTATTGGCATTTTACTGTATCTCTGCTATCATTTGGGATTGGTGTCTTTGAAGTTCTGTTTCTTTGCATATTACGCTCTCTTATTAATACTTTACTTGGTCAATACATTTTCATTATCCTTAGTTTGTGGATAAGCCATACGTCTTAATAAATGCCCATTGTAATTAATTTGTATTTTAAGTTACAAAAGTTTTCTGAATGCTAAGAAAGCATACCATGTAGTATATAGTGACTGCCTTGAAACACATTACTCACTCCTAAACACCAAGAAGTTCTAACCTCTGTTAAACCTCAGGAAGCATTTCCTTTACAAACAGTCTTACCAATGTTGAGTCCTATTCTGCAAATTTGTTTTATTATTTTAAGATAAAATCGAATATATCAATTTCTCTACTTTGAGTGCTCCTTGGTTTGCATTCTTCAAAACTATTGCTTTAACCATTGCATAGTTTCATTATGTAGGCCTCAGACAAGCAGACTGGTTGAAATCTGAAGTAATTATGTTACTGTACGGGTACCTGGACATAATAGTTACATAGCATCAGTGCACAGTTAAAAAACTTTAATCAGGAGTGAGGTCATCTGAAAGATTTGAAAATGGAAAGTATTTACATTAAGAACAAGTGCAGTTAGGTTAAATGGATAGTGGTTGTTGACTGATTGCACATTTTATAAACAAATTGTGGCTAATGCAGGAATTTCTACTCCTTGAGGAAACTTCACATGAACCCCTCCAATCTGAAAGCTTGAGCTGGATACTTAGCAACACTAAGTATAATGATTCTTTAGACTTTAAGAGAGCTAATGCAGGGGAAGTGCAGTTTTGCCAGCATCCAGGCTCTGGGCCTGCTGTGTTGGAAATGCTGAATTAGCATTCTGCAACTCTCAAAAGGCACTATCAATACAGAACTTTATTCATCATGTGTCAGGAAAGAATCATGAAAAGGTTGTCAGAACAAGTCTTTATCATTAACTGATTAATAAGACTCTTAAATTTCGTTCTGTGGTAAACTGTTACCTAAACCAACAAGTGTTTATAAAAGTTCTGAGGCATATATAGCTCTGACCTAGCAAATAATGTCGACTACTTTGTAGAATCCCATCACAGTCTGCTTCTGTAATCTGATTATACTAGAAATAGAGGTTTGTCTTTAGCTTACTTTATGTCAATAAGGTACTTTATTTCAGTAGTCTTGTTGGCAGATCTTTTCTGTGAGACTTTCACAGTCACAAGGTAAGAGGTAAACATCCATTTTTTTGTCATGTGTTTTATTGATGGTGAACTGAGTACTTTGCTTTATTTGTGAATTAATTTGTTTGACCAACAAGGTAACACAGAAAACATTTAAAATATACTGTAGTGCCCAGATCTTTCCATCTGTGAACAGGGAGTGAAGGTTAATGTCATAGAGGTAATCAAGGCCTTTTTTATTTGTTTAAACAAAACTGGGGAGAATACAAAGTGAAACATAAAACACTCTCCATTTGAAACGTCAAAAATAAGAGAATGCCTTTTTGTCAGTGCACTTCTTTGTAAATGTACTGCTGGATTTAGAAGAAAAAAGTATGTTACTGACATATTTTACATAGCTGAGTTAAAATATTTCATTCTTGTGGTATGGTTATTAGTCACATTAAAAATTCATTGGGTTAAAAAATCCACATTACATTAGTATAAAAGATTAAGATTTGCTAGAATAAAATATTTTTCTGTTATTAAATGGAAAAATTAAATCTATAAGCTACACAGTCAAGTGCATAGATGAATGGTATTTTCTGGCAATAAAATTATTGTCCAGATTAGTCAGGTATTGGCAAAGGCGCTAATTAGTTCATGCTGGAACAAAACTAAAACCATCTGATTTTAAGTAGCACTTTGTAGTTGAAGCATTGTCTATTGAAATGCTTTTCTCCAAACTCATGCTCAGCCTTCTCCCCTTTCTTCCCTGAACATTGTTGAAATTATTAAAGTTACAACAATGCTTTTGAAGACTAGTACGTCATTACTGCTTTTTCCAATCAATTATTAAAGTGTGCTGCTAGCCTGAAGAATGGCTCCAAACATTGCCTCATGTCTTGACCAAAGTAGGTTTTACTTGACTTTCTTTTTCTACAGATGGTGCAGGTAGGAGAAAGGTTTGGTTTAGTGCCTTGGCTGTGGAGCACTAATAGTGTTAAAAAAGCAGAGTCTAATTCTGGGAATATGTCATTCACCCCCTGAACTTTATTTTTCTTGGGTGAAGCTGAGGTGGTTTATAAGAATATCCATGTGAAACAGGGGAAGACCGCAGTAGTTACAGAATCTCAAAAACTTATTCTCCCTTTTTCAGTTAAAGGAATAAATGTGAACAAATATTGAGAGATATTTAGTATTAAAAATTGCCAAATACTAGAAATAAGGAAATTTAGCAGCTGTGTGCATATATTATCAAGCGTATATTTCTGTGTAGATGATATTGGTAGCTATGGTTTTTACCAAAATTGCATGTGATTTTTGAATGACTTAATTTAAACCAAAGTTAATAACAAAGTTAATACTTTTTTTTATCTAAAAGATATTGTAACTGGAACAATCTGTTAACTTTCTGTTTCTGGTCACAGGAGGGGTTTTTTGTTGTGGTTTAGTTTCTAGCTATTGTGAAGAATTTCATGTACTCAGCTATCTTACATACAGTATTTATTTGTAAGTAGGAAATTGGGATGCTTAACGTGAAGGAAGTGGCAAGTGAATTGTCCACAAATATTGCAGCATTCTTAAAGAAAATCCAGTATAATTCTGAGAATGTAAAGGATAAAATTAATCTATTAAAATATTATTGTGTTTTTAACAAGCTGAATTACCAAACAAGAAAATACTCACAAGTACCTGCTAAAATGAATGTACTTCTAATTGTAAAAAAAACAGTGGAAGGAAACACATGTGCTTGCTATCACTAGGGCAAAGTTCCTCATTTATGCAAGAACTTTCCTTGAAGAGATCCTTTCTTTTCAGTCACCAAACTGAAACTATATTACAAATAGTTGTCTTTTGACTTGTGAAACAAAGTATATTATCTGTTCTTGCTTGCTCTTAATAGAGTTAGGAAATTTTTTTGCCAGGATGAAGAATTAGCTTCTGTGCAGGTTGCGTAAGAGGATTGATGGAATAAACTTTCAGGCATATAGTTTATTTCTGATATCTTTTTGTAGTAGGTCAATAAAAAGGTGGGACAAGAAAAACTGTGTTTTCTTCTGTACAAGAAAAAAACTTTAAATAAGTAAATTTGGAAAAGTTTAAAAGTGAAAAAAATGTGGCATAAATGGTAATAGGATCCCTGGCCCAATATCGAAAGCCAGGGCTTCCATACAATTTGGAGAATAGACTGTGTGCAGTGGTGATCCTACAGTCTTACTGCATTGGTGCCATTAGAAATACATAGCAAAATTTAGAAGGAAGGTCTGACACATGCCATTTTTTACTATAATAGTTTTTTAAATTTAAAGTTATTTATTTTCAAACTACCACCTAGTAAATTTTATTTCAGTGTGGTGCTCAAAATTACCTTCTGCTGTATTCTGCTCCATTATGGATGCATCATAGCTCTCTTCTGTAGAAGAGACAAGCTGGTTTTAGTAGTATTTCCCATAGAACTCTTGAAGCAGTGATTTTTACTTTTTTTTTATCACATGTAGTTTACTTTTTGCTGATATTCGTCCCGTCTTTAGGTACTTCTGTTGACAGAAACCATGGCTAATCTGAAGATTTCTTCTTTTGGATTGGCAGCTTCTGGTAAAGGTAGAGTTGAGACAACAAACACATTAGTCCATGGATGCTTACCTTTAACCTTGATATTTTCATTAAAGGAAAAATAATATCTAGAAATTGATGTTTAGATACCTTTTTTCCTAAAGGAATTAATAAATTTTTTAAGCTATTTGATCAAAATCTATTCACCTGCAAAGTAACTTTGAAATATATTTGAAATACTGTGTAAGTAAAACAACTGAAGAAAACTTTGATGGCATTCTAGAATATTTGGGAAGAGAAGTATTTAGGTTCACTATGTAACATAGAGGGTCTGGACTGAAGAAACTACTCATTCTTTAGGTAAGGCAAATTTCTGTTTCCTGTATTTCAGAGCTGTCCACCAGTGTATAAAATGCCTCCTATGTGATGTAGGAAGAGCCTTTTTTTTCCTGGCATTTAATTAGATTTTTGCATTGGAAAATTGAGTATTGTGTAGGGTGGATGAGAGTAACTGAAGTACTTGTGAAGTGGTTTTAGCATGTGAAAGCTTAGTCATTTGAGTGAAAGAGCTATTTTTAAGTGTTTGAAAATATTTCTTTAGTAAAATACTGAATGTCAGATTAATATTTCAAATTGAGAGAGTCAGTGCTGAAGATCTACTACTCAGCCCTGTAGAAGAGTGTTGAGAACCCGTGATTCTGTTAAGTCACCAACTGAACTTCTAGGAAACCAAGAAACAACAGACTACACATTTGTGAAAAGTTGTACATATTTCTGTGTTTTGTATAAAATAAGTTTATAAAAAATTAGTTTGAACAGTGCAGTTCATAGAATTGAGCTAATTATGCTCACAATAATAAGTTCTCATTTGTAGGCATGCTAAAGAATTGCATGAACATGGATGTTGATCAGCTGTAATACAGAAAAATTGAAGTTTTGAAAGACAAAATGTCTTGCTCTGTAACAGTAAAGCAAAAAGTATAATTAAATGCTTAAAATATTTTGAAACTTTCGTTCAAAACACTTCAATGGCAATGATAATACATATTTTCTAACTAGGAGAGCCTGCATTTCAAAAGGTCATTGTAATCAGTAGTTTCTGGCCTATTCTTTATAAAGCAAAACCATCAATTCCCTTCACACAAGCATGATTTGTTATTCTTATCGCTTCTCGTGGGATACATAAGAATCCTGATTTCATTTGTACTTTTGGTTGACTTTGCCAGGGTTGCAGAAATATGAAGCAGCTCAACTCTGTAGTTAAATAGTTTATTATCGATCAGATTGATCACACCTCTCAACTTCAGTTTAGCAAGAAAAATCCTAGAGATTGTGTGGTAGTACCCCGTGGATAGAAAGTTTTTCAAACCTGGATCTCATAGAGGCAACCCGTGTTTAACACAGGATTGTTGGTGTCGGTCTACTATTTAGATGGATTGGGCAAAGCAACATTCAAAAAAATCTATGTGCCTAATTCCATAGTGTAACAAATTGTTATAATGAGCATATACTTGCATACTTTGTGTCTTGTAGCATGAGTTTGGGATGAAGATTTAGTTAGTTGTCATTGAGAAATTAAGTGCATTGCTAGAATTTATTGCATTGTTCAGGGTAATATTTACCAAATGTTGTGTTTACTGCCAGTTCCTGGTTTTTAAGCAATGACTATGTGGAGGCAAATCATCAGCTGCTGTTTGCAGAGTTACACTTTAATACATGCTACACATGTTCTGTGTTAGTACAGGTAGTCTGTTGTGGTTTAACCCCAGCCAGCAACTAAGCCCCAGGAAGCTGCTCACTCACTCACCCCACCACCAGCAGGACTGGGGAGAGAATTGGAAGGATTGGAGTGAGAGATACAGCAAAAGCTGCACGTGCAAGCAAAGGAAAGCAAGAAATTAATTCACTGCTTCCCTGCTTGGGCAGGCAGGTGTTCAGCCATCCTTGGGAAAGCAGGGCTCCAATACAGATAATGGTAACTGGGGAAGACAAAGGCCAAACTCGCAACATTCTCCTGCTTCCTCGTCCCTCTCCCAGCTTTTGTTGCTAGGCATGATGCCATATGGTATGGAATATGCCTGTGGGTGGTTGGGATCATCTATACAGGCTGTGTCTCCTTCCAACTCCTTGTGCACTTCCAGCCTCCTCGCTGGTGGAATGGTACAAGAAGCAGAAATGGCCTTGGCTTGTGTAAGACTTGCCCAGCAATAATGAAAACATCTCTATACTACCAACCACGTGTTCAACACAAATCCAAAACACAGCCCTACACTAGGCACTGTGAATAAAATTAGCTTTACCTCAGCCAAAACCAATACATAGTCATACATAATGGAAAAGGATTTCTTCACCACAAGATCGTTTCAAATGCTTTAAGGTTCATTCAGTATCCCCATGCTTAATGTTTATAAACTTTGTCAAGATGTGCATTTTAATACAGATCTGTGAAATCATGAAGTGCTCAAAATCCATATTCAGTTTTAAAATCCTTGATTTCATACAAGATTTTCTAAATGTGAAGATTGCATTTTTATCAGTACTCTGCTATTTAGTTCATTTGCTTTCTTAACAGTTGAATGATATATATAAAAATATATCTAATGGAATTAATGTGTTTGACATGTAGGAACTGTGTAGGCTTACTTTTAACAGGATTACTACACCTTTTGTTTAAAATAAACAACATTACACAGTGACCTTGCAATCCTATTCCTTTCTATTCCAGGACTTAGAGGGTTCAGGGCAGAGGGCTAGTGCATTTTAGAGAAACCCTGAACAAACCGATAGTCTTTTAGTTAAAGCATGAAACTTTTTTAAAAATCCCTGATTTTACCTGAGAATCTGGTGTCTTACTGAACGTGTTTCAAAAGTACACTGTTCTACCCAACAGTTAAGAGGAATTTTTGTGTTTGTCTTAGTCTGTGCCACTGATGCGTTTTTACAATCCTGAAGGGGCTTTAATTTCCATGATGTTGACATTCACATTATTTCATGTATCCTGAAATGTTAGATGCTCTATTATGGAAACTCGTGGAAAAAAAGTCAAGGATGTATTTTTTACCTGCTGTATTGCAATATTTGATACAATTAAAGGCAATTGAGTGCATTCACTCTGAACTCAAAATGACAATTTAAAATCTGAGATTTTATTTATCTTTAAAAGCCACTTCTGTTCTCTTTTTTCTTTTTTCCTCCTTTTTGCCCTTTTTTTTTTTTAGGATAATTGTCAAGCTACTAGATTGAGAATTACATTTCCAAGGTACTCTGGCAAAATTAATATGAAACTTTAGATTTCTCAGTTTAAGAAAGTTGGGCGTTTTTTTCTGTTTGCTGATTAAATAAGTGGAAGTGGAAGAACCTGTAATGATCCAATCTGTCTGATATTCCGTAGAGAAATTTTTTGCAGTAGAAAATTCATTTTCAGAATTGTTCTACATAGCATAAGTTAAATTTATACTGTCTATCTGCTATCTTGATTAAAGGCTTTGTTAAAGATGTGGTTTTGAAAGGAGGAAAAACAGTTCTATAGGTGAGCATGAGTGGAGAGTTCAGATATTCTAGACCATGGTAATAAAAAAGAAGGCAAAACCAGGAGGAAGATACAATGAAGATCAATTAAAGAACTTCTAAGCAAGTTGCAAGAGTTGAATAAGAGACAGACAGAAGTGAGTGTCATAAAAGCAAAATAGGAAAATATTCAAGGTGGTGTTGTACAAGTTTGAAAATGAGGACAAAATTCTAAAGTTTCATGTGAGAAAAGAGGAAGGAGTAAGTGAAGTTTAAAAGAGTAGGGCAGTCACACTTCCCCAAATAGAAGATGGTCTCAGTCACATCTAATGGGATGTGAAAATGTTTTTACTGAAACGTTCTGCTGACTGCATGTGTAAAATTTATGGAAATTTAACCATTTCATAATAGTTCTAAAAATAATTCTTCCTAAGCAAAGAATTTACTTCCAGGCTAATAGCATTCTTTAGAAAAACTCAATCTGTAAAGACTCTAACATTGTGTAACTCCCCTCTAGGATTTGGACACAGAAGAGCAGAAATCATCTAACAATCTGAATTGCTCTTCCACTACTGAGCAAGTAAGTTCTACTGAAGAAGATGAGTCTCCAAATATAAGAAAGAAGACTAAAATGGACACAAAACCACGAAACAGTCTAACAGCCAAAGAATCCATTTCTACAGACAGTATAAATTCACATTCACACAAAAGGACACCAGATGCTGCGGCATATACAGACGATACCAGAACAGCAGACACAGAGAGTGAGCCAGAAGAAGGTGAAATTACAGATTCTGAATGTGAAACCTACAGTGGGGAGGAATTAACAAGTGAAGAAACTGGTGATTCAGAAGACTCAGAAAATGAAGGTGAATTATTGTGGATTATGTATGGTATTACTGTATTTTTCCAGGAGCCTGTTCAAAAAACCAGCAGTTTGGATAATTTAAAAAAAATATATAAAAGCATGTAACTTGAGATACTTTGAATTTAAAAAGTTTTATATGTTACCAGAATTTCTCTCCCTCTCTTCACTTGCACAGAAGTAACTAGTAGTGTTTTTATAAAAGCTGTTTCTAACATCCTGTGCTTGTGCAGAAACCTCAGAAACTGATAAAATTTGGTTAGATTAGGAAAGTGAAAGGAGAAAAGAAAGTCTGGTGCTAGAATAGAGGCTCTAGAACAGTAATTCATAGTAATTCTGTGTATTAACTCTCTTAATATACAGTATTTTTGATACTGTTTGTAAACCATGATGTACAGTTCAAAGCAAGATGGGTCTATGGTGGTGAAAAGGAATGTGGAGTAGGCAGTATTAGCTGAAATCGTATTTTGTGTATATTCCAGTGACAACTTGTAAGAAATGGCTATAGACAAGGAACCTGTATACTGTTTTATACAAAAGAAAGTGTTGTCCTAGGTCCTTAAAAAAAAAAAAAGTGAAGGTAACCTGTGAAAACCTTGATGCAGCCAATCAGAACTATGCATATGCAAAGGATATTCCAAATCACAAAATTAAATACAACCTATAGAAAACTATACTGTAGCCTGTGCCCTGCTCACAGTTAAATAGTCAATTTGTTTCTTATGTTTTCATTACTTCACTTAACTACTCAGATTCTAAGTGATTAATGGTAACGCAAATGTGCTTACTACCATCAGGCTTTCAGATGACATTTTCTTCTCTTAATATCCAATTGTGCAGTAATGCTGGAGTAATAAAAACTGGAGACAGTTTCTCTTCCCGTAGTACCTTTTAAGGTAGTGTCTTCTCACCTATGTCTATTCTTATCTGAGATCATTGGAGACTATTTCTGCAAATGTACATCCAAGTACAGAATTCAAACAGCTGTTAGAATATAGTATCTCAACAGATGATGAGGCCAAAAAGCATATGCTTCTATAGGCTCTGTCTATTATTTTTTCTTATCCATGTTGATCAATAGTGCTCATACGAGTAAACACTAGTGAAAATACATTTGACATAGAAATTATCAGATATAGGGTTCTATATGCAGTAGGTCTGTGGTGTGGTGAACAAAAAGGTGCTGCCTTTCCTCAAAGTAAAATTGTTTCTAATCTTTTGTGATTAATGATCCATAAATTTATAATACACTAGTAAATTATGTGAATGTATATGTATTTTATTGTTGTAACTAAAGAGTTGCCCACATGTAAATAAGCAGAATTAGAAAAAACATTTGTAATACTTTGGTGTGAAGTCAGAAAGCCTTTGAAACAGTAATCTCATCAAAAGTTTTCTCTCAGATGTAGTTACACATTTCTTTTTATGAAAGTTGTATATTATTCAGGCGGGTAATGGCTAAATGTTTATCAGTTTTTTGAAAACTGTGGACTATAGAGTTAAAACTGTAATTTGTTGATAGTAATGGTAGTGGTGGTTTTTTTCTGTATAATTACAGATGAAGAAAAGATATGGCCTCCTTGTATCAGAGTAATTGTAATAAGATCACCAGTTCTGCAGACTGGATCACTTTATATTATCACAGCTGTGAAACCTGCTACAATTGGAAGGTAAAACCAAATGAAATTTTATCTATCTATCTATCTATGAAACTACCTTGCTTTGAAAGCTGTGGAAAGCACTTAGGATTGCTTGTCTCTACTCTTCATGCTTGTCTTCCTAGCCTGCAGCAGTTGTGAGGTACCCTGAGTTAGGTTAGTCCACAGTAAGACATTCAAGTCAGATCACATAACAGCATGTTGTCGTGATAACGTAACAGCATACACAGTTAATGCAGCTCAGCAGACCTGAAAATTGGTTAGTGATAATTTCATCTTGTGTCTGAGCCCCTATGGCAGCATAGCTGCAAGTCCTTCTTCGAAAACTTGTTTCCTAGAAAGTAAGTAAATTTTGTTCTGGGCCACTAAAGTACCTTTTCCAGAAATGGGAGAACACCCTTCAGAAATTCAGGATCACAAGGAAGCATATCCTGGACTTCCTCAGACATTCAGATTTCAGTAGGGTTTGTTCATTGGTTTTAGATAATGAGTTGGGTTTTGTGCTAGACTGTGTACATTTTTACAGTTTAAATCTAGTTTTTTCATTGTGGAAGATGAATTTAATTATGACTTAATGCTTTCTTCCATGCTTACTGAAAACCTCACCCCTGAAAAGCTGCTTCTATCTAATGTTGATAGATGTGTTTTGATTTGCTCTTAGAGGTGGAGTACATGTTTGTGAAGATCAACAGAAAATTCTACTTAGAATTGGTATATAGGTCCTTTACTAGCTGCTTTGCTTCTTCATCCCTTAGTATAAGAATTTAACACACAAATCCCTTCTTTCTACCTCAGTGTTTTTTAAAAAAATTAAAACAAACCAAAAACCACCCTGTACAGGTTACTCTTTCTTTACTTGTATTACCTGTCTGATGCTTCCAAAAATTTAACTTCACCATTGAAGCCTGATGCCAAGATACACTGAAGAGCCTAAAGGATGCAGGGTTCAGACTATTATTTACAGGCGTTGCATTCAAGTTCAGATAGAAATGTCCGGTTTAGAGATAAGAATTTAATGGTACTGTTTGATCATTTATTAATTGCTTGCTTTGTATAGTTTATACAAATGGAAGAAGGGACCTGAAGCAAGTCTTTACATTGTGTATATAGCAACACAATGCTTTCTATCTGTAAAAATTCCTAATAGCTTAGAAGAGAAACATGATATTAAGGTTCACCCGAAATATACCTTTTGTAAGCCACTTCTTAGACCTATTTCTACTTTGTTGTGATTCATATATCAACTTTCCTTTGCAGAGAAAAAGATGTTGGACACACACTTCAGATTCCTGAAGTTGGAGTTAGTAAGGTAACTCTTGTTTATGTGTGCTGAAAGGTAGATCAGAAGACATAAACATATTAATGAAGCTTTAGATTTTATGGCTTTAAATTTGGAATGGTAGTGTATGTAATGGTATGTAAAATTTTGATGTCAGCTAGTAAGAATTTTGTTGCAAAGTAATGCAATCCTTGCAGTTATGCTCAGCGAAAAAAGGTGTGGGTTTTTTTTTCTTCAAGCAACTGAATAGATGTGGAAATGAGGTACAGGGAGTTTGAAAAATTAACAGAATTCCTTTCAATGGTAGATTGAATGGAAATTTTTGTTCTGGTTGAGAAAGATTAAGGATAAAATCTGTGTTCTGTTTTGCTAAATACTTCAACACAGACCCTAAATACAGTATTCTTAATAAAAGAAAACTGTAGATTGACAAAGATGTATCATCAAACAAAACATTTGCTAAAAACATCTATAAATGCAGGTATTTCACGAAACACACTTTACCGTGTCTGTTTCAAATGACAGTTCTGATTAATCAGCTACGTACTTTATTTCATACTGACTAATTTCCAGCGTAAATAAACTTTTTCAGGCATGTGTTTGAAACTGTGCAAATAAGAAGCCAAAAGGCTTTTATTTTTCTGTAATGTTGCCAGTTTAGTACTTCACAGATACTGACAGCTTGTATAAGAAGTTACTTCACTTTTCAGATAAGGAGTCAAAGGCCAAAAGATAAATTACATATCTGCAGAAACAAAAAGTTATGTACCAGTTTGTTTTCTTCACTATTCATAGTTTTTAGCTGTAGACAACTTTGTCATTTGCTTTTCTTGAGTGGAAAGTGAGATTTTTAAAAAATGCTATACCCTGCAGCTTTATCTTCTTTAGAAGAAGTTTTAGTTCTATTCAATAAAACAGAAGTAGAAAATAAATTATCCATTGAATGAACTATTCAGTCTCCATCATCATGCAGGTACTCCTGTAAGAAATGTTAGCCAATCTTGATTTTATTTTTTTTTTACTGAATGCAGCAACTGCTATTGCTCAAAATTGTCAAATTTGAAGCAGTCACTTTTTTAGACTTGCTTTTACTGGAAGTCTTAGTAGGCTGGAGAAGTTGGTACTTTGGTTTGTTCAGTGGCCTTTTTTTGGAGGTAGTGTACATCTTTGTGAGTTTGGCCAGGAGCTGTGCTTTCTCTGGTCTGTGTGGGCTTGGGACCAATACACATATAGAACTGCAACAACACCAACAAAAAAAATTAGATTTTTAGTCTCAATATCAGAAAGGAGATAAAAGACAGAGCAAATGATTGGTACTCTTGTGTCCTGGGTATTAAGATGCAGGTGAAGGTGAAAGTTACAAAAGCATGGCGTTAAGGGAGTCATTTCAGATATGAAAGACCAAGTAAATGAAGCAGAATGAGATTTTTGGTTTTTTTATTTGGGAGTGCTAGAACATACCTTAAAAGCAAAAAGCCTATTATTTACAAGAGCAGTGAAAAAAGGTGTATTACTGAATCTTGCAGTTCTTTATGTAAAGCATACTTGCCACACTGGAAGAATATAGTTGTCCAGTACTGAATCAGTTTATGATCAAAACAGTTACATTATTAACTGTATACTTTGGCTCATGCTGTTGTGGCCCATTCATTTACATTTCACAAGAATGAAATTATAAGGTGTGGAATACTTTATTAACTTAAGTACCAGAGCCACTCATTTTAAAAGTCTCAAAATATATTCTGAAATCTTAGCTTAAAATATCATTTAAATTGTGAACTATTTGCTTAATAAGAACATTTTACTTAGGCTTCTATTTAATCAGTTTCATGCAGAAGTATACTTCGACCATGACTTGCAAAACTATGTTCTTGTGGATCAAGGCAGTCAGAATGGAACAGTTGTTAATGGAAATCAGATTCTCCAGGTGAGTACCCATTATTTTAATCCTCTGTATGTTGCAGAAAACTAGTATGTGTTATGGCAAATCACTTACAATGCCACTGTATGGCTTCTTTTATACATTAATGTCTGTTTTGGTTCCCTTCTGATTTTAGGGCCACTTACAGTACTTAATGTTTGGTTACAGTAGGAAAAATCCACTATGGTTGCACTTGCTACAGTGAAATATCCACTGTAGTTAAGTACTTGCCTGCATTTGTGAGACCAAACTGAATTACTGAGTTGTAAGCAGTGTGCATGAAATAGAATTCTTGTCCTTCATGAGTAATTAACTTGGTTGCCAAAACTTTCTTTTGCTGTAGCCTAAAACAAAATGTGATCCTTACATTCTGGAGCATGGAGATGAAGTGAAGATTGGTGAAACTGTGCTTTCTTTTCATATTCACCCCGGCAGTGATACTTGTGATGGATGTGAACCAGGACAAGTTAGAGCACATCTTCGCCTGGACAGGAAAAAGGAGTCTTCTGGTTAGTCATGTTATCACAGGATATATTTTTTATTATGGCTGTTTAATTTATAAACATAAAAATTAGTTCAGTTTTCGTACAATTTTCTTGTCAACTGGGAATACTTATACATAATGATGTATTTTCTTCTTGGTATGTGTGTCCATGTGTGATAATGTTAGAACAAAAGTTCTCACATTTGTCTTATGTTTCAAAACATTGTTACATTAGTAATTAGAAATTCAATCTTGTGTTCTTGCTTTTAGTTTGCCCAGCACTTAGCAAAGAAGAGAGAGAGTTAGTCAGGAGAAAAGCATTAAAACAAATACGGGTAAAATATGGTTTACAGGTGAGTTTACAGTACAAGTTGATTAAGTTTTTGTAATCTTGTGGTTCTTATCTGGTTTTTTTTAAGTACTTAGCGATTTGCATTTTAAGGCTTAGATTAGTTGAATAAGGGAAGTTTTCAAATGCGCTCAAACTTAGCCTGGTTTGTCTTTTGTACCCTAAATATTTATCCTTTACAAACCTCTACAGAGAGAGATGATGGTAAGAGGGCATGAAAGTTCCATTGAAAGTTAGAAGGTCCTTTCAATGTGTACAGGATTCTTAATCCTTTTGAGGTTAAGATTTTGCAAGACACTTCTATTTATTTTTTCAGTTTTCACTGAATTGCAGTGGTATCTTTTATTTGGAAAGGAAACATAATGAGCAACTGATAAAATTAAGGAAGAAAGAGATTTTTTTTCAAGTTTTTAAGTCCACAGAAGAATACCAACATGAACATACAGGCAATATAATATATACGTATTCAAATTACTTCTCTTTTAGAGATAATTTTAACTGTGTGGTTACATTCAGCATTTGTAGTAAATATTCATGTAGAAAACAGCATGCCATCATTTCTCGCAAATTCTACAGGTACCAAAATAATATTGATACAGAATCTGTAGACATGCTTAGTTCTGTCATTTATTCTAAAAAAAGTAGTTGGTCAGGAACAGGCTAAATGTTTATATAAAAAGCCAGTGGCATGTCCACATGGTTTTCTGCTTAATATGGAGAGATTGATTCTTCATACCAAGAGAAGGTTTAAGAGAATCTGTTATTTTATTTACAGCTTCTGAGAAATTACTGAATTTGGCAATATTACATTATTATGTGATGATGGCAATAATGTGGTTTACAAGGTATGGCTGTAAGCTAAGAAAAAACTAAGTGAGGATTATGGGATTTGTTACAAGATTTAGAATTAATGAAATAGGCTGAAGCTGCCATACTTTTGGAGGGAAAAAGTGAAGTTATCAAAAATACAGAATTTAAAGTCCACTGTCTTTGTCTTGATGCAATTTAATCTGCTTGGAAAGAACACAGAGTATGAAGACAACAAAGCAGTGAAGAATCCAAAATACAAAGACAGAGCAGGAAAACGCAGAGAGACCATTGGAAGTGAAGGAACCTTCCAGAGAGATGACAGTTCAGCTTCTGTTCATATGTAAGTTGGGGGTGGGGGGAAGTATCCCCCATGTCCTTCTCTTGTAAATCTTAAAAAAAATTATGATAAAGTATCAATTTGTTACTAGCATACAGTTTGTTAGATTACAAATTACCTGTATACATTTTGTTAGGAGACCTAGAAAATTTAAGCTACTCACACTTCCCATTTCACATGCTCATATTTATTAACTCTTCACCTTCCATACAGAATTCAGCTTGGCAGTAAGGATACTTAGATCACTTCCTTACCAACTCCAAAAATCAACTCCCCAGCTGCACTACTGATATCTTCAATAGTGTCTGTTTTTCAAGTGGATCAATTTTTGTTTTCCTATTCTGTCCCAGTCATAGTACACATGCAGATTTTTCACCTGCAGTTTCTTTCACTGTCAATGTCCAGCCAGTCATCAAGACATGTATTTACATACCTTTTAAATGACACTTGATGTTCCTTCAGTTGTTACTTTGCCCCTGTAGCTGTAGTTGGGGGGGGGGAGTGTTTAAGAAACATGAACTTGTAGGTGCTTGTAAATTAATAAAAGGAAGTGTGAGATGATTAAATAGGTGCATTAGGATGTGGGTAGCAATACTGCCTTTTCCTTAGTGCAGTCCATACCCACCTACCATGATGTATCTTTTAACTCCTAAAGCAAACAAGTAGTTCAGGAGTTTTAAGAAAGCTGATATTGACTGGAGGCTTGTTAATCAAAGATATTCTTGGAGGAATTTGCAAAAGGTAGCAAGGATCTTCTGGATGGCTCTTGATGGAATTGATTCCTGGTTTCTAGAGCAGCATATGTATGCTCATTTCTGTTCAGTATTTGAGAGCTTACTCTTTATATTAATTCTTGCTTATCAGTTATCTTAAACTTTCTTCAAAGTGAAATCAGCAACAGCAACAAAGGACATAAAATGTTGGAGAAGATGGGATGGAAGAAGGGGGAAGGCCTAGGAAAGGATGGTGGTGGTATGAAGGATCCGGTAGGTCTTTCTGGTTTTCACTTGAAACAAAAATTTTAAAAATGTATTTGTAGCAAAAACTATCTAATTGTATGCCACTATTCCCTTGAAACATTTCAAAATCCTGGTTTGGAAGGAATAATTTCATTAGGACTAATCTCAAATAATTTTTTCCTTGACTAACAAGGTATTTTGAAATTTTTCAGTAGTGTTGTCCCTTCACTAGAAAATGCCAGTAATTTCTGTGTTTCTTAGGAAACTAAGCAAAGGAGGACAGACAGCTTCTAACCATCGAATTAATAATCTCATATTTGAATACAAAGTCTGGAGGAAGATTGGAATCAGTTAAGGAATGTGAATTGAAGATCAGTTTAGGGTGGAATTCTTCACTTTCTCTGAGGCTGATGTAGCACAAAAATCAAGTTAGATGATGGGCCATGGGAGAGGAAAAGCTGTCTGAAGTCACTGTAGCCACCAAGTTGTGGGCCGCTGTGGCAGCCACGTTAGCCCCATTTTTATCATCAGAGATGTGTTGTCTTTTGGCAGTAGTGCTGCTCGGAGCCACACCATGCCCTGTGTTGTCAAACTAGCCAGCATAGGGATATCGTATGCTGCTCACTCAGCAAGGTGTCTTTCACAGTAATGTTAGTGGCAGGGGACATTATTCAGCACTCTAGATCACAGTTCTAAAGGTGGTGATTTGACACATCATTTTCATGGTACTGTTCATGTATGACCTAGATGTATTAGAACATGAAAGAGGAGTGCCTGGGGAGTGGGGTGGAATTTGTATTATAAAAATAGAATTTGTAGTATCTAGAATAGCTAACTTGCAGTTACAACAGTATTTAATGTATTTGACAGATCCATCTTGAGTTACATCAGAAGCATGCAGGTCTGGGTACTTGGAGACCAGCCTCAATTGAAGATGTTCAGCTCATCCAGAGTAAGAATAAAAAGAACTGGGATAAAGCAAGAGAGAGGTTTGCTGAAAACTTCCAGGACCCTAAATCACAAAGGGATACACCTAAGAATACACCCTGGGTTAGAGGAACTGCAGACTAAACTATCTAGTGCCACAGCAAGGTAATTCCTGAGTATAAACAGTTGGGAGAGAATTTATTTTTATTCTTTTTGCTTTTGCTAAAGCAGGAGTTTGGTTATATGTAAAATACAGTTATGGAAAAACTTATTCAAAATTAACTCTGTTATGTTAATTGGTTTTCTGTAGTCTTCATGCTTTTATACACATTTTTAATAAGAAACAAATGGAGTTTAGAGGGATATTCAAACTTAAGTACTTGAAAATGATTCTCATCACAAGCAGCAATCTTCCATTGTGTTTTTAAACTTCACAGAAAATTACAAAAAACATCTGTGACATTTAAATATGATACCTTTACCATTTGAACAGTGGTTTAAAAGCAAGATGAAACAAAAAAGTCCCCCCGATCCCTAGTGACAAAGTACCATATTGCTGTTTCTTCTCATTTGCCATGAAATGCTCAGCAAGCAGCACACCACTCTTTTAATTCATACAGTTCAGTACTAGCTACATATCTCAGCATACCTTAAACCAAGGAAAAGGGGGGAAAAGCTTGTTTTTAAATGATTCAACATTACTGTTCAAAAATGCAGTACTCCATGAAATAAACTACCAGCATTAGTGAAGAAAACAATGTTCAGAGACAGCTTGTAGCAAAATTTTCTTCTGTGAAGAACTTGCTTGAGATTTGTTTAGTAAATCTGTATCATGCCTTTAAAAAGAGGAGGTATGTTTAGAAAACTGCTGTCTGTTTGTATTTATTAAATTCTTTTTCTGATATATCCATTGCTGGCAATGGAGTTTATGCCAGAAAAAAACAACAGAAACAACTGATTTTTGATGGGAAAGGATTTCCAAACTGAAGCTAAAAGATTGGTATTTATTGAATGTTCCTAAACACAATAAATCATTGTCAATTTAAGCAGTGCGCTTCTTCATACTGTCTTGTCCATATATTGGATAGGAGTGCTCTTCTAAAATGAGTAAAACTGAATCCCACTTTGATCAAGTTAAAGTTCTGATACATGTCCGAGGAAACTTGGTAGTCTCACTGTCCTACTGGATCATGCAGGCAACAGTCAAGCACTGTGGAGTAAAACCAGAACAAGTTACCAGCCATTTGTCTTAATCTAGATGCTTACAATATAAAGCAAAAGGTCCAATCTTTGAGTCATTAAAAGCACCCAAGTTTACAACCTGAAGGACACCTTAGTTCTGCAGACAGAGCTGAAGATACAGTTACCTGCACTCAACGCCTGGAGCAGCATAACTAAAATGAGGTCACTGTCTGCCTTTGTAAGCAGGAAGTTTTCTACTGATCTAGTGATAGAAATGTATTATTGCTGTTGCAATAATATGAAAGTATTGCTCTGTTACGTACTTTGCTGTTGCATTCCTTTTTATTGGCAACTTCACATTTTCAGAGGCTACCTTTTTCTAGCTGTGAAAGAATGTTGTTCTGCATGTTCTGTTCTGTACTTGCTAAGTTTTAGTTCACCATTTATCTAAAAAGGCACTCCTACTAGTAGTAGGAAGAAAACCCTGTATGCTAAAAGAATGTTTTTGCCTTTTTTTTTTTGACATCTGTAGTCTTCAGAGTGAATCAAACTATAAATCGTAATTTGATGTGAGTAGGAACCATACTTTCCCCAATTATTCAAGTGTAAGAGCCCTAAGAAAAGTGAATCACTGAGTTTGCATTTCGTGAAGTTTTTGAAGTAAGACGTCATTTGCCTTCTGTGAGAGGCATGGTCTCATGCAGTCAAGAGTGACTGCTTTCAGTACTGCAGCTTCGTCTTTCAGTAGTTCCATATAAAGGGCTGAAGCTTAGTCTTGGTTCAGTGTTGGTGTGACAAATCTTATTCTCTCTTGTTGCTGCCTAGGGAAGTGGAAAAAGCAGTGCCATTAATACACAGATTGTTAACAAAACAACTGGAAGTATGGCTTGAATAATCCTCATCAAGCAGTTGTGTGCCTTTACTGAGTAGGAAGACTTGTATTGAGCTAAATACTTCTCATCCCTTACCTTAGTGACCTCTTACAAGGTTTTAAGTACAAATGAGTGAGGTGAAAGCAACCAATGGTGTGCAAGCCTTATGTGCAAATGCAGTACTGCTTCCCTCATATCAGGAGGGGAACGTGAGTTGCCGTTGCACTGTTATAATTTTGGAGGCTATAACCAGTAAGATACAGCATAAAGTTTAACTGTCTTACCTTCTCAGTCCTCCAAACATAAGTCTTTCCCAATTTATGATACTTAGAGCTGATTTTTTATACATTGAAAGTCAAAAGTTTTAGTCGTTTGCTTTATATATAAATATTGCTAGTGAATACATATAATCTTAAAGTTCTTAAGGATAAAATTAATCAGTTTATGTAAACAAGTTGTTTTCTGTAGTCCTAACAGTGAATTTTGCCAACTTAGCAAACATATTTCTGAAATTTAAAATAAACAAAAGAAGAGTAGGTACATTCTTAAGTGCTGAACAATCCAGCTGGCACATAAAAACAGGGAGTGCAATCATTGCTGTGTGAAAGACACTGAACTACTTTTACAAAACACACCATCAGATGAAACTGAGTTTCTGTTTGAGCAAAGCTGCTGCAGCTGGTTGTGTGAAGGATACCTGACTGGGGCTTTCTCCCAGCAGGTAAAAATCCTCAGCAGCAGGAAGAGAGGTCAAAACCAACAAGAGGTACTGAAAAGTGCACACCAAAGCATTTTTTTCTGTGTGGTCTTTCTCCAAGTGTTGTGACCGCTCAGTGTGGGATTTTTTTTCTCAGCGACTTTCTGCCTTATAAACGGGTTTTATATGCATTTTATTTTAATCCAGCAATGCCTCTCTGATGATGAACATACCTGCATACGGGTTTCAGTGGCAGTGATGGCGGTACAGCCCTTCAGCGCACCGGGGCCCCATCCGCTCTCCTCCGTCCGCGCCCAGGTGTCCCACTGTCATGTCAGCGCTGCAAACACCGCCCACACCGCATCTTCTGCCGCTCCTCCAGCTCCTCGGTTAATAAGACAGGGGAAGAAACGTTGATCAGGCGTGGCTCCCTGCGCTGTGCCGAGGAAGCCGCGCAGCGAGCCG
>VZRJ01007974.1:6390-26532 GCA_013397565.1 Ptilonorhynchus violaceus | reverse complement strand
AGCCCGGGAGGAGTGAAAGGGTAGGGTATCCGTCACAGGAGACAAGCGGACGCAAACGAAAACGGCAGCCGTAGATAGTAGTTTGAAATACACCTACGTGACTTTTTTTAACATTAAGGGTTAGAAATGATCCTAAGAATGCATGAGTGGAGTCTCAGGAATGATTTTTGAGAAAGACATGCCAGGAAGAGCCGGTGCGGCCCACCAAGGCAGCCAGTGCAGCAGTATCTTCAGAGCACCTCATTCACATGCAGCTGATTTTCTAATGTGCCATGCCCTGCCCGTCTGTTGTAGGGGCCTTACAGCCCCTGCTTCTCAGCCTCCCCAGGCCGTCTCTTCGTCTTCCCTCCCTTTTCTATCCAAGGACAGTGGTGGACCGGCCTTGTCTTGGTAGTCTTAAGTCAAGCCTGATTGCTACTGCAGATGATGTGCTTTGGCCAAACCTCAACTGCTGGACTTTGGGGGAATAAAAAGTGCACAGGCTGTCAAGCTAAATTTGTAGCATTTTGAATCTTGGACAAACACTTGTTCACCTCCAGCATTTTCCTCCTTCAGTCCTTCACTTCTTCCTTTGTTGTTTCCCTTGGCTAATTCTTTTCTTTCAGATCATCAGATTTCTTCATTTAGGTACTTTCTACACATCAAAAAACAAAGTGCTGATTAAGCAAAACTGTGTTACTTGAGTTACCACCACCAGCTTGCTCACTGGACTTGTTTTTTAAGCCTTTTATCCTCTTTACTCAGCCTGTACCACCACCAGGCAGGAAAAGTGCCCAGTGATGTTGAGTAAGGCTTATTATGAATCAAAATTATAGTTTCAGTTCCATAACTTCCTCGGCAAATCCCTAATCTTTCATTTTGATTTTTTAGCTACACACTGGAAATAATGCTATTTGTTTTCTCTCTCTCTTTGGAGGTACTCAAAAAGCACCAGCTCCGTGTGGCCCTGCATGAGCAGGGGGATGGACAAGGTGATCACAAGAGGTTTTTTCCAACCTCAGCTGCTTTGCCAACTCTGTGATTACCACAGAAGGGTGCTGAAGAACTGATTGGCATTTGGATGGCGATGGGATTTGGCAGGGATGGAGGCCATAGACATATTAGGCAGGCAGAAAGAAGTGTGGAACTCACAATAGCAAATCCCAACAAAAAGCCCAAGGAGAGTGGGAGTTTAGGACTTGCTAGTAAGGAAAAATCTACTGTCTACCTTTCATCAGCTATCCTGGAGGCTGGGATTCATGATCCAACAGAGGTTAAGTTGCAAGAACAGCAAGCATGTGATGAGTCTGAATAGTAAAGATTAAACAGGAGTTTTGGAAACAGAAAGGCAGTCTAGCAAGTCCAGCATTCATCTATGGAGCATAACAAAGAAACCATAGGCTAAAAAAAAGCGATACAATCAGTATATGTGGCACAGCAGTGGACCATTTTGACCTCTTTAAATGTCACATGCTTTTTAAGGAGATATTCTTTGTTGTGTAATGTTGGGCAAAGTCCTGATGTTCCAAAACTTTTGCTCAGAGACAGGTCTGCATGCAACTATCTATTAATGGATGGTTGCTCCCTGTGATGTAGGGGCACTCATTCTCCACAAAGACAGTGGCAGGAAAAACCCCACTGAGGTGTATCTGAGGTATGTTTTCTGTTTGGAGGTCTTTCTGAGAGATTTTCTGATCTGTGTTGACCAAGAGGTTTGGGGTTTTTTCGTTGTGATTGATGTGGAAGAGCAGAGCTTCTCTCTGTGTTGGTTATTTGACCACAAGCAGTTGTTATCTACCATGAAGCCGCTGTGTGTGAATATGATAACCAGGGGCCACTAGAAATGGGCTTCTTGTGTTTGTTCAGGTTGAGCACAAGATAATTGGGTGGACAAGGCCCCTATCTAGCACTGTAGAGCTTCTTTAAAGCACTTGATGAGAAGGAGAGTATAACTGGGATATTCTTGAAAGGAATTATTTTTTTAATGAAGTAGTTCCATTTTTCATTTTACCATATAAATGCTTCATTTGAGACTTTCGTCTTTATACAATAAAGACTGGACTTGGAAATTGCTCACAGTACATGAGGAGGAAAATCACAATTCTTTAAAGTAGCTTTATCCACTGCATGACTTTAGTGCCAAACTTGGGAGGTATTTAAAGAAGGATATATTTTCTGGTGAATTTGCAGTATGTGGGGCTTTATTACGAACTGAGATATTTTGTATGCTTTGACTTGATGGAAAAATGCAACCGAAAGATGACCGTGAGTTTCAGCTTGTTCTCCCACATGTCTGTACGTGTGGCACCCTGCAGATACGCTGTCACTGGGATGACAACTGAAATCTGCACCTTGCTTGCTCAAATGCCCATTAATGTTGAATTTCGCCACATCCAGAGTTGAGTGGAAACTGAATGTCATTTTAAGATTGTGACCTTTCATACTTCGGAAGTACGAACAAGCCACTGCATGTTCTTCCTCAAGCCTTTACAAAAACCAAGGTTAGCTGGTTCTTCCAAGTGTGTTTATTTGGAGTTATTCAAGTGATGGTGGAACATTGCAAAAATGTTTAAACAACTGTCTACAACTTGTGACATGATCCTGACCTCTTTCCTCACTGTCCTGTGACTTGCATTCAGTAAAGTATTTTCTTTCCCCTAGATGCTGCTGACACCTGGCTGTGGTAATATGCCAATTCCCTGTATCCACCATTAAAACTAATGAACTGTTGAAGCCTAGAGAAACCACTTTAGTCGTTACAAAAAAAGATTAAGAAGGCTTCACTGAGTGTAAGGCTCATTTTTAAAATGCAGCAGTGGATGCATTATCAGGAGACCTTTAAGTTGAGATCTCACTACACTTCAAGGGCCTCCTGTAACAGCTAGCAGGATTATTAATAGCTGCCAAAACTGATTTAGATAAAGAGTGTGTTTTCATGGAGGATTTTAACTAATGAGTCATGTCTTTTTGTTCACCATAGTTTTTATTTGCTTTGAAAGAAACAAGTTTCTGTTACCAAGACATGGATATACACAGTGTGCCTGGGTTGGCAGCTCAAAAGAACAGTCTACAAATTCTGGAATTTGTAGGAGGGTAGGAGCCTCAAGTGGGATTTCACCATGAACTTCAATGAGTGCACACTAGCCACCATCACCTAATGATTTGGCCCCTGGAGCTCATAGGCCAGTGCTACTAAATACGTAATGGCTTGGGTGTTGGTACAGAAGTCTACATACATATACACATGCCCTAACTCTTCAAGCTGGAGGAAAAATCAAAATGGTTATGTCAGATTTTGCAGGAGCAAAGTAGTGGTTTGACACTGACCCACCAAAGCCACACTCTCACTCCCCTCTGCAAATGGACAGGAGAGAGAAAATATAACAAAGGGTTCATGGGTTGAGATAAGGACTGGGAGAGGACACTTACCAAATACTGTCACAGGTGAAACAGACTGAATTTGGGGATATTAATTGAATTTATTACTAAAAAAATCAGAGCAATATAATGAGAAGTAACATAAAATCTTAAAATCTCCTTCCCCACAGCCCTCCCTCCTTTCCAAGCTCTACTTCCTACCTGTGCAGGGAGGTAGGGAATCAGGGTCACAGTCAGTTTGTCACAAGTTGTTCCTGTCACTCCTCAGGGAGAGGAGTCTCCCTGCTCCAGTGTGGGGTCCCTCCCACAGGAGATAGTCCTCCACAAACTNCACTGACCCACCAAAGCCACACTCTCACTCCCCTCTGCAAATGGACAGGAGAGAGAAAATATAACAAAGGGTTCATGGGTTGAGATAAGGACTGGGAGAGGACACTTACCAAATACTGTCACAGGTGAAACAGACTGAATTTGGGGATATTAATTGAATTTATTACTAAAAAAATCAGAGCAATATAATGAGAAGTAACATAAAATCTTAAAATCTCCTTCCCCACAGCCCTCCCTCCTTTCCAAGCTCTACTTCCTACCTGTGCAGGGAGGTAGGGAATCAGGGTCACAGTCAGTTTGTCACAAGTTGTTCCTGTCACTCCTCAGGGAGAGGAGTCTCCCTGCTCCAGTGTGGGGTCCCTCCCACAGGAGATAGTCCTCCACAAACTTCTCCAATATAAGTCCATCCCACAGGCAACAGGTCTCCATGAACTGCATGGGTCTCTTTCCACAAGGTACCATCCTTCAGGCTCCAGTGTGGGTCCTCCACAGGGTCACAAGTCCTACCACGAAACCTGCTCCATTGTGAGATGCTCTCTCCCCAGGTCCCTGCCAGGATTCTGCTCCAACACAAGTTTCCCATGGATTCACAGCATCCTTTCAGGCACCCACCTGCTCTGATGTGGGACCCCTGCACAGGCTGTAGGTGGATCTCTGCTCCACCGTGTACCTCCATGGGCCATAGGGGCACAGCTGCCTCACCATGGTCTGCACCACGGGCTGCAGGGGAATCTTGGGTCTGATGCCTGGATCATCTGCTAGCCATCCTTGTCCACTGACCTTGGTGTGTGCAGAGCTGTTCCTTTCACACATTCTCACTCTGCTCTTTTCTGTCCACAATTACATCTGTACAAAAACTTTTTTTCCTTTATAAATCTGTTATCAGAGAGACCTTACCAATTTCTGATTGGCCCAGCCCTGGCCAGCAGCGGGTCCATCTCGGAGCCGGCTGGCACTGGCTCTGTTGGACGTGGGGGAAGCTTCTGGCAGCTTCTCACAGAAGCCACCCCTAGTAGCCCCTCTGCTAAAAATCTGGCCATGAAAACTCAATGCAGTGTTGGTACAGAAGTCAACACACATATGCACATGCCCTAACTCTTCAAGCTGGAGGAGAAATTTCACAGAATCACAGAATATTCTGAGTTGGAAGGGACCCACAAGGATCATTCAGTCTTGAGTGAATGGCCCAGACGGGGATCAAACCCACAACTTTGGCATTATTAGCATCATGCTCTAATGAACTGAGCTAATCTCATTTTGTGACTTAAAATGGTTATATCAGACTTCGCAGGAACAACATGATCCCAAACTGAGAAATATGTTCCTCTTTCACAGCACCATCCCCCTGCCAAACTATAGGTGTGGCATGACTGCAGTTAGCCAATGAAGATCTTTCTATTGTCATTGATTTAGAAGTTCCACTATGTTTGCTCACCTAAACGAAGCATTTACTGGCTGTTTGTATTCAGCGTTTTGGGTGAAAGCTGCACTATTAGTTGGTGTTATCATAGTGCTGGCCAAATTGCAGCAATGTTACGGGTGCCAGGATACTGATACTTTCAAAACACTGCACATTTCAGGTTGTGTATCTTTCATTTGAATAATTACATGTTTTATATTATTTTACATACTGTTAAAAATAGTCTAGAGCCTTGAAATACCTAACTCTTGACAGCTGCAGTGGCATGATTTTTTTTACTGGCTTCATTTGGAGTGACTCAATCATCTGACAGTTAGCAGTGATTTTACAAAGTGTATTTTTGAATCCATAAGGCTCATTTAGAGTAAAAAATCCTTCTATGCAAAGTGAAGATATCAGTCTTCACTTTAGGCTTTCAGAATGGTATTTTTCACCAAACTACTTGCCACTTGTAAGTTTCTGCTGATTATATAAGAATATTATTTCATTGATGCTTGCATCTGTTTGTTTATTGCAATTTTTTTTATGATGACACCTCTTTGAGTTCAGGGCAGTTACTTGGAATTTATGCTAGTATTTATAAGAAGAGAAATAGGTCCTCAGCCCTAGATGATCAGAATGGGAGATAGTAACCAAAGCCAAAACATGTATGAGCACACTGATATTCCACAAAGAAAATCAACATGAATAGTATGTTGCTATCATTGCAGTAATGCCCTCAAATGTTGCAGAAATGCAAGAACTATAGTTTCCAGTTGTTCAATGATTAACTGCATGATGCTAGCAGTGCTGTCTCAATGAAGTTTTCTTGCTTCATGATTTAACATATAATTATATTCTTGTGCCCTCTTTACTCCCAAAGTCACTAGCTTTTAGTGCACAGGAGGGAATGTATTTAGCAACCAAGCAACTGGATCAGATTTTTTGTCTTCAGTTTCCCTTTCCCCACTCGTGACTCCTATTCACATCTTCTGGCCTACATCAAAAATGTCATGCTGTTCCTTGGACGAACCCTTTTCATCACTGAGATTCCCCAGAGCTGTCTGCTCTGCACTCTACAGCAATACAGTTACAACCAGTGCATGAACATGAGACTGAAGGGTGTGCATGGAAGCATCTGATGCTTTGCACAGGTCCAGTTAGATGACATTCCCTTATCCACCAATGCTGTAACCCCATCACACGAGACCACAAAGTTTGTCAGGCATGATTTGCCCTTAGTGAAGCCATGTTCACCATCCTGTTGGTTATTGACATATTTAAAGTCAATGAACAAGCTCTAGTGCTTTGATGTACAAAACCAGTCTTTGAAGGCTCTTATCAATACATGGGCAGTGTCTTACTGTGCTGCAGTCTTCCAGAAGAGGTGCAAATCCAAGATGTTCTTTGAGCTGTTAAAGTCTCCATAAGGTTTTCAGCACACATAGAAGAATTTGACAAATTTCAGCCTTGAGAACTGCAACTCCCATTGGATAAATTTTCCCTGTGCTGAATTTTCTCTATGCTTTTCCTTGTTGTTTCATGTCAAAAGTGATCATGCAGTTGCTGTGCACTTGCATACAATTGCCTTGTGATGTAGAGGTGGCTGAGCCTGCAGCAGAGAGTGCTGCGGTGTTTGAGCCAGCCACAGGAGTGACCGAGCAGCCTGTTACTCCTTGCTCCCTTATAACGTTCAGTTCTAGAGTGTTCTCCCTTACTCAGGCATCCCATTTATTCCTGTACCCTGCTCCTTCTCTCATTTGCCCCCATTGGTTAAAGTTGTATTACCCTACCCTCTCCGCCCCCTGACCCTCAACCCATTGGTCCCTGTTGTCTCTCCGCCCCCACTGCCCCTGGGATAAAAACCCTGAACCCGCCATTGTTCTGAGTTCTCTCCTTCCCTGACGATTCATAGAATAGACCTATTTTGTGGAACACATAAGGAGAACCCCTCCGACTTTTTACCTCTAACTAAGTATGTGTTTGTGTGTGTGTGTGTGTGCACCGCCAGACACGCACCACGCTTTCACGAAGACTGCAGGGACCCCAAAACCCATCCCAGATTATTTATATTTATTACAACACCTGTAGGGTACTAACATTATCACCAGGAGTGCAAAAGGTGGAGGCCACTTTATTTCCAACATGGCCACATCAGTAGAGATTATCGTCAGAGTAATGTCACAGAGGAGCACACTCACACAACGTCTCCCAGGAGCAGAAAATATTTCTGCACCGGCCTGACATGGCCTGTTACAGGTTGCTGAGACAGAGGCAAACTGAAGGTATGCAGACAGTCTGTTATTACCAACCCGGTGGTTTCAACACCCTTTATAATTGCAGTCACAGCTGAAAATTCAGCTGCCTGTTTAACTGATGGTCAGAGGGACAAGAGAACTGGGTTTCCTCAGGCTGGAAGAGCGACTTACACATGTCTGCCCTCGTGCTTCTGCAGGATGAAAGCCCTTGGTCTGCACATAGGAAGAATGCTAGAAATTCTGCAAAGGCTGATTTCACCAAGTGAATGGCAGTGGGTTTTCTGATTATTTACAGCTTCATCTAAATAGCCTGAGCATTCATTTGGCCTTCAGAAGCCTCTTTTTCTGTGCATTCCCACCACCCAACTCCTACTATGCCAGAAGCTTGAAGCAGTCCAGAGGACTGTAGCAAGAATGACTAGGGGACTGAAAAACATGACTGGGATGACAAGCTAAAGAATTTGGTTTATTAGTTCTTAAAAAAAAGAGAAGAGTGCATGGGCAAAGAGTTTGCAGGCATGGTGTTGAAGAGGATGGTAACCAGTTCTCTACCAAATTTATGATGAAGAAACAAGTACAAAGGAACCTAAAGTGCAGCACAAGATGACTGAATTTGGAAAACTTTCCCCTTTTGTGGGTCAATGGTATGAAATCTCCAGGCAGAATGCACATTCATAATAGCAAGTTGCACAGCTGTCCCCAGTGACTTCTTGTTTTGTACAAGGTCCTGCTTCCAAAAAGGTAGCCAGGGTAGATGTCCAGGAGCTTCTTCCAGCACTGCACTAACTGCTGTTGTGTGCTGCAGGCAGCATGTACAGGAACAACCCATCAATGTTGCTGGATCCCTTAGGGAGAGATCAGCTTGTCAGCCAGGTCACCATCAGATAACTTCACCTCTTGAATTGCCCTCTGCCTTCAACTGTAAGTTATAGAACACTTGTGTTTGGATGGACTTTTTTTACCATGCACCTCACCCTGTTATTGGTACATCTCTCTGACTCAGCTGTTACAGGCATCTGCAAAAGCAACAGAAACCTTCACTTTTACGAACGTACTTTTCTGAACGCTTTTTCAGAGTGAAATTAATTCATATGATGCCACTGGCCTCCATACTGTGCAACCTTTACATCTTGATGGAGTTGGACTCCCTGTTTTGCATTTCATTTCAGTGTGTTCTGTGAGACTAAGTGGAACTTACTAGGAAATTGATTTTTTTCTAAATGATTTTTCTAATTTATGTCTCTTGTTCGTGTTTTCCATTTCTTCTCTGGTTTCACAGATCTCTGTTCTTGGTGTCAGTTTGTCATGCTGAGAAGTGCTGACTGCTGTGTAGCATATGTTTTTCGTGTAGAAACAGCCATAATAGTAAAAAAAAAAGAATAAAGAAAAACACTATCTTCATATTAATCAGGAAAGAACGTGTCCCCAGCAGCTTCTGTTCAATCTGAGCCCAACATGGATGATGATGTAACAACTTGCAGTACTGATTTGTGCCACATCTGTTACTGAGAAATAAAAACTTAATAAGTGAGCTTTTGTCAAGACCTATTTACACATCTGAAAACTCAAAGGCATTTTTAGTGTATAGATGTAGATTTAGATATATATCAGCATAGACCCAGCTATGCAGTTTTACACCACCTATTGTGTTTTGCACCAAACACTGTCCTTCATATTGATCAGCTTACCTCTGGCTATGTAGACCTATAATTTGTGGATCTGTGGATTGGCACATGTGGATGTGGCTAAGCAATCCTCAGCAGGTCAAAAGCTCTGGAGCATGGTTTTCTTTAAAGTTGGCCTCATTCTCCAGATCTACATTGCTCAGTTTTGATGATTTAGCCTCCCAAGATCATTTAGTGTGAACAAATTGAACAAATGTACCTTCAAAAAAGCTGCCAGGACTCATGTTGCTGAGGTCCTCCAAGAACCTAATGCCTCTTCAGACTGCTTACAGAAAATTCAGAGGAAGTGAATTCCAAGCAAGGGATTTGCAGCTATGGTAGCCTGAATGTCTGTTACACCTACAAGTCCTAGGAGCAGGTCACGTCTTCACATAATTGAGGTCGGCTAATTAGAGTACTGTAAGCCTAGATGCAGACTTTACTTTGGGCGGAATGGCATACTTCAGCATAAGCCTGTGCTTCTCTGACCGAAACCTGATGAAAATAAACTGGGTTTAAACTAAGGGAGGAACTGATTTTTGCTGGGTTTTGCACTGAAGAAACATCAGGTTTTAAATCACTTCTTTGAACGAAGACCCCACAACTCTGCATGCAGGCAAGCCTTTAAGCTTCAATTTGTTTGTGTGATATACAGACCAGAGAATACAAAGGGCATCATTATTCTCCCACCAGCTCTGATCCACACATCTCTCTCTTCACTTGTTATTCTCTGCTGGGCCCATGAGGTCATCTCAGTTTGACTGTTCATTTGTGACTGCAATAATAATATTTTACAAGATGACATGTGGTGAAAATACCTGTCCTAATCCTTTTAACAGCTTGGTGAAAGAGAGGCTGATCACGTGGCCAGAGGTGAAAGTAGAATCTACAAGTGCTGTTTTCCTTACCTGGGGCTGATTTCAGTCTCAAGTCTATTTGCCAGCATAACATGCCGACATGCCGTCAGATTTCCAAAATACTCAGAGGAAGGATTTGCACTTACAGCTGCACACTGATGAGTGCCCCTTCTGATTCCCCTCCCCCAGCTCATTAACATGCATGTCTTCCCTTATTAGTGTTCGTCATTATGTGAACAGCTGGTAACTGTTCTGTTTTTCTTCTCATCAAAAAGAGGGCTTCACAGCCATGAGGAAAATTAGTATTAGGTACAAGCAATTTTTAATACTGACTCCAGGTCCATTAATTTTTTCATTATCGTTCTCATCATCATCATGGCAAGGGTGGGCAGGTAGGCTGTGGGCTTGATTCTCATCTCACTGGGAGGAGTATAAAGGGAGAGAAAGTCTTTCAAAGGCAGCAGGCTTACACCAATGCAAACTGGGGTAAGTGCTGATCTGAATCTCATTACATTTTTCACGGCTGCCTTTAAAATATGAGTAGTTTCTCTTCCAAATCCATTTTAACTGTAATTAACTGTAATGAAGATTTTTTTCCTGCTTGTATTTCTCAAATACATGCTTCACCAAAGATTTTAAATGACCCTTCTGCCACATATCTTATGATCAAGGTAGAAATTATTTCTCTCACGTATGTAAGGAGAAGATGAAAAGGTAAAAGATAATTGGTAACTAGACACATTTGCTGGGGTTCTCACTTCGATTTTTCTCTCAGTAGATGATTCGTTAAGATGGAATATGCATTTGTAGTGGACTATCGTGGCTGTATTCAGGACTCTGAGCAAGGACAAGTCAAAAGATTTTGTAAGCTGTCTGAAATACCCCAGCATTTAGATCGCCACCTTCCAGGCTGTTGACCATTTTGGAGTGATATTTTGCCCTGGATTTTTAAATTACTTAAATTACTTAAAGAGTTATTGTCTTCCATGCTTTTCATACAGCACATAAGATATTTTCCACTTTCTCTTTTCAATCCATAAGACTGAGAACATAGTCGTTTTCCATAGGAACCAACAACAATATACTCATGAACAATTTTTTTCCTGGTGTGGGAAACTCAGTTAGGTAAGCTGTAGTAGAGGTACTAAAATACAAGAGCTGGACTTCTGTCTGCCAGAACCAGTTCAACTCTTACTAACTACAAGTGCCTTTATTACGGCAAAGTCTCCAGGAAAAATGTCCAGTGGATCTAGAAATGTTGTAAATATACAAGATTTCCATAGGAAAAAGAGGTCTCATGCTATCTTGGATTAATTTTTTTTTTTTTTGACAGTGGTTTTAACTCCAGTTCGACTTGAAACACCATGCAGCTGCTTGCTCAAGGCCTTCTCTCTTCCCCTCCCATCTTGGTAGAATGTGGAGGAGAATTGAAATAAAACTTGTATGTTGAGATAAGAAGAGTTTAATAATTGAAAATAAAGTNCTTGTCACTGGCAGAGCACAAGACAAGGAAAAAAAGTCCTTGACTTAGGATAAACACGACTTAGCAAAGAGCCAAAACATCAGTGTGTTATCAACACCCTTCTCATTCGGAATCCAAAACACAGCACTGTAACAGCTACTGAGACGAAATTAACTCTACCCTAGCTGAAACCAGGACAAACAGTAAACTGTTTGTACACTTCTTGAAGGTTGAACCCAACTGATAACAGACTGTAAGTCAAATAACTGTGGAAAAGAGCAAACATGAAGCATATTCTGTACGTATGTAAAAATATGTGCATATGTAAAATTAAATTTTTTCTGAAAAATATGGAACTGTAAAGCTGTGATGTATGATCACTACAGATTAGATCACTCTCCACTGTTTTTCCAGGTTAAATACAAGTGCAAAATAGTGAATAGCCTTGTATTCAAACCAAACAAATTCAGTATGTTCTGCAATTAAGTTAAAATATACTTTCATGCCACAGTTTTTGGAAATCAGTTCAAAATTGACTTCTGTTCCCTCCATATCTTCCTCTATATTGTTATACTCTCTTTATTTTCCATTTGAGTCTAATCTCACATTCCAAAGAAAATTAGTTTAAAACAAATTGGTAGAATAGTTTTATATGACTAGAAGTCTTTAACCAGTCAGATGACATAAAAATTAAGGAAATGCTGGGACACGATGCCAAAAGATAAATAATTAAGTTGGTTTTGAATGTTGAGTTATTTCCCCGTCTTCCAAAGGCAAACATGCATACAGTGATCAGTTGTCCGAACAAAGTGAGTGAGACACTACGTTCTTCTGCGTTCTTCCCGCTGTGGGATCACGTTTTCATCTCTGGACCTGTTTATCCTCAGCCACTAGAGGGTGCTCAGATAGCAGTATTACTGGGAATTTATAAATCATCGTTTCAGGGATTTGAGGCTTTTATGCAGCTAGCCGTGGCTTAAATTCTCGTGTTCCTACTTGTTTTGGCTGGTTTGTTTATTTGCTTGTTTGTTTTCTCTCTGTCTCTTTATGTAGAGCTTCTGCAATGTGAGGGATTCTTGCTGAATGAGTTAGTTCTTCCTCATCTCAGCATTATTTTAATGGTCAGCACAGCACAAATAGTCACACTGCATCACTCCTCGCATCACGGCCAAACATTATTTACTACTTCACAAATGTGAAATCCGCATTAAACAACAGCTTCCAAGTGATTAAAATAGATGTGGTAGAATCTAGGAATTCAGGACCACTGCAGGGTAAGCAAACCTCTAGTACCTGGCTCACTCTCTTCTCTGTGCCCTCCTGAAAGATAAGCATATTTGTCTTCTCCAAACTTACAGCTTCCATTTCCCATGCAAGGAGACATTCTGTGTCCTAAAACTATTTACTTTGTCACCCATATTAAAAAGCCTAAGCAGATACATAGAACTTGCATAAGCTTCATGCATGATATGATGAGTGTTGCCACTCTTCTTGTAAGTACATTTCACGGCGCTGTGTAATGTCATCCTGTGTTGAAAACTTCCACCAAGCAGAAGCCTTTGTGATGACTTCAGAAACTTTGTGTGTAGACTCTTCTATACTCTCCAGGGACAAAGATGGGAAATTTTACATCATCAGGATATCTGAATAGCTAGCAACCAGTCTCATAGATTAACTAGGCTTTAACAATAATTAAGTAATCTGTGGAACACCACATACCTAGACAGTGCAAACAAAACCCAAACAACATTATTTTTTTTCCATTTCTCCTTCAGTCTGCACAAGATAGGTCGAGAAAGTATAAAGAATAGTTATTTAATTAAAGATAGCCTTGAGAGATTATAGGTCAAAAAAACCCCAAACTAAAACCAAGCATACCTTTTAGGGGATTCCTGGAATGAATGGGTTGGAAGGAAAGAGAGCACCCAGTGGACAAGGAAAAAAGCGTGTATGACTGTAGGCTGTTGGCAATTTTCAAAGATGGGTGAGAAAAAGGAGATAAAGTCTCTGTAAAGAAAGAGTTCAGGAAAAGTGCCTGACCATCCTGTGGATACAGAATTGAGTGCCTTTGCTGTATACAGCTCTGCAGGCGTATTGTGGATGAAATTGCTTCAGAGTAAGCCAGAGTTTTTAGTTACTTGGGTTAGAATGTAATTTTTCAGGGACAAAGACAAGGAGTTTTCTTAGAGTTTCAATGAATTCACTCCCTTTGAGAACAGACTGTACGTCTGGTTCTTTTCTTCATTGTCCTGTGCAGAGCTGGGTATCACAATTTCTTCAGGGAGGTTTTGTTGACCTTCTGCTGAAGGAAATGTATCTGTATAATTGTGGTCTTATTAAGTACTAGCTGATGCTAAACTACTCTTTGTACAAAGGAAGATGAGAAAGTAATCCATCTGCCTTCAGTGTTTTTGATCAGTCATTTCAGAGTCACGTGAGTGAAGGAGCAGCAGTAGCTGTAGATGATGATCTTCTTGCAATGGGTAGAAGTAACATATGTATGCAGTTAGATTAATTCAATTTTGATCATCCTACTGCTCTTGGGCATAAGACAGGATGAACATGTGATGATGGTCACAGATAGAAGGAGGCAGAACTGCTTTGGGATAATTTTTATCTCTTGGTTTTATTTGATCATTCCCTTTTTCCAATTGATCTTTTCTATATTTAGAATCATACTTCTGGTTGTGCTCAGTCAACTAGAAATCGTGATTGCCCTGTGAGTGAATGGTCACTGTCACTATTGACTCTTCCAGCAATATGGAGGATTCAGATAGATGGGATTATCATCAGCCTTTAAAAGAACTGTTTGATGGAATAGCAAGAGAGCAGAAAGCTGATTTAAGGGATCACCACTTAATTACAGGAAAATTAGGCAGAGAGAGCAAACAGCATAATCCACAATCTTGGAGGTGAGAGAAAGACAGTGAGAGAAGGCAGTAGTTTTGCAAATTATTATTGCTGAGGAAAAGGTTTTTTGGAAGAGAAAGCCAACGTGTGACCCTGTAGACAGGTGGGGCAAAAGGGCAAAAACTGTAAGAGAGATGATGCTCACAGAGGTGGAAAAAGATAGAGGGAAGGGAGAAGCAGTGAGATGAATTTGGAAGTTTGAAGGGAAATTGAGGCAGGATAGTCTCTGTGAAAGCACATTTTAATGAAAATCAGCGGGTACTGTCATAAGTCTAAGGCAGCATGATCTTTTTCCTGGGGCTTGTTTCCTTCTTTAGCTGAAGTTATGGTATTTGTTAGTATCTGAAATAACCCACCATGGAAAAATAATCACTCTCATACAATGCACTGAGAAACCCATTATGTCATTTTAAAGGTCAGATTTTAAAATGGATTTGAACTTGGTTTATTGATACAAGCCTGGAAACATTGCATACAGTGATTTCCAACTGCAAATACAGAATATTTCACCTACCTGACTTGTGGATGAAAATGGTCTGGGTCAGCAAACAAGTTGCAAAGAGTTGTATATTGTTGCAAATGGTCTTGCTTCCCTGCATTTTTCTAGGAATAGATAGGACTGTCATCTGACCTGGGGCCTCATGTGTTTATTCTGTTACCAGAAATAAGCTGGGGAAGAATGGTAACTTTCATACCTTTTGTCCTTGCATGAGAAGTTGTCACTCAGTGAGTAGTGCCTTTGCCTTTGTCCGTGACTTTTGTGAGCAGTGCTTTGCTTTTGGAGATGACACACTCTGCGGTGCGATTTTCCAGCTTAAGGGGCCTGTGAGAAACCAGCCAGTCTCCTTTAGGAGAGCACATTCAGCTGCTCTGCTTACAGCAGCTGATAGAACCCAGGGTGCTCAGCCGTCTTCCCGAGAAGGAATCAGATACATACAGCTACTACACAGCCATGCGGAGCACATATAGCAACCCAAGGAAGGCAAAGAAGGTGGCAAGATAGGTAGGACCTGGTTATCACCACTCCAGCAATCCATCCATACCCTGTGGAGTCTACAGGCTGGATGAACTGCAGACTGTAACCAGACTGGGAGTTCTTGGCTTGGCAGATACCATGTTGCCACTTTGTGAGTAAAACTATTGGTATGCAGCAAGCAGTTCAGTGACTCTGCCCCCTAGGTTTCTGAATATCAGGCTGCCTTCAGGACCGGGGCACCAAGGGGTGACTGCGCCTCTTTGTTGCAGCCCTTCAAGCATTATGCCTTGAACACACCACAGCTTTCTGTACTCTCATTTGCCATGTGCAAAAGGCTTCTCTGCCTTTTGTGCAGATATATTTTTAACACACCTACTACCACAGCTGGGAAGAAAGAATAAGCTATAGTGAAGACGCTACTTGGATGCTTCTTGGAGAGCAACACAGGTCATCTTCATTGCTTATGGAAATAAGCCGATTGCAGCTGTTGTACTAAAGACAGGACTGCACAGCTCAGAGAGAAATGTATATTTCTGCCACCAGATCCTTCACAAACTGGTATGTTTTATTATGCTCTTTATGTATTTTTTTAAAATGTTACTGCTTTTTAATTCCTGCTCTGGAAATTGTTTTTCTCCAAGCCTGACATAATTACAAGTAACTTTGTAGACACCGTGACACTAGTGTGTGCAAAGGACATACAATTTTAATGTTACATGAAGTAGAATGGTTCTGTGACTTTTTTTCTGACAACTGCTAGACCTAGCAAACCTTCACTATACTTCTAAAATTAAACCACTTCAGTCATTCCTAGAGTAACTCCTCCTTGTATGTGCTTACACTAATTCATCCGTATGTATAATAGAAAGCAAAAATGCCAAAAAGACGGTCAAACTTTCTAAATTGAGTCTGTTTGTAGAAAGCCATGACTTGCACATCTGAATACTACTTTTTGGTGCAATGGCTCTGTGTTAAACACTATAATATGCAAGGGAAAGGATTCTTCTGCTGTGTCTGTCTCATTAGTTGTTCAGGAGTGATTGTGTTTGTGCAAGTTCGTTGCATTATTGCAAAGAGATTAAAAAATAAGATTAGTTCTCTTTTTGTAAAGAGATTACAAAATGAGCTGGGTAGTGTTTTCTTAAGCAATAACATTGGAGAGGTTTCAAATGCACCTGTTAAAATATTTGTATTCTAGCAGGTGCAGAAGCATTCATTTGTAAACATTGTATTAACACATGTTTTGCACAGGTATATTGTCTTTTGTCCCAGAACTGATGAGTTTTAAAAATGTCAGTGACTCACGGGAAGTTTGTATTCATCATAGTTACCTTGGCATGAGCCCTGTACCTGTCCATCCATGCACGGGTGTCACACAAGTACACAGTCTGTGATGTAATAATCATCTTTGTCAAAGGATTGCTTACAACACGGTCCTGCTGTGGAGTGCTCTAAAATAGTGAATGCATGTTTATGTGTTTGAAGCGTTACCCTGAGAGATTACAGGCACGGAATGATTCATGCCGCTTCCTTCTTTTGTGCCCCAGCCAAGTAACAAGATTCTGCCAAGTATTTGTAGCTCTTGAAAGCTATGTTCATGTCTTTCCAGAATGGAAGATATCTTCAGTAAGTACACAGCCTGCCAAAATGAGAAGAATTTCCCTACAATGCCTAAGATGAATACTCCTAATACTATTTTATAGCAAAATTTGTCAGTGAATACTCAACAGCAAATTCCCAAAGCTATTAGTTACTGTTTGTTTGTGGGAGACAGTAAAAAGTGGAGAACTTAGCTTTAGTTAGAGAAGATTTTATTTTACACTAATTTTGAGTTTGATCTGCAATTCCTTATTTTTTGAAGAACGCAGTACAAGTCAGGAATTACTGAGCTGCTTTAAACTGTTTCCCAATTATACAGTATCTCCTTCCTCTGATTCTGCTAGTGTCACGACTTACTACAGAATCAGGAGTGGACCATATGATCCACCAAAGGCTTGCACTGCATAATGATAGAACAAAACAATGTCTTCTTGCTGACAAAAGGACCTGTCCTTAGGTGTCCTAAATAAACTTGAGAGTGAGAAAATCTCATCTGAAATACGTGGTGAAGTGTATGTTCCCTATTCTAGACCAAAATGTCTTAGAATGCTCAATTCTGACTCCTTGAATTGGGCATTTCAGTATATGTAATTCTTCAGTGTTGTGTATTGTTCTCTTCTGATTTAAACTATATCTAGAGAGCAGTAATATCCCTCATGAGTATTTGCCTTGTGTGATGTTTGTGGCTTTCTAGCTTGTAGTTTACAAATTTTGCTGTGCTGTTGTTATACTATTTTTATATTGAATTACTTTTTATTTACTTTATAAGAAGGTAAAATAGTTCCATTGGACCACAGGTTTAACAATAAATGGATTGTCTGTCAACCAATGAACTACTCAAAGGCAAGACAAGAAGACTGTGCATATCAACTGATGCAATTTATAACATCAGCTGATATGTACTTAAAATATTATGGCATTGACTGCATACAAAGATTATACTGTAAAAGATTAACTACAGCAAATTAAATAATTGATACACTTTGAAGCCTATAGATAAGAGGATTAGTGAAGGATCCTGCAGCCTTTCACTCCTGTTAGCAGTCCCATCAAAGTCAAATACTATCAGGACTACCCGAAGTCTGCTGGAAACTCTTTGAACTGACACCCCTCACTCTCAAGTGACCAGTGATTCCATTTCATCCCTATGGTTCTGCAGACCAGGCTCAAGAAGTGGGACTGGGAGTGCCCAAGAACCAGGCACCTAAAAAGCAGCATAAAGCCCATAGCTTTGTCACCTTTGTCTTTTATGGCAGTGAATTGTTCAGGAATGCAAATCTATTACTATTGTTACTATTATTTGTTAACATAGTTATTATTATTACTATTATTGAATGACACTTCCACTCTGAAAAATTGTTCCTTCTTAGCCAGTGCCACAAGCAATACTTTTCTGAGTACACATCACATGATAAATCTCTGTCAGGCAGTGTCCTGTTCATCCAGCTGTGCTCTACCAAAGAGTATTGTTAGATATCTATTTGCCTCAGCTTCTAACATCAACCCTTAATGATTTTTTTTCCATTTGTTCTTGTGATAATCTGAAAACCTGAGGAGAGATTAAATTCAAGATAGTGTATATAAGGACTGGATTAAAAAAAAAAATAAAGGAGAAATGCAAGGAAAGGACTGTGAGGAAATTGCAAAAAGTCTATCTTTCTGTATCCAAAGCTTACTACTGTAGGCACTTTTGAGCCCCTGTGTTCAGATGAGCACTCTGCCCTGATTGTGATGCCATGTCTGGGTAAGATCCTTCTGGGTTTTTTTTCAAACACAGCATGGGTGCACAGAATGGCAAGAGTAATTAATTAGTCCCTAATTTGTCCACCTGGGGAAAGCAGGGTCCCAGGACAGACTGTGATGCCTTCTTCTCTGACAATCATTTGAAATAACTGGGCAAAGCTGAGTTTGAGAGTTCCAGTTGGCTGGTTGACACCTGGCACTTGTGCAGAGGTGCTGAAGAAGAAAGGTTATACCTCTCTGAGACCATATCAGGGCTGCAGTCCCAGGTATCCAAGAATACGGCTGTGTGCAGCTGAGGCTGTAGCAAACCTCCTGTCCACCTCATCCATGCAGGACCTTTGAGAGAGTGCCAAGGACATGAGCTCCCAGACAACAGCTCTTGCAGATGTACGGCTACAAAAGGGGGGATGTTCTGACCTCCTTTTGAGGGCATTTCAATATGTGCACTGTCTAGGGTTTCTGGGGAGCTCAAGGATTGTATTTGCTGACTGTGTGTCTTTTTCCCTAGAAACAGGGCAGATCTTCACTGTCCCTAGCCTCAATCTGACATAACTTGCTGATCCACACTGGTTCTGCTTCTCCTGTCTAGAACTAATTTTCTCCACAGGTTCAGTTTTGTGGAGTGGTTGGTGGCGGTTTTGGTGATTTTGGCTAGACAGTTGCTGTGACTTGAACACTACTTGTCCCACAGCTCCAAGTCATCATTGATGTTGCTCTGCTTTTGTGGCATTCACATGCTCGCCACTACCTTGTGTGCAAGCCTTTGACTTTTTTGGGGTAGGGACTGTTTTTTATAGTGTTGTCTGAGTATCTTATAGAGTTCCCTCATTAAGGCCTTGAGTACCTCTACAAAGCATTGACAATATTACTGAACTCCACAGAAACAGCAGTACTCCAAAAGGAAAAACAGACATTAGCTGTTTTTAAGGCATGAGAGGAAGAGTAACAGTGAGAGAGTCAAGTCAAGCCCAAAGATGTCATTCTCAAGATGATGCTTTCCACCTACCTGGTACTTGCTGTATGCTAGAATATCTGAAAGATGAAAATAGGCTGTTCAAAGTATGCTTCCAATTCCACCTCTGGCGGTTGAGATTTACTCTAGATCATGGTCATGCTGCTCTTTTCAGCTGCGGGCAATTTGTGTCCCTTCTCCTCGACTGTGAGGCTGGGTTTTACTGGAGGACCCTGAAAAGCACCAACAACCAGCTATCAGCTCTGCGTGTGGATTTACCACTCTCTCTTAAAGGCTGCGTAACTCTCAACCATGTGAACCATGCCAGTCTCAGAGCACTTGGTTCGCCATACTTTACTTTCCCCGGGCGCTTTACCCCATCACTAAGTGTTCCCGATCAGGGCAGACAATGATCAGTACAGGGCACGGGCAAGAGGGGAGGCCTGAGGATAACTCGGGGAAGGCGTTTTGCGCTCCTTCCCCACTGGAGGCTCAGAGGCGAAACTCATCTTCCTGGAGCGCTTCCAGCAGAGCGAGGCCAGGCGCGGGGCGGTGGCGGGAGCTCCGGGGGCGGGCCGGCCCCGGGGAAGGTGGTGGCGGCCGTCGTGCCCGCCCTGCTCACCTGGGCAGCGGCG
>VZRJ01007969.1:126168-193649 GCA_013397565.1 Ptilonorhynchus violaceus | reverse complement strand
GATCATCTTGTGGATGGGGATCATGGCATCTCAATTCATTCAATACTGCCAGCAATGCACTGTCAAGGTTGCGATCAGGACTTGCTGTTCTTCCACCCTCAGGAGTCCTACTGCAGAAGGATTTTCTCAGTCCAGGCAAGGTATTCAATTGCGTAATGCCCTCTGTCTCCACAGCAGCTATCCCAAAAGCCCACCTGAGGCCTTTTAGGTCTTTGAAATAACCGCTCTACAGGAAATCTATGCCCAGAATACATGGGGCCTCTGGACCAGTCACAACAGGGTGTTTTTTCCACTCCTTCCCAGTCAATCTCACCTCAGCTTCCAGCAGGGTCAACTGCTGTGATCCCTCTGTCACCCCAGCAATAGAAATGGGTTCTGCCCCCACGTCCTGATGGTATGAAACTACACTGCACACCAGTGTCCACCAAAGCTTCATATTTCTATGACTCTGATGTGCCGGGCCATCAGATCCACACAGTCCAAAAGACATGATTTTCCCCGGCCCCTACCTGACTACAGGCAGAGCCCCTCTAGTCCTGGCTACCGTTCCCTGTCTGGGTGTACATTCTGGAGGTCCCTTCCAGGGGATCAGACATGTCATCCTCCCTTCCGTTATACCTAGCAGCTCGGTCATGGGAAACTCCGGCTACGTTCATTTTGGTGGAACTCCCTCCGTTAGTGGTTTCTTCCTTGAGCTTACACACCCATGTTGCCAGGACAGAAGTGGGTTTTCCATCCCACCTTCTCGTATCTTCCCCATGCTCACACAGGAATAACCACAGTTCAGCTCGTGGAGTGTCCCTAGATGGGGGATGTTGGGCTCTGATGCTGGGGCCTCTGGTTCGCACTGGTAACTGCTCTCCCTCATCTTCTTCCTCATCCCCTCTTTGAGACTCTTAACCACAGCAGAGATATGAGTCTGCATTGGGCCATGGACCATGCTCTCATAATTCCTCAGTTTGCTGGCTACAGAACCCATGTCTCTCGGTTGTCCTCCACATCCATTGTTGCCATGAAGCTGGAGTATTCGGGTGGCCTAGATGTGCCAGGCTCCACGACATTTGCGCTGTGCACCTGACCTTGTCAGGGTTGTTATTGTGTTGTCCATCCCTTCCAAAAAGTATCCTCAATACTGCCATTTCTCTCAGGAGTTGGATCCCTTTCTTAATGGTCTTCCAGGGCGTTCTATGATGGTGCTCCTGCAGTCTGTCTCTGTGAACAAACCTCTCCTTTACACTCATTATAAGCTGCTCTCAGAGAGGAAGGGGCTCTGGCTCCCCCCCAAACCCCTGATCAATACCCGCATCCTGAGTCAAGGATCTCAAATACCTTGCTTTGCCGCTATCCAGTTGCATGCCTGGACCCATAAGGTCCCAAACTCGAGCCAACCAAGTAGAAAATGCCTCACACCCCCATCACACAATGTCTTTTTGCAGACTGTGGAGACTGTCATGCAACAGAGACTCAGTGATGATTTCAGGCTCTGGCTTCTCCACTGGCTTTGAGAGCCCTGGTACCTCATCATCATTAACTGGGCGTACTGGTTTGATTTTATACTTCCTCCTCTGCACAGGGGCAACTGCTATTGGCTGTGGCTGCCCTTGTGGTTTAGCTGGAACCTGGATGGTTGTAACATCTCTTGGTTCCACCGCTGCACCATCAGACCTTCCCTCTTTGGGGCAAGGGGAGGGCTTCCAAATGGTTGGGGAAGAGTATTCCTTCATCACCCAGCCTATCTCCTCCAATACCCCCATTCAATCCAAGTGATTAATTTCTAAGGCGGGCTGTTGGGCAGTGATAGGCTGTTGGGCAATGACCCCAGCCCCTGTGGCATGTTCCTGGGCAGCATCCTTAGTCTCTGAGGTAGATGTCAGGGTAGTTACCCAAGGCAATCTCATGTTATCTCTAAATGCTAAATAGAATAGGCCTATAAGCAACACCAGTCATTGTAGGATATCGTTAGCATCTAGAGAAAATCTGAACCCTTCAAAGCTGTTGGGGTAGGCCCAAAGAAGTGGGTGAAGGACTGGGAGAAAACTTACCCATGTTGCTTCCTCACAATGGGTACCATTATTAAGGAAACCCCTAAGATACGAACTTAGTGTGTGATAGTTATACAGCCATGTGCCCACATTCCAGAGGAAGTTTACAAACCTTGAATTCCTCACCTTATTGGCCCATTCTGCAAACTGGATAACAGCCACAATAGCCTTAGTCATAGGACCCATGTTTAGATAAGGAGTTGCAAATGGAAAAAACATAGCCACAATCATGTGCCAACCTGAACCAGGGTAGGCTAGACCATATGGTGGTCGTTAGAAGCCTAACAAGGTTTCTACATCCAGTACACAAATGAGTTACCTAACAACTGTTATTCTTTTTTCACTCTTTCCTCTTGATGCCCTCGAGCTGCACATTGGGCACCGAGAACTGTCCTGGTTTAAAAGACAAGTGTCTGCCAAGGAAGGAGGGAACCTTCCTCGAATGGAAAAATACGACCCCTCCCTCCAAATTGTTATAACCTTGAAATTACGCCGCTTTCAGGCAAAGATATGGAGAAAGGAATAACAGTTCTTCACTAGAATATATATATATAAAAAACAAGACAGACAAACAACAACCACAACAGCAACAACAAACAAAACAGAGACCAAATAACTGCCTTTTCTCACCCATCAAGCAATTTCCCCTTTGGTGTAGTTATGACCACAACCGGCAAGGGCCACTGGTGGGCCCTGAGGAGGCAACAGCTGCAGTGACTCTCGCAGCCGGCAGGGTGCGCTGGCAGGCCCCGGTGAGGCGGGGTGGGTGCGGTGGCTCCCCTGCGGCTGCAGGGGGCGCTCCTGCGTGAGCTCGGTGACCTTGCCACTTGGCAATGGTGGCTCGGGCAAGGAGGGGAGATGGCTCCCCTTGCAAAACTCACAGGGAGCAGCTGATTTCAGTCCTACTCCGGGTGGCAAGCTGGACAGCAGCAGTAACCTCAGAGCAGCGGTGGGAACAGTGGAGATGGGCAGACCTGGGGCAACAAGCTAAAATGTAGCACTAAGCCCAGCGCAGCCGAACTCTCTCTGTAACACGCACCACCGTTTGCACCACATGGGGCTGGTGCCTGGATGCCCCACCAGAAGGTAAGAGGCAAAACCCCGGCCCTACACCCAACCGCCCCCTTTTTCTCCACGGGGTCTCAGCCAAGCTTATGTCTCTTGCGATACCCTCTGAACTGTGAAGGGGGGATGGGGAACAGCGACAATTCCCAGTACAAATGGTTATGGAATACAAATCATCCCCAACACACTTAGTTTTAGTTTTTAAACACAGCAGTGTAGCAGATAAAGCATCTTATTCCTATGCTGGAAGATAAAACCTACAAACAACAAGCAGAAGTTACATTCAAGGTTTTAAAATCAACAGTATTTTTCATTCTATAACTGAAGAAAAACCTCAAGCAGCTTGGGACCTTTCATGGAATGATACAGCAAGCTTAAACTCTTCTCCCTAACTTCTTTCTGCTCCTTACAGACATTACCGAGCAAATGCAGCAAGAAAAATTACATGACTGCTTTACAAAACAGGCCTTAAAAATGCAACCTGTCATCAGCCAGCACTTGTGGCTCTGGGACTGACTCCATTTTACTTTTTCTGTTTCAACATTCACAGGAAGAGATTAATGTTTATATTCACAGTTTTCCTTGATGAACATGACAAGAGTTTCTACAGTCCCATGCTCAGGCAGTTGTCAACTTAAAAGGCAACCTGTAAAAGGAATTCTCTTCAATACCTCCATTAATTCATTCAGCTTTTCTTTACTTTTTAAAATCTTACTGATACCCAGCTATCACAAAGGCACAATCCAGGTCTCACCCACATAGAAAGAAGAGTGAAGTGAATAAGCCAAACATAATAGGACAACTGGAGAACTTCTGTTTGTCCTTCCAAGAGAAGGACTTTTGCTCCCTAATCAAGAAGTGATGGGAAGGGTCTGACCAGGAATTAGAGGCCTGGGCTAACTGGCCCTCTCAAGTTTGATGGGGAGAGGAGTCACAAGACTAAGGTTTAAACCAATTTTTCGCTCTCTGTAGATAATTCTCAAGGTTTAAGTTTAGAAGCCATGGGAAACTTGGGGAGACTAGATGGTTTCTGTATTATCAGTGGAAACGGGCAAGTGCTTCTCCAGACCTGCTTCTGTGCCTCTCTCTCTCTCCATTAACTGCTAGAGTAAGAGAACATAGTAATTTAAATATATCCTATTAGTAGCAATTACTGGAACAGTAATTACTAGACTTAGATATCAAGAGTTACATGCAAGGAGGGAGCTTGTCACAAAAAATTGTGAACAGTATTTCTTTCCCTCTCCCTCTTTCTTCCAAATTCCCTTTTATTTCATTGCCTAGACTGCAAACTCTTTGAAGAGACTGTCTTGCAACACATGTATCTTACTTTCCAACAAGATTCTTATCTTGGTGATGGTGGTAACATGTTTTTTTATATTCTTGGTACTGACTCACCTAAACAGGCTCTGCTTGGTCCCTCCAGAGGAGGGAAGAGGATCATCCAGTTCAACAGACAAATTTGGTTTCCAACTGTTAATCTCTCATTCCTCATAATTGTCTTTACCTCCAATGAAAATAAAATGCCTTTCCTTTGATGGAAGGCAACAAGTTGGTCCAGTTCCATAAAGCTAGCACCAGAGTAAACCCGGACACATTGCTTATTTATTAATATCTTCAGGAAATACTCTGGTTAATTTGGTAGGAACCCCCATTGTGAAAATCTTTTTGGAGGCCCCAGAAAGCAGCTCCTTGGCTGGCAAGTCAGGTAGTGTTTCCCTTGCCCTTGTGTATCCCTAGCTGGATACACAAAGTAAGTTACTGATCTTTCAGCTCAAAACCAAAACACACACAAATATAACGAGCACTGTTTTCTTTTCTGGAAAAACAGATAATCAATGGCTTGAAGAGTGGAGAATATACTCTTGTGTTAAGACTAACTTCTCTGCTTGGGTGAAGCTCTTCTATGTCATCATCTATACTATTCTATCACAACACTTTTAGTAACAAGCTGAGGTATTTAATTTTTTATGTTTTTAACCTGGCTTGAAACCTTTGCAAGAAAGCTAATACAAAACTTCATAAAAACAAATAGCTACTAATTTGACTTCTGTGTTTCCAAAATATGATTTACCACTGCAAAATCTGAGTATTAACTACGTAAAACCAATGTCAATGGTGAAATTCCCTGGTTAAAATTCTTTTCGAATTTCCAGCATAGCGAATAGGAAGGAATTTTACTTATTTGAGGGTTTTTTCCCTAGTTTTCTTACAATTATCCATTTTCTTGTTTACTTCTGGCTTTGATTGTTGATTCATTCTTTGTATATATTGGGGTCTTTGTTGGGGGAAGTGCTGCAGAAACTGCAGTACTGCTCCCAATAGCTCTTGAATTGTATCTGAACATCTCTAAGGCAGAACTCCAAAAGTCAAAACACCTCTGTGACCCGAATTTGTCTCAAAAAACCTATTTAAACAGTTTCCCCAACAAAGCCAAAAGCTCAGAACAGGAACAGAGGAAGCATGAGGGCTGTCATTTCCTCTAGGACCATCAGATAATATTTCCTATTAACACCTTCCAGATATACAGACTGTTCCAGTGAGCCATATGTGACTGTCTTCCAGCTATTATTTTTTGTGCCTGGAAGACTAGATCACTCAGCACAATATGAAGAGTTTGCTCCTGAAACTATCTTGTGTGGTTTATGTGTATTTGAGACACAAACTTTCATGCTTTAACTATGCATTTTGACCCATAAATTTCACCGCCTTACTGTGTATCAAGAGAAGTGGCAATACAATTATTAGCTTTAAAATAAAAACCATTATGTAATCAAATCCCAAATGCTGTGTCAACAGTGTGTGTTACAGATAAATGACAATTCCTAATTCTCTGTATTAATGACAGCTATTCTGAAAGTTCTGTCAACACTGACAGCTGGAATGGCTGGATTGTAGGTATAAAGGTATGACTACAGAAACACCTGCACTATCCGAAAGGATTCTATTACCTTATTACCTTTATTGCAGTCTAGATTCTGGGAAGTTCAAAATAAGCAAAAGCTTGAAATATTTCATTACTATGCTTACAAAAATTCTCTTGGGAAAACAGCTGTTCTAAACCATTTTCTAAAGTTCATCTCCTTTTAGATTTCTTTGTTTAATTATATTTGGTCTATGAAAAGTTGAAAAGCTCATGATTTTAGTTCCCTCTTCAGTCAATAAAAACTCAGTGATAGAGAGGCAGTAGGAAAGAGAGTGGGACGCTTTCTGTTATAATAATAAGACTTGGAATACATTGCTTTAGTGCCTGGCTCTGACACAAATTTCCTGTGTGAGGTCAGGCAAATAATTTGGTGTTTCAATTACATATCTGTAAAGCGGAGATAACCACTATCCCAGACAGAATTTGCTTGGCTAACATTTATTAACATGCTAGAGGTGTTTAGAAAGTCATGTTTAGAAACTTCTACGGACCATATACCCAAAATCAGTAGTCAAAATTACCCAGGGAATGCCAGTGTATTAAGCAGACATCTCTCCTAAGAACATACTTGCTTACTACCTGCAATGCAAAGAGGTCTCACAGCAGCAGTTTAACATTTCTGTAAAGACAAACTTCAAAGTACAATTCAGTCAAATAATGGGCAGGGAAATGCAACCTGTTGTTGGTGAAAAGCAATACAAACCCTGCAAGCATTTATTACCACAGTGCTCAAGACCACACCACCCAGCTGGACCTCCTTTTAGTAAGCCATGAGATGTACAACAGCAATGAGAAACAAGTCAAGCGCAAGATTTAAGGGGTTCACCTTGTTTTTCTAACAGCTATTCAAAACCATATAGTCCATCCTATCCTTTTCACACAACTTGTGCAGAAGTAACATCTAGGCCTAGAAACTAGCCCTTGCCCACTTGGTGGGTAGTGTTCACCTCACCCAATTAAAGCATACACAGCAAGTGTCTTGTCTAAGACAATTTGCCCAGACTTCTGGAATAGTCCACACAGAAAAAGTAATGTCTAGAAGGACTTTACCACACCCTAAGTAAAATGGGCTGTTTTCTATTCTTCTCTCTTGGCTATACAGGAATATATAGTATATTTTACTTTAGAATAATAAATACTTTACTTTAGAGGAAATACTGACATTTGGAGAGACAAAATCCATTAAGAAGATTCCCACCTCTCTGTGGCTGCTGTGAACACACCCTCTCCTACAGCACAGAGACACCAGGGAAGGAACAAGGAAATGGGTCACAATACTTTGACAGGCAATGTGTCAAAGGAAACATGATCTTCTGCATATAAAGCTGGACTAAATAAACATTAAAAGGCAATGCCACAGAAAATGAGACATGTTGAAGAACTAATTAAATCCAGTTGGAGAATTGACTCAGTCTATACACTACTACTGCTTCATACAATATCCCAATGTGTTTCTCAGTCATTCTGTCTTTAGTGCTCATCTGTAAGCCATATTTATATTTATCTCATACCTTCCAACAGCAAAAATCTTGGAAACCTGCTTAGAAAGATCTTTCAGGTCTATATTTACACATATTCAGTGACACTGTTACCTACATGTTAGATAATACTTTTCAGTTAAAAGGCCAGAAAAGTAGCCAACAACACGAAAGTATAATACTTTTTTTCAATTATCCCAAAGAGCTGGTTTCATCTCACAAAGGCAGAGTACCTTGAATTTCAGCAATAAATGTACCTCAGTAGTGAGGTTTCCCTGTCTTGGCCATTACAGTGTAAATGATGGTATTTTAGTGGTTTAAAAAGGCTTTGAAAGTAATAAATAAATAAATAATAGAAATTAAATCTAAGAATGTGTTTACCACAGTTTATGTTGAATTTCTTTGAAGTTGACACAAAATCATCTTTTGAAAAGCATTGTGTTGAAAGAATAACTTACACTATCATTTACATTCGTTAAAAGAACACTCAAAAAGAGTAAATTATAACATGGACTACAAAATAATAGATATTTATAATGTATTAAGACCTAGATGATAACTACAGAAAAAAAACCAGGGAATGTGAGTCAGCTTGGTAAAGCATCCTACTGATATTACATACACCATTTAATCTTCCCTCAGTCAGGAAGAACCGATTAAGAGACAATCCTCTTCGCGGGTGTGACTTCCAGAAGTGTTCTCCACATTTCCTTCAGTATTAGCCTGACCTAGTTTTACACAGCATTGTAGGAAACCAGGAACATACAACCAATTGTCTTTGCCCTAGGTGAAGGAGAGCAGTCAACAGCTGGAGGAGTTCCGCTACTTAAGATCAGATACAAAGAACCTTTGATTGTCTTAAAAAGCAATTCATTCATTGAGTTTTGGTGGATTTCTTTTGTTTTAGTCATCAATAGCTCTCAGTGTCTCTCTGGGCTCAGAACACATCGTAATGTACTCACCATCATCTGCTGAATATGAAATATTTCGGCTCCAGTGGCAGAGAGGCGGTTTGGAAATGAAATGTCAAGAAAAGCTCCAGGAAGAGTGCTTGGTCCAGCATTGTAAACCTGTAAGAGAACAAATGAATACAAATAAAATTACATACACAACTTCTCATAAATGGGAAACTACCATAGAATCAGAGCTGAGAGTACAGGTAAATTTGAAGATATACAAGTACTTTGCAGGTTTTTCTACATGTTCAGACTAAGACTTTTTTCAAGTGTCAGAATGAAGTCAAAGGATTACCTTACCTAACAGTCTTCTGGCACAGCTCATATATCAAATGAGAAGCAGTTTTGCAGGATAATTACCAGTCATCAATACAAACAGCATAAGACTTCTATTTTATATGCAGAGACACTGCTAGTACTCTGAGTGTTTTGGTAATAAAATCTTGAAGGTTATAAGAAATATTACCGTCTCAGTTAACATTCTCCTTTTCATCTGGTAACCACTGCATAATATTCTGCATATGTTTTCCTTATGGAGCAGAAGCCAAACAATTACTGTGACTACCGGACTGTGGGTTTTCTGAGTGAGTTGCCAGGAAATGCATGAGAACAATTTCCATTCAAGTTCTAGTATTTTCAATTAAATTAAACTCTTAGTGGAAAATATTAGCTTTTTCTATCACCCCCCAGCTCCCAAAATTTCAACAAACACTCAAGGAATGTACCATCCACCATTGAAACATATCCAGCGAAAATTCCAAAATTTATGGTTTTTTGCTGAAGAGAAATAATCCATGGAAAAATTTCAATGAAAATAAGTTTTCATTTGTATCTACAGATTTTTATTAGGAAAAATATTTTCTGGTGCTTTCTAACAATGCAAATATAAATGCATACAGCAAAAACATTAAGTCCATTAGAATATTTATCTGCACTGAGACACTACTGTCAAAAGATGTAACAATCAGTTGTTAATTGTGTAAAGTACCAATATTAAAACTAATAGGTTTTCATTCTTCAAACACTGTTTATATTTGAAGCAATGCCAGACTGATAAAACAGAATTGGTTTGCAATGCCAAATCCTCACAAAAACCCTGAGGCTCCAGGCAGGGTGAGATGTCTCACTAGGATGGAGTATGATAAATTCTACGTGAAATACAAACCAATGTTTCATGTTCGACATTTGAAAAACCTTTATTATCTCACTAAGATCAGATATAAGAGTTATTGCAGAAAAGGCATTTTCAATGCACGTCCTGTTACTAAAAAAAAAAAGATGTACAGATCTGTTTCCTTATTAACATTGGACCTAGTATAGATTTTCACATATAAAAACTGCTATAAAGCCCCACATTTTTGTAACTCATCTCTTTTTCTTGGTTAAGAAACTATTACTTTTCTTCATCTGGAGAAGTTAAATAAATGGCAGGCAAATCATTTGAAATAATTAGGCAAGGAGTGATACAAACAATGCTTTGCCCATTATGAAACTCTACCTTTTCTCTCTGATATACAGAGTTATAATGTTTACCCCATTACTGGAGAGCAGATCTGTGACTTGCTACAGTATAATTTTCTGCTTCCATATAGAAAAAAAAATTAATATTGCAACTGCTAAGTGTGTGCGTGAGAGACAAGAGCATGGGTAGGAGAAATGGTGGCTCTGCCAATACATAGATTCTCTCTCCCTTTCCTATTATCACTTTGCTTTATTGAAAATATTAATCTAGTTAAAGCATCAGTGTATCCATTCTTTATCTGGCTTTAACCAATAAGCAGGTATGAGGGGGAGGAAGGGGAGAAGACCAATAAACCCCCAAGAAGGAAATCAGAATCACAAGAATTAATAGCCTGGTTCACAAAAGCTTTTATGTCCTGAAATCCTGCTTTCAGTCCTTCTCAGTAAATAGCTAAGGGCACTGTATGACAGTGGGGCCTTAATTGCTCTGGACCGCAATCTGTCCATGGAGGCAGACATGTGCTATTCATTATGAACTGAGTGGCACTCATGCCCAGGAAAACAGAAAGAAAAAAGATGAAACACTATTTTTCACAATAAATGAACCTACCTTTGCATGACTTATCATTCCCTAGTTCCATCTAGCGGTCAAAAAGGATTTAAAAGACTTGTGATAGATGCAGTTACAGCAGCGAAACACAGTGCAAGTTAATTTTGGCCACTTCACAAGAGTTTGTTATAATAAACCATCCATATATTTTACCACACCAGGAACCCATCTAACTGCCATGAGAAGTGTAATAAATAGGTAATACTTGAATAATGCTGAGATGCTATGAGGTATTTATTGAAAGCTTCTCACACCTGTCTTTTTAGCATCCTCATCTCTTCCCTGTACTGTACTCTTATCAGTAGTGCTATAAAAATTTTCATATTGGGGCATTTAGCAAGTCTGAATCCCTAGCACAGATATGTGTTTGTTCTCATGGATAAAGGCTACCACTGCTCTGCTCAATGACCATGCCACTAAAAAGAATTACTCCTCCACTTTTAACCTGTAACTTCATGCAAGATGTGGCACTTGAGCAACTAAAGCTCTTTATTCAGCATGTAATGAAAGGTAGAAGAGAAACAAATGGTAGCAGCTTTATTCCTATGGAAGTGAAATGCCCTGTTTGCAATTCTTGTTATAATATATTCAGATTAAAAACATATGCCGTACCTGCATGCTGTAAATATGGTATCCAATCAACAATGCATTGCACAGCATTGTAGCAGGATGTTCTGCCTAACTGGGGGTGAAACAGCTCAAACTAAAACCTATTTGTGAAGGTTACCGTGATGGATGGAGAAAGGTGGTCACACTGCTTTTGCTGTTAAAGACTGCTGAGACCAGCCTGACTCATCAATGCCAAAGTTAAACATTCACACAGTGTTTCCTAAAAGAAACTGGCACTAGTGAGGATGTGACAGGCAAAATTCCTGATAAAAGAATCAACAAGTGATAACTTATCTAAAGCTGCTGAGCTGGCACAGCTAGCCTAGAAACACATGATTGACAATTTATACTATATACTTTAGTTTATACTATATAGTGTATACTTCATTTATACTACATACTTTATACTATAAAAGCCCAGTCTCACTTTTTAATAGCATGGACTTCTAACATATCACTTCCAGGAGAGAGTCTGAAGATCCCTCCCTTGAGTGGGCATGTCCCTCAAGGTTTCTCCTTGGGGCTGAGCAAAACAGATTTGCCCATGGTTGTTGGTACGAGTGAGTAACATTAATCTCTACTTAATAATTATTAAGCTTTTAAATTACTGACTTAATAAATAGTGCAAAATAGTATTGGTAAAACTATCTATATTGTGTGGTAAATAGTTCTGATAAAGTATTTTAGTCTAGTCACGATCATCATCAATTTAAATAAATACTTTATGTTATTCATGTAAATATATTTGTTTTGTCATCCTTACTCCTGCAGAACAAAGTCACATGAAGGCTCTATTACACCTGTAAAACCTTTAGACAAAAACTGTTGACCAACTCTGGGGCCAGGATTGGATCCAGCTGCACCTAGACTTCTCTCTGAGACATTTAGAAAGCAAAGGAGTCCTTTCTGAAGCTCATGACTCAACAGGAGGGTCTTCCTTATAAACCTTGTCTGAAGCTTCCATTCTGCCCATGACAGTGATTCAAAATCATGCACAAAAGCCCATACCACACTCAGAATGAAATAGATACAAAACAAGAATGTGCTGTCAGGCAGGAAAGCAGTCAAAATAAGGATGAGTTTTACCTGCAGTGTGAAGTTAAGAGACTGGAAAAGGCATTCATGGTTTTCCAAACGAACAAAGTTGGACGCTTCCACAGAATCACCGTAGAAAAATGAAGTAGGGAAGACTTCTCTGTAAGATCAAGACACAAATATAGTAAGCTGAATTTGTGACTAAAATTAAATATATTTGCATCTAGATGAATTGCATCCCTTGCTTTCCAGTCATGCGAAATTCTATGGGACCATTTCACATTAATATATTTTTTGTAATTTGATTTCCTCTTGGCAACATTAGACTACACAAGCAGCAACTCAACTGACCAAGGTTAACATTCCATCAATGAAGCAGACTTCTTTTGATTACTTATCCCTTTTTCTCCTTTCCTATCACAAAACCTCCTCTCCAGTATCCCCTGCCATGGATGATTTGTGCAAGTCCCATAGTTTGTCTTAACACAGGAAATCATTGCAGAAGAAACAGTACCTAATAGGACTACTTTAAGTTACATATTCACTAAAGTAACATTTCAATTTTATTTAACATTTACAAAGCATTTCAGGAATAAACACTTCATTAATTATCTAAGTTTTACTACCTTTATGAGTAGCAGATGGTTAAAGGAGAGAGTAGAGGGGGATAACATGCTTTCAACTAGAGTGGAGCAGTACAAGTTTCCTCAGCCACTCTTATCATCTAATCACACAGCAAAATGCAGTAGGATTTTACCAGAAATTACAACACAGTACTTGGAAATCCTGCAGAAGAGGCCTAGGAGTGCTTTAAGCATCCTTTGTGCCTCCTAATCTCAGGCTGCTCCACCATCTGGAAAGGGTTCTAGTGTAATTTCAGACAGACCTTGGTTCTCACTACTGCCTAAAACCCTGCTTCCTTCCCAGGTTGTTCTTTGGAGTCAGAGCATTTTGAGACAGGATTTTAAGCCTGTTTAGGTACATTTCCTTTTTTCCTGTCTGTATCCTATGCCAGGGATTGCTAGGGGAAACAGCAGGAGATAGATTTACTCCTCCTGTTTACAGTGTTGTGCCAGAAGGCTGCTGCCAAACATGGTACAAGCCATTCTGGGCTATTTATGACCAGGAATGAAGTTTTCTCCTCTAGATTCAGATGCATGATAATGAAGCTAATAAAACAAGCATCAAAAAGATACTGTCCAAAAAAAAAGAGTTATTATTAATATTACCCTGCATGGGAATGTGCCCTTCAATAAACCCAGTTTTTCTCTGGCAGTTGGACTTTTCTGTGAAATTCAATTAACTAAGCCTTGACTATGAGAAAGAAAAAAATAATCCACATAGTCACTTGGGTGCGGCTTATAAATACAGAGACCTTGTGCTTTAAAAAAGTACATTCTGAAGAGAAAGAAGATAAACCGATTTTTATTATTTTTTAGCATGCATATTCTGTAGGTAACAAACAAAGACCTAAAGACACAGATGAGAGTATTCATATCTGTATAGCTGGACAAAAATCCATCTGTATCAAAGCATCAAGAAGCAAGAATTACATTTCTAAAGAATTTGTAACAATGAAAGTATTCAAAAATTTCCAGAACATGCTGCTGAGACTGTACTCTCAATATACAGATTTCTGTCCTTGCTAGTCATCTTGTGAGGTCTGACAGCACACTCTCTTTCTCTGAGCAGGCTCAAACATACCTTTTACTCATTCTGACTATTGTGGTAGTAATTAAGGATTTTATTTCTATGCAACAAGATGGAAATCAGCTTTATGAGGCAAAACCCAGTCTAGGCCATGAACCTGAGTTTATTCAGCTTTTCAGTCAAATCACATGTCAGCGCAGGTTAACTTTTTTCTACACATGTAGCATAGTGGTCAAGGGAATATTTGACTTCTACTGATGCCAACCTGCACTGGTCATTTAGACAACATCTGTTGCCTCGGTTTGCCATAGACGGTGGCTAAAAGAGACACTGACCTTCTGGGGACACTACTGATGAGTTTTTGCTTCCCCAGTTTAGGAATTAATCTCAGTCTACACGAATGCCATTCATTTTCAGTCACCAGGTCCCCCAGTTCCAACTCAAGCACTGTTTATGCTAGAGGATAGTCTGACTGTTGAGACTGATCACAAATCTTTCATTCTAGGATTAAGATTGTAATGCCATGTGGAAGGAAAGAGCCCCACGTAGGAAGGCAGGAACTCGCACATGTTCAGCCTCAGGGACAGGACACAAGGACTATATGTTATACAAGTATTTCAGTCAAAGGGTGAGTGATGCTCTGCAGTTGGTAGTTAGATGCCTCACAGACTAGAGTAGAGGGAGTAGCGGGAATGGGAAAATAAACAGAAGCAGAAGCAAATTCTGTTTGTGAAATTAAACAGAAAGGCAAACAGCCAGACTTCACCAAGCTCCTTAAAATTCCAGAAGATTTGACCGTAACCTTTGGCCTGGTGACTCTCAAGCATTTTCTTCAAGACATGCCCTAAGGAACAAGATGTGGTTTACTTATTCTTTTTTTATTTAAGGTCCATCAGATCTACAGCATCACTTGAATTCAAACATGATCACTAAAATACCTACTATAAATGTGATGGTAACTAATTAGCATTAATTAGGAAGTAGTGAGAATGAGGTACAGTGTTGGAATGAATAAAATTTCCAGACACTGAATGAGATTGTCTGAATGTCAAGAGTCTGGGAAACAAGGAAAAAACAATAGTCTGGCTACAGGTAAACAAAGATAAGAACTATTTTTTCACTGGCAGACGCTCAGATGTTATTGCTAGGATGATAATGATGATGATGATTATTACTATTATTGTTGTTGTTTCATTTGGTGACTGGTACTTACCCATGGATGGATGAGTCCACTTCATGCATCAGGGGCACTGACAGGATTAAAGTATTATCATGCAGAGATTCAGTGCGTTCTAGGTTTCCACTATGCCAGAAAGGAAAAATAAACATACTGCAAATCGACAGCTTTTGCAATATATCACACAGTTTCACAGCTACCATCTCTCTGCCTTGTACTCTGAGCCTCTCTATTTGAGTGATATCAGCTCCTTAAGAAGACTTGATTAAAAGGCATTTGTCACCCAGCCTTGGAGAGGACACACACATAAAATATGTATTTGGTGGCTGCTCTTCTGTGGCTGTGACATGATCAGGCTCCTAACAAAAAAATGTATATTGGAACAAGGTGTGAATTCAAATGTCTGTGTGAAACTACAGCACCCATCATACACAGTGGAGAGAAATAAGAACATTTAGACTTCAGTACAAGGGTGTACTTCATTTTCCCCCAGTCTGACCGCACGTCAGTTTGTGAGGGATATACACACTTCACAGAGGGTCTTGACTCAGTAAATGAAACAATGCTTTCAATGTTCCTGCATTGTACTACAGCACCCATTTGCTGCCACTGCAAGCAGCTTTTTGGGCTAGACCCTCACACTGAACTGGCCAAAACCTCTCAGCAGTTCCACCCTCTCTTTTCCCCTCTTCCTGTACTCAGCTGCCAAAATGAAAGCACTTCTACTTTACATTTTCAAAGGCAGTTGCCTCAGCTGGTCAAAACCAGAAAGAAGAAAGAGAAAAGTGAGCAATTATTTCTCATTTGAGTCACTTTGTTTCAGTGTGAACACTTTATGTATGAAGTCTGGGAAAGGTTCCTGAAATGCATGTCCAAATCTGCAACTATTCTAATTCTGATGATAAATCTGCTTGGTGGGTGACAACACAGAAGAACAATCTTGAAAGATATGTTACATATATTTCCAATTTATTCAGCAGTGATGCTGGAATCACTTTTGCCTTGCAGTTCATTAGATTTACTCACAAATCAAACTGGCAAAACAAAAGACACGATCATATTTATTTGAGGACAGTATCACTGAGGCAACAGCACACAGTAACATCCCAAATGATACCATGCAGATTATGAGTTGCTCAGATTACAAAAACAGAGCCTGCTGGCTACATACATGCATAGATACAGCTCAGCTGTCTGCAACTGACACATTGCCCATATCTACTAATAAAACTATGGCCCAGATAGAAAAAACCACAAACTTTCACTCCTAGGAAAAAAACACACTTTATAAAAGCTTTTCCTCTGAACAGGCCCACAGAAGAGTCCAAAATGGAGACATTTCTCAACCAACACAAATACCAAGATACTGTGGTGGCAAACAGAGTAAGCAAGTAGAATTCTATACAGGGTTCATGCATATGTTCTTATCTGTTTCGAATGGAGTAAAGGTACTGCCAAAAAAGGAGAATACAACTCAGTGAATCTAGCTCTAGAAAAAACAGTTCACACTTGGAAGCAAAGCAGAGGGTTTGTTGTTTTTTTTAAAAAAACAGTTAGTGTAAAAGCAATATAATATAATGTTTAATTCTTTCTCCAATTGATCTGTCCCAATGCTGGACCAGTCTCTAGTCACAGATACTACTGCCAAATTTGCAGCTACATGGGACAGGCTCAAGTGGACACCTGAACAGCAATACTTGCTTTCCCATGATAGCATGACATAGCTTCTCTGTTCAGCCATTTCTGCCAGACTAGCTCCAGTTTTGTGTGGAAACAATGTCCTCGCTTATTGCAGTCTGACCACAGCACAGGTACTTCCTCTCCATTTTCTTATCATTGACTTTATCTCAGGGCTCCCCACAACTCTTGTGGAAGAAAGATTTTGTTACACTTATTTGACAGTGAGGGAATTGAGCAATTTGCCTAAAGTCACAGAGAAAATGAGAGTAATCAGCATTGAGACCTGCACTAGTCTCTTTGGACATTCAGCTGACTCCTTCAAAACATAACTGTCCTCCCTCAACCCTCTACAATGAGACACTTTCTCTTAACACCTCTGAGCATTCACTTTAAGTGTAAAAATTACTGTTTATTTCTTTGTTCATCTAAAGGCACTGACTAACCCTTCTCACTGGTAGGGCACAGAAATATGACAAGTCGAGGTTACAGAGAGAAGTTCTGTGCTATCCAAGGCAGGAAAATGAGCTGGAAAACACTGGCTGGGCAAATTTAAAGCACTGCTGACCCATCTTTGCACCAGCTGGCATTCACATAACAGACACTGATTTATCTCTCTGATAAAGAAGAAGAAGCATCACAAGGTCATCTGAACACATGATGAACTTCTCATGGAGAATAAAACTTCTCTAACATGCAAGACATGGTGACATGTCTCTCTTTCAGTGTTTCATACCAGTCCCACACGTTGCAGAATCTTGTTCCCACCTACAGCTGTTACTGCAGGAGAGGACTATGCCTTATAAGAGCAGTCACTCAGCAGCTGCTACATGTCATCTCATCTTCAGTTGTTTGTAGATGTGTCATCCAACTGGGGAGGAGAATTCAGGCTGAAAATCCCGATTTGGATGTCTAAGGATATGAAGTTGGCTCACTCACACAGTAAACGGGAGCAGAAACTAGTCAAACACCCAACACATCAAAGCAGCAGTTCATGGCCCATGTTAATGCAGCTGTGTGTTGGTTCCCATACAGACCTTGACAGTGCTTGAGACCAAACCACCCATGGAGTCTGCTTCTTCGTGGTACATCATCTTAGGAGGCACAGAGCATGTGTCAAACCTTTTATTCTGCCCAAGATAAAATGCCTATGCATGCATACTTGGCATTACCCTACTTCAATGCCTCCTTCAAGTGCCCTTGGAGAAGTACCCTATTCAGATGTTTTCCACAGTCTGTCACAGCTCACTGAAGATCCAGAGGGGGAAAAAATAGATATGCAACTTTGGAACCTGTCAGTGGGACCCTCGACCATCTGATTAAAGCATTTACCTTTTTTGGTTTGCATTCTAGCATGCTTATTTCATTCAAATGCTGGAACAAATGGGTCTATCTGGTGTTGATCATCAACCATAGCTGAGCTGAGCTTGATACAGGGCCCAAAGAGATGGCCACTGAAACACAAGAGCCTGTCAACTAAGAGAATACAGAACGATCCTTAAGAATTGCAACTGCTTGGCAAAGGAAACCTATGTATGATCCTACCTTATTTTTCAGGAAGCTTCAACACACAGTTCCTCTGCATCACCAAAATACATGCATTTAGCCCCAGTAATTTAACCTACACATATAAGTTTGTAATGTAATGTGCAATTTACTACACATATACATGTCTATAGCTAACGTCATGCAATTGTCAAGCACACATAATACACACTTCATGTAGAATATCCAAGTCATCCATCAGCCATATAAAGGTCCCCTTACCTTTGGGCAGTGACAAGGAAGATAAGTGTTTCTTCCTGCCCAGTCAAGTGGCTTGTGTCAAAGATCACACTGAACTCATACTGCACAAAGAAAAAGCAGTATTTAGAGACACCGTGCATTGCTTCAAAATGTATTTATTCTGAAACTTCATTTATATTCTACTGGCCTAGTTGTACAAAAGTAGCATATTTTGACACACGTGAGAGAGCTTCCTTTACTGCAGATTAGCTTTTAAGTCTTAGTAATTGTGTCCCTCTTCAAATACTACAGAGTTTGGTTTTTCCTGCCTTAAGAGAAGGTCTTTACTAGAATTCCCATTCAAAGGTATTTCTTGAGGATATCATCTGCCTGGGAATGAGTCTTCCAGCACAAGGAGATTGCTATCTGAAACTATCTCAGCACCAATCTGTATGTTATTTGCTGGTGAAGACACCCTTTTGGGGGAATAAAGATCACACTACAGGCCTGCGCAGGGACTTGGAGCAAGTGGCACAAGCTAAAGCAGCAACCAGGACACCCATCATAATGAGCAAAAACAGGTGCTAATTTTGAAATAAGAATTTACTTTGATGAATAACTTCTCCATGTAACAACTTTTCTGCCTAACTCCAAAACAGGTTTTGGCCAAGTGAAACAGTATTCAAATTCAATGTAATTTCAATGGCTTACATTCTTACATTCTAAACAATATTTTGCTACAGCATTTATTTTTTCAATTCCACTTAAAATATTTTAAATGTTTCAAAATAGCATGAAACAGTCAACAAAAAATACAGAAAACAAAAACTTTTATGCTGGGTCAAAGGATACATCAATTCAAATGTAAAGTATTAGCTTTTGAAATTGAAACTTTCTGAAAAATTTCAGACTCATTTTGTTCAGGTCATCCTGAAGTTATTCCTCATTTTCTCACCTTTCTGGGTTGGCCATTCATATGGATCAGTTAAGTGACAGAAAGAACCCAGCTGGATTTTTAAACATTATGAGTGAGTGTATCTTCTATTACCAAAAAAAAATCCTCTTTAAAAAATCTACTGGAAAACCATAATGTGAAAAAGCCATTAGTACATTTTTATTGTAATTTGTATAAATCCAGTTGCACTTTAATGTGAAAGAAGACAAAAAAACTCACAGAGTAAGGCAACATAAATAAGACAGAGAGTCCTTTTCTAATTTTCTGCAGAGGAAATATGAAAGTTTTTCACAGCTGCAACTCTTGCATCAGTTTTCAAAGGTATTTTATTGCAGTGCCTAGGGCACTCTCATTGGCTCTGTCTGGTGGGAAAGAGGATAGCTACTCTCTGTAACTGTGAAAGGCTTGGATATCTGGATTAGAAAGCTAGAGAAAGTATCAGTCACAGACATTTAACAGAGCAGTTGACTTTCCAGCCACTCATGGAGACAGAGGTGAACAAACCCTTACTCTGCAAATGCAAATATCACAACATTACCTTAGATTTTGATCTCATGAAAGGAAATCCCACACTGCACTTGAGGAAGTCTGACTCCAGCAACTCACAAGCAATGCCCAGTTCCTCCTGTAAGAAAATAAAGACCATGAGATGACAGATTTGGGGAGAAAAAAAAGATTGCTAAGAAGCACCAATGTGATGAAGTACTGTAGAAAATTAAATATTTCCAATCATAGCACTATGTTGTACTTCCTTATTCCACATCAGTCAGACCAGCATTGGGAAGAAGACAGCCATCAGAACCTTGCTCTGAGCGACAGATCGTGAGGAAATACTGCATGACTAAACACATTAGAGTCAGGTGATCAGCCCAAATTCTTGGATAACTCAGTTTTTCCCTCTGTTTATTAAAAGAAAGCTTTCAAATAATCCAGAATATAGGTTTTCCAAGGAAGTTTTTCCAGGTACCTGTACCATAAAGAAAGAACTGTGTTGGGAGACCAAACCATGCCATACACAGATGCAGAAGAGAAAGTTCATCTGGTCCTGGTGACATTCACTGCCCTGATCTCTTGCTCTGGCCCAGAAGATGAGTCATGCTGGTATGGATACTAACCTTCTTTAGTGAGACAATGGTGGCATAGGTAAAGCAGAGGGATGAGTGTCTCCTCATGCTAAACATTGACCATGGACATGGTCAATAATTCAAATGCAAAAGGTTAGAGCAGCCCTATCCTGCTTGACTGGTGACTCCACTACAACAGAAATACTTCCGTTGAATCAAAGAGTGTTTCATTGCTCCACTAAAACAGCTGGCCTAGCTCCAGGCCAGCATGTTCTCATCTCCAGATTATTAGGGAACAGTTTAATACTCTGCCACCGTGGGCAAATTCATCTCACTAAACTTTAGGAGTGTGATTCAGCTCTGGAATCTGATTTACACTTTTAAGTGCCTACACAGCAAGTGATTGCTATGTGATCTACATGTCACTGCTCCCATTGTAGTCAAAGGATGTAGAAAACAGTTCAGCAGACCAAATGCAGGTGTTTAATTTAGACTGGGTTGGATACCTCTCTAGGCCCTACTGTTGACTAGATCACCACTGGAACTATAGTATTGATGGTACACACCACAATACGGACACCTAAATTTTAGATATCTCAATCTATAAATTAACTTTATTCTAGACATGTAGCTGAGAATCTCTTTGCTACAGGACGTATGATTTATTTGACCTATTTTCAGTATTTACAGCAGTTTGCAAAGTTCATGCTCTGTTTTCTTACGTACATTTCCTAAGTTACTTCAAATATGCACTTAAAAGTGACATTCTCAGCTGGAACAACCACAAGTGGAAGTAGCTTCCTGAACCATGGACTTGGGTTATACGCATCTCCAGGAAATGCCTCTCCGCCTCTCACATTCTGACCTGAGCATAACATTAGTGCTCTAAAGACATTTAGCTTCAAAATCATGGTTCAAATCAGGGCATGTGTTTCTAGAAAATGATAGATCAAAATGCTGCCTTTCTTACCTGACTCAGAGAGTATTTCACAAGTAAAACTAATGTAAGGAGAAAATCAGTGCACACCTGGAGATGCCTAATGGAGTGATATTACTGCAGTACTACTAAAATGCCAGAGGAGTGGCCTCCCCATTCAGCTTCTCTTTTTGCTTGCTCATAATCTTTAGTAGGCTTCTATTTCTTGAAATACAAAAGATGGCACTGCTTAGCAAATCAAACATCTAGCTTCACTAGTACAGAGCTGCCATCTACATGTGTTAGATTTTCTCCTCTGTTTAACACAAAGCAGAAAAGTGAAGCATCCCCTTCACTTGCCTTTTCCTCTCAGGAATCTGGGAGGGTCTCCAGTTTTATGAGACTGATGAAGTGAACATAAAGTGAACAGCTGCATAACCAAATGAAAAATTTCACAGTTGTTTCCTCTAGGAACATACCTGGTTCTGGGTTGTTCAAATGTCCCTTGCTAACTGGGGCAAACTATGAGCTCTCCTTCATCAATGCCTAGCCTGTGTTCTTTCAAGAGAGGTTTCTAATTACATAGCTGTCTGGTATGGTGACAGTGACCAGACAGACCCAAGACACTGCCTTCTCTCCTCAAGGCCATATTCCTTCAGGGATGTCAAAGAACTCTCTGAGATAAACTAACTGAAAGAACTCTCATCTTGATAACAAAAGAAGAGCACTCCTTCCTCATTTTGCACATTGATGCTTTTGCAGACCAGACAGCTGTCAGGCAGATGCCAGCAGTTTTATAACTGCCTGTAAAAGGAAATGACAAGATAACATTGCATTGGCTGGTTTTGCTGTTGCTGCTTGGAAAAGTTTCACAGATGCAGGAAGATTGACTTGAATGACCTTCCGGCTTCATTAGCATACCATCCCATTTAATGATTAATATTAATACAACATTACTGAAGTTTCATACTCTGAAGAGAGTATGAAAAGGTTATTTCCTGAGAAGGCGGTCAATCATAGCAACAGACTCTTCAGGAAAGTGGTCAGGGCACCAAACCTGTCAGAGCTCAGGGAGTATCTGGACAGTGCTCTTGGTCATATGGTTTAATTTCAGGGAGTCCTGTGAGGAGCAGGGAGTTGAATTTAAGGATCTTTATAGGTCCCTTCCAAGTTGAGTGATTCCAATAATGGTGCACAGTAAAATTCTTCAATGCTACGAAACAGCAGAAATAAGTTTGGCTGCACCACACTAGTTCAGCCATCCACACATTTATAAATTAAAGGCTACCCAGAAAACTTCTCCCATGGACTCCTTGGCCTGCTCTGTGATTAGGATGGAGAAGCTCAGCTAATGAGTAAAGATTTTGGTTTTCATTCACTGCTCACTGTTTGGCTTCAGGTTTTAATTTCAGCGTGCTGTTTTGGATGAAGAGAAATTGTTTCTTCATGTGGTTTCCTAGGGTGGTCAGCTCTCTACATTCAATTTTCACACTGTTCCAGGAGTCTGAAGGGTTGGTGCTGTCTTGTCTTACAAACAGGGAACAGCAGTGCAACTCAGGGCTTACGGACATTGCAGATGCTACTTCTGGCTGATGTTAGGTCATGCTTTTAGTGAGCAGTGCTTCTCTGAGTCAATACAACCCAGTTGAGAACTCAGCTTATTGCATGAGCTTCCATAGCAGTTTCTAGTTTGCATAGAAAAACTGTTATGGTTTAGCAAGTTATAAAAATTGGGTTTTTAAGAACAGAGAAAAAAACCAGCTTCGCTTGTCTTTCTTCTGATTGGCTGAAAGCTTAGGGTTCATGGACAGGTCATTAGACGAACGGATAGCTGCCTGCGCCTCTGTAATTTACATATTTTGAGGAAGAAGAAGACGGAAGTCAGCCATCTTAGGCTCCCCTGCTGCAGGGACAGCAGACCCCCGGCAGGGCTGCTCCGGCCCCGTAGTCGCGGTTCCACTGGCCCCCGGTGAGCAGCAGCCGAAAAGCTGCAGCCGCCGGGAAAGGACGCTCTGCGCCAGCAGCCATGAAACTGCTGTGAGCCGCTGCCAGCCTGCAGCGAGTCCCAGCGGTGTTTTTCCCCTGCCGCCACTGCAGCTTATGCTAATTCAGGCAGGAAAATCACCACGTCACCGGCAGTCAGCACATCTGAGACCGTGTGCCGCAAGAGATACGGTGAGGCCTCCTTAAGACCAATCTTCCAGGTACAACTACAGATGCTAGCTCTTCTTCCAAGTCAGAGAGAACGGGAGAATGCAATTGCATAAAAAAGACAACATGGCGTCTGCCACTCGGAAAGACCTGACATGGTGGCACCGAGGTCAGAGTGAGAACAGAAACACCACATATGGGGACTGAGATTTCTCCTGCAAGCCTTAGTAAGAGCTATAATTGTAACAAACTATTTCTCTGTAATTCATTAAGAAGCATGGGGGGATACGGAATTCATGCAGCTCAGGAATAAGAGCACTTTATGCCATGAGCAGCTGATGATAAGGCTTTTGGAGATTATGAAGGAGAGAGAGAGACTTTACTTTTAGGCTGGAATAACTCATCGTTATAAAAGACTACTCCATGGACTATACATATATGACCCACACTAGCAGTTGTGAAAAGACTGCAAGTTGTCGTGGGAGAGAAATTGTCTTCACTGCATCAGGTATCGGGTGGGCCTGTTTGTTTTGTGATGTTACAGCAGAAGAAAACTCTTTTCCATAAACAGAGTATAAAGAAAGACTCTTAAAATAATATACTGACCAAATCCTATGTTTGTTTTCCCTTTGCGCAGTTGCTGGGATGAGGGAGGTATTTGGGAAGAAGAAAAAGTGTCTGAATGTGTGCCTTAATAACTTTTCATTATTCTTTCTATTCTTAGTTCTATTAGTAATAAAATCTTTTTACTATTTGAAGCTTTGTGCCTGTTGCGCCGAGCAGTTTTTTTCTGTTTTCCTCAGTATCCATATTTCTCCTCATGAAATTAAATGCTAATTCCCTTTAAGAATAATATTTTGTGGTGTTTGGCGCTATATCAGTGTCTAAACTGCCACAAAAACACAGCCAAACAGGTTGGCAGTTTCCTTTCCAAGAAGACAGGCTGAAGCTTTATCTGGAAAACTTTGTTTACATTCTGAAACCTTTCACAGGGTTACATACTCTTAGTCAATCAGATAAATCGCCAGATAATTAGTCAAATAACAGTATTATTACTGCATAGCAAATGTTGACCTGGTTATGAGAAATACGAAGCTCTGGCTGGCTCACAGTCTGTTTCTCAAAGTTCTTTATGACAGAAAAAAAGGTTGCTGATAATTATAACATGAGCAATGAAACAGTCAAGTTCATGATATCGAAACTTCCTCAGCTTCATCTTGACTAATTCTAATCAGACCCCATTAGGTTTTTTTCCCAGGTGAGTCTAGCATAGACTCTACAGGATGACTTATTGACTAGCCAATACAACCTGACTATTCTCTCCCTCACTTATGTCCAACCAAAACCCTTCAATCTTCCTGAGCCTGATCTGATAGTTCATATAATCATATTCTGGTTTAATTTTTCCCACCCTGAGATTCATTCATTTCTTCCCCAAAGGTAGAACAACTCCTCTGAACTGATGTTGGCCTTGGCCCCAGTCCAGAGTCATCATTCTACTTCCTCAACTCTCTCTCCCCTCATCCCCACCCACGGCTGGTTGCAAGTTCCTTGCCTAAAACATCTCCATAAGTAATCTTCCTCAGCCCATTAGCTCCCCTGCAACACTGGTACTCCAACACCAGGCTTTTACCTATCTGACAACTCTTCTACCATATTATGACTATCAGAAAAAGCAAACATATATAAAAGTACAGGCCACTTGTGTTACTTTGAACTCACCAGTGTTCTCACAGAGAAGGTGTGAATTCAACTGTCCTAACACTCATTTATGACCTGCTAGCTCTTTGCTTTTCTAAGCACACAGGCTACGAGTAGATACTGCATCTGAAATGTTGACAAGGAGATGCAACAGAACAATACTAAACATGCAAAAAAAAAGGATGTACCAGATGTGGCTCTCAATAGAAAGTTATATAAGTTTCTGAAGTTAAGGTAACTTCTGTACTGTTCTGAATACTGCTGACTATCTGTGCCAGAGTTCACTTCATACTTTTAAACACTCTCCTGATTACCTGTTATTTTTTAAGGAACTCTTGATTAAAACCACCTATGAAAGGCACTGAAACTTCACTGATGAATTATTAAAATAATCTGTATATTTTTAGAAGGGAGAAAACCCCAACTTGTTAGAAAATACACTTGCCAGCAGTTTATATTTCTCTTTCTTTAGCTATACTCAAATTAAAGGGTTTTTCTTGTTGTTGTTTTTGTTGTTTAGATTGAAAACAATCTCCCTTGCAAATATTGGCTGCTAGCACATATATTCTGGAACTGATGAGAAAATTCCTGGAAGCCTTGATAACAGGCTGGCAGAACATTCCTGTTTTGAAGATGTTGAGGATTTACTTAACTTGTTAGGATTTTTTTTTGTGATGCTGCATGTTTTCCAAAGGATACAAGAGCAGAATGACAAGAGTGAATATCGAGGAACCCTGCATTTGCTGCCAGAACATACACTTCTGTTATTGCTTTTGATGTTGTTATTAGTTTTCTTGTTCTCTGCCTGTGAACCTTTGCACTTGACACCACAGAGGATCATGAACCATATCCTCATCCAAGAAGTCTTCAAACATTCAGATTTTAAGAAAATATCACAAAGGAGGGCTACTTGCACTGTCCACTTCATGCTATGCTAAGTCTCCAAAGTTAGGTACTATGCATCTACCTACTATATCCTCTCCAGCATACACACTTTATAACTAATTCTCCCCACTACCTATTTGGAAATTCTCTGACCTGCACCAAAGGTAGAGCCTTACACTGGGCACTGGGAAAATTTGCTAAATTTGTACAGTTTTTTTATTCTCATCATGGACCCTGACTAAAAGTCACACTTATACCTCAGAAATTTCAACATGAACTTTTTGTCAGAAGGGATGCTTTCTCAAATGAGAGTTTAGATGAACATCCGGATGTTTTGTTCCACACAACAGGACAATCATATAGAGTTGACCTGCATTTTCAGAGCGTCTTACTTTTGGGAGATATCACAAAACATATGTCTGTTCACAGCTGTGTCTAGCAAAGCCAGGTAGCACAAACATGTCAGGAACCTAAAATAAAGGCTCATCTCTTTGATGATGTTTGACGTGGCTTCTTCAAATCACTCTTCATGATCTTGGTCTAAGCCCTTCAGTTGTGCTATCAACAACTCATGGATTTTCCTAGGGTTTGGAAAGCAGAATTTTTCTTTTGCTCCTAGTTCTCTCTCCCTGCCTCACAATTCTCTAAATGCCTTCACTGAGGCTTCAAGTGTATAAAGATGTACAAATTAATTTAACAGCCACCTCCTGAACATACTAATGTACTTTCTTTCCACAGCAACTGAGATACAAAAGAATGTGGGTTGCGGTTACCCACATATGCAGTGCAATTAGGGATGCCTGAGCTCATGAAAGGTTAGGGATTTTTTTCAAATAAAAAGTTTGGCCCTGACTGAGTTTCCCTATGACTGACAGCAAGTAGAGTTCAGAGTTATTTAATCTTGGGGGCCCCCTCTTGTGCATACAGCTTGGTTGTTCTAACACAAAATTCCAGAGATACCACACTCTCCTCCAAAATAGTGCTCTGTAGGATATTTTAAAACTGCAAGAACACAAAGAGCATTGTTGGTGTTACTGACTGGGAACTGACTGGCATTATGCAATAATTCAAATTAAGATCATCTGAAATGACTGAAGTGGTGGGTCTGATCCACCTCAGATACTTCTTAAAAGTTGCTCTGATTATCATCCTCAAAAGCTCTTTGAGCCTCTCTTTTCTTTGTATAACTAGCAGTCTGATGTCTGCTTTGTGTCCTTGTCAGCCATACTCTCTGGTAACCGAGCAGGCAGTATTTCCTCTGTGTTTCTGGGCTCAACCTTGCCAGGCACAGACCTTCCCCAGCTCCATCAGTCCACAGCCAATGCCAAAGGCAGCAGCAACTCACTGACATTTGGAAATCTCAGTATCTCACAAACCGAGCTCACAGTTTTGGGGTTTGGTTTTTGTTCTTTTGCTCATCTGTTTCAGGAGCTCCAAATGCACAAAGCATTCAAACACCCACTGCCATCAGTACCCAGCTCTCTCAATACTGCACAATCTGAGGATTGGTCAGGGGGGAGCACAGGGAGAGTTGAACGTGGTGTCATGTTTCTCTGAGACCAGCTTCCTAGGTGGCAGTGGTGGCATGCAGCGGTGGCACCAGGCCACCCGGGAAGGCCACAGGGCCTCTCACAAGCTGTGAGTGCACATTGCAAGCTGGGAAAAAATTATCCTGTTACTGATAGTAGCTCTAAAGACAGACTGCAGTAGTCAGCGCAGGTGGCCATAGCTTAAAAAGCAATCATGGGTCCAGGAAGAATTTTCATGTGCATTTCAAGGAGTTTCTCCTCTCAGAGTGAAAATCCCGTGGGTTTTGTTCCATTTTTTGGAAACAGTTTACTTGGCAACTTCAAGGAAGCACCTTGTGGTCAGAAACTCTTCTGTGTACAGTTCTCCACTTGCCAAAGTAAAGTGGGTGACAGAATCACTCATAAGGAGGAAAAAGATGTTCATGATGGAAAGAAATTAAGATGGCTTTATTCTTTTAACATAACAGCTCCGGATCTCGAGCTCCACACATTTTTCCTCTTGTAAATAATTTCCAAACACAGGTGGAATGCGAGTAACCATGAGAATAACACGAAGGCCAAGTCAATGATAAATCAGCATCAATAGCAACTATAATTGAAATATAATAATAAGAAATATAATAAATTAAATAAATATAATGTGAAAATAATTGGTAATCATTACCTGTTAGAAAAAATATTACAGAGAGGGAGTTATAGACTCAATACAAACTTGCTCGTCTAGACATTATCATGAAACTAGCATTTATCTAACTTCTTGAATGCAATGATTGAAGAATACTGGATATCAAATCAAATTATACAATGGAATAAAAGGACTTAGTGTGTGCACTGCAAAGGTCTGTTTCAAAGATGGGACAAAATTTTCCTTTACTTTCAAACATATATACTCCCCTAACAAAGCAAATCAGGAAATATGAATGTCATGTATCATAAATTCTGCAAACTGCCATTTCGCCAATTGACCCTCGCCATCCCAGTGCTTAATGAGGAAGCAAAACTACATACCAGAGTATGCCGACATGCACACAGCCAAATGTGCATATTAAGATGTGGGGCAGTGGGGCATCTGGACTCGTATTCTGATAATGAATCAATCCTTTAATTCTTTATCAGAAAATAAGATTGAAAGGGGGTTGGGGAACCTCAACAGTTGTTTCATAAAAAGAACTAGAGGAGGGAAAAAGTTTCCTTTGGCACTAGGGAGAAATTTTCTGCCATATTCCATGATCTCACTAATAAATGCTGTAGGCACACCCCACCCCCAAACCCAGTAGCCTGGTTTCAAACATCTTGGATTTGCTCCTTGTTTTGTGAAAACAACTATTTCTGTATGATTAATTAAAGCCTCTCACCTCTTCTGTCTCCTCCCTGGATGGAACCTATTTTACAGATCATGAGGTCACTGATCCCAGCCAACATAGCAAATATTTCAGCAAAAAGGGAAAGACAAAAACTTTTCTATTTACCAGATATTTACAACTGTCTCTCTTTCTCTTCTCGGGCTCTACCTCCTCCTCTCTGAGTGGCACAGGGAGATGGGAATGGGGGTCATGGTCAGTCCATCACATGCTGTTTCTGCTGTTGTGTCCTCCTCAGGTAGAGGAGTCCTTCCGCTGCTGCAGCATGGGGTGCCTCCCATGGGATACAGTTCTCCATCAACTTCTCCAACATGAGTCCTTCTCATGGGCTTCAGTTCTTCACAAACTGCTTCAGCATGTGTCTCTTCCACTGTGTATAGTCCTTCAAACAGGCTGCTACGTGAGTCTCCCACAGGGTCACAAGTCCTACCAGGAAACCTGCTCTAGTGCGGGGTCCTTTCTCCATGGGTCTGCAGGTCCCTGCCAGGAGACTGCCCCAGCATGGGCTTCCCATGGGGTCACAGTCTTTTGGGCATCCACCTGCTCTGGTGTGGGTCTCCTCCATGGACTGCAGGGGGATCTCTGCACCCCCTTGGTCCCCCATGGGCTGCAGGGGCACAGCTGCTTCACCACAGTCTTCACCTGCTGCAGAGGAATCTCAGCTCTGGTACTTGGAGCACCTCTTACCTTTCCTTCTCTACTCACCCTGGTGTCTGCAAAGTTGTTCCTCTCACATGTTCTCACTCTCCCCTGGCCACAAGCACTTCTGCGCAGTAACTTTTCTTCTTTCTTGAATGTGTTATCACAGAGGCGTTACCACCATCTCTGATTGCCTCAGCCTCGGCCAGCAGTGGATGCATCTTGGAGCTGACCAACATTGGCTCTGTTGGACATGGGGGAAGCTTCCAGCAGCTTCTCTGAGAAACCACTCCTATAGACCCCCAGCTACCACACAAACTCAATAGTTATACACATTTTTAGCTGACAACAAAAACGTATCTGTCTTGGGGATTGTTATCTCATATTCAGGTTGTGCCCAAAAATCGTTACTATTTCTGTTTCTTCCCCCTCCTCCTTCCTGCCTCAGGAGTATCATGATGCTTGTGAGCCTGCCCGGAATCCTGGTAGGGGCAGGGTCAGGAGTTGCTCTCTCCCGATTCGGGATTGGAGCAGAGCAGCTGCATGGGGCAGAGGTGTGCGTGTATCGAGCTGGGCGTACTGCTACATTGTGACTCAGCAGTCTCTTAGCTGGGGGTGGGTCAGTCTGTGCCCAGATGGGAACAGAGAACAGTCAGTGTTTTTGCCGCAATCAGTGGGCTGCTCTGCTACACTGTAGCCCGGCTTACCAGCTTGGGTCCACCTGCTCCATTTTTTTTTTTTTCTGCTGCCACGCCTGTTCCTGTGCTGAGAGCCAGGACCACGGCCGCTTCCTGCTGGAACCCTGCCCTGCAGCATGTTGCTGCGGCTGCTCCTGTGCTGAGAGCCGAGACCGGGGCTGCCTCCTGTGGGGCTCTTGCCCTGCTGCATGTTGCTATGGCTACCCCTGTGTGTTGGGCTCTGAGACTACGATCTGCTGTGGTTTCCGCCAAGGGAAGCTGTCTCCTCTCCTTCCCCTTGCCCAAGCCGCCATTGCCACGTGGAGAGGTTGCCATACTCGCACCACAGCACCTCCTGCAGCTGTGGGGGAACCATCGCACCTGCCCCGCCTCACCTGGAGCTCGCCAACGCCCCCTGCTGGCTGCGAGAGTCACTGCAGCTGCCACCTTGCTGGGAACCAACAGCGCCCCCTGCCGGTTGTGGTCACAACTACACCAAAAATGGGCATTGCTCAAGAGGTGAGAAAAGGCTGTTATTCGGTTTTTTCCCTGTTTTCTTACTGTTGCTGTTAGTTTACCTTGTTATATATATCCAAGTAAAGAACTGATATTCTTTTCTCCATATCTTTTCCTGAAAGACCTGTAATTTCAAGGGTATAATAATTTGGAGTGAGGGAGTCATCCTTTCTATTCCAGGAAGGTTCTCTCCTTTCTTGACAGACACCTGTCTTTCAAAGCAGGACAGTATCTTTAAAACATGTTTATCCAAAAATTAAAAGCAGGGGGGGAAAAAAAGGCAGAAATCAAACAGATTAACCACTATTCATTTTCTAGTGGTACTTCTGAAAGCATGGATAATACATGCCCACATATACCGTAAGACAACCTTCTGTGTGTGAGGATTCAATTATATTGAATATTGGTGTATTCAACTGCAACACAGCTATTCACTCTTAGTGTTATAAAAAAATGCTTACATTCATAACGAGTTCAGAAAAGAAATTCAAGTGTCAAGAACTACACAAAGTTTAACGAAAAAGTACACTAAAAACCTCACAAATAATTTAACCCACACCCAAATTCACAATTAAAACCAAATACATAATGAGGAAATACCATCAATAAAATCAAGCCTTACCCTACCCTCCTGTCCTTCTGGTCCTTCACTGCTAGTAATTTTCAAGTGTAAAGAAAAACATTAAGGTAATAACAATAATAATGAGCTTGGCACTGGACATTTTCCCAGAATTAATAAATCTTAGCTCAACATACAATCCCCAACAACCAAAGCCAAATCTGAAACCCCACGAAATGCCTTCTGGAAACACACACAAGTTTGGGGGTTTTGGTCTTTCTCTTTCAGAAACTCAAACACAACATGTATTAGGATATCTTCCCCGAAAAACCTTATGACATAAATACTTCATAACCTAGGGACAATGCTGAAATGCATTATCTACTGCACTGGAATATTGTAACAGACTTGTTTAATATGTATATTTTCCTTTCTTTAAAAGAAAAGCTTAGCAGATCACTTGTAAGGCTTTAAGAGGTACCACACTACTTTATAGAGCAGTTTTTTAATGCACTCCTCCTTTTCCCTTGTTAAGTGGAATTCACTGTGTCTGCAGATTGTTACGGCCAAAAGTCAAGTGCAGGTTTTCTGGCCTCCTCCCAAAGACAGGCTGCAAAAGCACTGCAGTCTGGGAATGCGCCTGGCTCAGCATCTTCTGCAGCCTGCCTGGGTGGGGGGTCCACAACGAAGAGGAGGTCCCCTGCTCACCCCCAGAGCCTGCCATGAAGCCAGCTTAAATGCTTCTCACTCTTCCTCCCTGCTGCGTTCAATGCCTCTGGTTTTGATGAAATGCCACAGGAAGCTCCCTTTAAAAAAAAAAACAAACCAAAAACCACAAACCAAAATAAGATTTGGGGCCTCCTTCAGACAGGGTTTAACATGCCTGCTTCTGCTAACAGAAACACAGACTGATGTAAAACCCAAGGAAAGGAAATTTTGTGATTTCTTAAACACCACTGGCCCCTTCTTGGATTTTCAGCTAAAAACTTTTCACAACCTTACTCATGTTTTTGGCTATGGAGCTGGTTTTTTTTAGTCTTTCTATAGCAAAACTGTTGTTGACTTCAGAGAGGCAACACCTGAAGTATGCCACATGATCATGTCTTATGCTTAATAAGATTAAAGAGGATTTGGGTTTTATCCTATCAGCTTCACGAGAAAACGGAACAACTAGGTGAAAGGGAACAATTGGCACTACTTCCAGCCATAGAACACCATGACAACATTCTACAAGACTAAGCAATGCAAATACCTATATATATACACATGCATATTATACGTATAATATACATGTTTATATATACTATAAAGATAGATATATTTGTTTGCAATTCCATTGGATTTTCCATTAGGGGTGTCATTTATCTTCCGACAGCATCTTGAGGGGCCTATTTGTAAAGTGACCAAGAGAAACTCCTGCAAAAACAGAACTGACCTTTCATATCAGAAACTCAAGTTTCTTCAAGTTTCTTCCCCAATTTCTTGCTGTTACGAAAGCCACTGAAAGCTGTGCAAATCAATTTTTATTGAGGTCTTTTGCAGAGGATGTCAAAGTTTGGACAATTTTAAGCCTCATCCTAAGAACACAAACCCCGTCCCATAGATTTCTAACCTCAAACATTGGCAAGTCTTTGTCCACAGAGTTTAAGAGCAAAACATGATAATGAAGAGAGACACTGGGACACAGGAAAGTCACTGGTGATCTTTGGGGTCCATAGGGACAGTATAACCTTTAAATAAGCATATCCAGGATAAGTATATTGAGCTCACTGTATCCTGGTCTCTATCCTCTGTGAAGGGTTTTTTACCTTTTTCCTAGTAATGCAGTTTCATTGAAATAACAATCTAGATTGGGGTAGCTGGATTTAAGCAACAGAGGCAGCTGAATCCCTTTTGCAAAGCCCTCTCCCATGACTTGGCACTGGTGCAACCATGGCTCCTGGCTCTGCAGCTCCTGAAAATGTGCAGGGAGAAGCAGCTTGGCTGGTGAGCTATGGGCCATGCAAAGATTGAAACGGGGTGAGCAGCTACTGCCTGTGGCTCATGCAGCCCTTCTCCACCTCCTTGAAGAAGTTTTGTAAGTTCAGTGCTTTAGATCTCCTTTTCCCTCCCTCACCTGGATGGAAACCAGGACCTCTGCTGATGCCCAGCCATGGAGAGATGCCACCTCAGGTGGTACACCAGCAGGTGGGTCAGGATTCACTGTAAATGGGATTTGCTATAGCACAAGCTGCGTTCTAAACCTCTACAAATAGTACATCTCATATGACTGTATTCATCCGTACAGCTGTTCCTCCTTTAGAAAATCATTCCCCTCACAGATCCATGAGAAGAGCCGAACTGGGCAGTCAAATAAAACCTCTCTTAATAATCTGAGCCACACAAAGCATCCCAGGATCTTCCTCAAAACCACTATATATATATATATATATCTATCTATAACCATCAAGGTTGGAAAAGACTTCCAAGATAAACAGTCAAATTAAAAGTCATTATGAGCTACTTCCAGGACAAACACTTTCCACATTGTGTAACTCAGAGCACAGCCCCACATGAAGCTTAAAACTTCTCAATATATATAACAACCAAACTCGCATAGGTTCTTCCAACACTGAGCAGAACAAGATCTGCAAAATCACACCTTTTAAACCACTTCCAATTGGGATTATCCAAAACGACTTGAGGATATTTCATTCTATTCATTCAGTTAATTTGTTGGGAAAAAAATTTTAAAAGTAATAAAAAATAGTATATATAAACCCCAAATATCAATCTCTTTCAGATCTACATGATAAATCAGAGTATAGGAGAATAATTTAAAAGACTCCAATTCCTACTAACTACACAAATAAACCAAATCTACAATGCCCATTCCCTGATGATAGGAGTGATACATGAATCCCAAGCGGAAAGTTTGGATCAGCAGTCTAGCCTTCAATTCCTACCTGCTGTGAGCAGGGGGATATTACATAGCTCTTACAGCTCCTGACCTGAAAAAGTACTGCTCCTTACTTATCCCTAGGGAAGCAGAAAAGTTATGGGTTTCATTGAGCATTTACAGAAAAAGAAAATTAAAATACACAATGAAGTCTGACAGCTTGAGCTGCACATATTTTTTTCTTCCCACTTAAGTGGACAATTCTACCCCAGGGATACCAAACATTTTGGTGCCCTCTGGAGCAATAGTTAACCATTGGATTTGCAAAAATGGAGAGGCAACATATGGCATGGCTACTGACACACTACTCTTATTCCCAAGCCTTGGCTATAAAAGCTTTTGCTTTCCTGGAAAAAGGGTCCCAATCCCCTAAAGCAAGTGATATATAGCCTGGGCAATCTTCCAGAGGCACTTGTGCAAGGGGTCACAGCTTCCACACTACTTGGCAACACTCTCCTCTGACCCTCTGGCAGAGTGGCTTACAAAAGCTAGTCCAACACACTACATGCAAAATCAGATGGATTAAATCAAAGCACTAATTTTAAAGATTTCTGCTAATAAGCTGGATGTGTATTGAGATTGATCACATAAATTTGTCTGTCAGAGGACCCAAAGGGGCAGCAACTGCTAGAAAAAGAGATATAATGAATACCCAGGACCTAAATTTTCTTCCAGTGGCCCAAAAAGGGACATGTGTCTTTGGTTTTTGTGCCCTATCCTCTCCCTGCCAGACTTAAGTCTCTGAGAAAGTATGGTCAATGTCGGAATGCAAGAGAACTCCAATTTGGAAAACGTTAAACTCTGCCTGCATCTGCAGCCCTCCTGGGCAATCCTAGTCAAGAGATGCCAGCAGCAGCTCTGCGAGTGAGGAAGGAGTGAGTTTATATCCAAATTGCGTGACCTCACTGCTAACCCAGAAAGTATTGCATTACTCACCAGAAGAAAAACCCCAGAGCCCATAAGCAGCATGACTCTGGTGATCAGCAATATTCATACTCCACTCCAGTGTTTCAGGCTCACGAAGGAATCATGGGCAACTACTGCGTCCCAGGAAACCATAAACTCACCATTAACCCTGCCCTGGTCCGGCCCTGCTAACTTCACCCACCTGTTGCTTAGCAAAAGCTGTTGCAAGAAGTATCAGGAATGTTACACACAGCTGGCTTTGGATACTGGGAGCCTGTCGGAAATCTAGGAACAATCTACAGCTGGAACTGATGTTCAGCAATGGAATCTCCTGACCTACTCTCTCCAAAACCAGTGCTGAAATGGGGTTAGCTGAGAGATTCCTATCAGTCCTTGCAGAACAGGGAGGTATTAATGCTATACATTATCGCTCTTGCTTTTACTGTTATTATGGTAAATATGCTGGGTTTATACTATTGCTATAAAATCTCATGCCATAGCTGAGTTGATTTAATAGAGATATGGCTCTGTCTTACATCACATTTACTGCCGCTGCCAGCAAGCTTACAGTGCTATTTCTGCAACTGTACTGAAAAAACCCCTCTGCGCTGAGCAGCAGTTAATAACAGTTAGCAAAGTACCTATTGCTGACAAGCATCTTCAGCAAAACAACATAAGCCAGGAGGTAATTCCAGTAGAAGCAAAATGGTGTAGAAATTAGTAGCAGTAGCTTTTTATTGTTTTTTCCAGACTCGTCACACTGCAACACTCTACATTCTTTCATAGGAAAGTGGTATCAACTCTGTTAAGTGGATTTTTCAGACTCTGAAATAGAATGCTTTCCTGAAGCTGAATTAAAATTGAGGAACAATTATCTTCCAAAATAAAAAAAAAAATTAAAAATCTACTCTACACAGAAGAGGGGACCAAGATTTCTTTGCCAGCGCAGTAAAGAAAAAATCTAAGCACACAGGTGAAGTGTTTTTCTCCCTCTCTCTCCCTTTTATTTTTTTAAAGAACGTGTATTTCAAAAGTAACACTTTTCTCACTGGACAGATTTTGAAATTCACTGCACTGTAGTGCAGTACTCCATGTACCTGTAAAACAACCTTATCTCAAAGAGTGTGATCTCGAAACTTTGCAAAGGAGTTGTATCCATAGGACCACAAAGGAATGAGAAGTCAGCCCATGTCACATACTGTGCCTCTTCAGAGAAGAACCCTCAGGAGCTATGTAAAGAAAAGGCTGGGCTTCATGCTGGAAATGGAGAGGACTGGCTGCAGCATAATAGGAAAATCAGATGGTAGAATAGGTGGAGTCTCCTAAATATCAATCAGCAAATGCTTTTTCACCATGCAGAGATGTGGCAAAGCCTGGAATATCTGGTTGGAAGGGACCTCAAGGACCATCTGGTCCAACTTTTCTTGGCAAAACCACGGTCTAGACAAGATGGCCTAGCACTCTGTCCAGCTGAATCTTAAAAGTGTCCAACACTGGGGTATCCACCACTTCCCTGGGGAAATTATTCCAGTGGCTGATTGATCTCTAGGTGGTATCTCTATTTACCAAGTCTCATGAAAGGAGTCTCCAGGAAGGAAAGAGAGGCTAACTTCACCCAAACCCTTCATGGAACACTACTATCATCATCCCTGCACTAGGCCACTCACTTATTTTCAAACACAAAATGTGGCATTTTGTCTCAGTAACTCTGTTGAGAAAAATCAGCATTAAGAAATGTTTTGTACTATTGGGTCTCATTGTAACCAATCCATAGAAAGAAACAAAACTGCACTGAATTAACTAGAAATGTCCCCAGTGGCATCACAGGAAAAACATGCAGGGGACTTACAGCATCTTAAAAGGACTCCAGAGACAGGTTACAAAATCCTACCATGTGATCATCATTCTTAGAGTCACCTTGCAGAGAAACAATCAAGCAACCGCATGGAAGATCTTGTTCAATTTCACTTTAGTGCTATTCATTAAAAGGCAGTGGATACTGAATGTTTCCAACAATATGAAGCTCTTTTGATTCCAAAATTGCTCCACTAAGGAAAACCTTAGGAGCTGCCTTTTTCATTCTGGCTTTAAGTTCTGGATTTTTGCTTGGACAATGTTCAACTAGGAATGAAATCTGCACAGATGTCAAAGGACAGGAGTAGGTTATGAGACATGGAAGCTGTGATATTTTACACAAAAACACCCCCACATTGTCAAAGATCTTAGGGAAAATATAACACTGTAATTGAGGTTATGAGGTCATTATCCAGTTTCCCATCTGAAAAAATGATGAGGCCAATGATATATTAGTTTGACCTAATGCAAAAGCTGACTGAGAGGAAGTAAAATAGCCCAATGTAATCCTGTAACTTGGTTTTTCAAAATTGTTACTGAAATACTGAAGTAATTATCAGAAAAAAGCCCAAACCCTACAAAATTAATGATAAGAACACTGGGACAGCAGGAATAATAGCACACTATACTTTGATGGTGTTTGCAAGACAGGAAGAAGGAAGCCTGCATCATACCTTGATGTGTGCAGTACTTTTTTCAAAGAAATACTAGCTTCTCTTAGAAGAAGATACACTGAGTAGTGAGATAATACTAGAATGTCAGCTGCTTCCAGAAACTGCTCCTTCTGTACAGCACTCAGCACAGATGTTTCCAAGTCTGCTATAGGTCCAAGCTCTAAAATATCAGGGGAAACAGCACATCATTTCAGCTTCTTTCCTCACAGTGTTGGCCAAGGAAAACAATGAAGGCAATTGGTGTTCCAGTTAATTGGTGTGTGTAAAATATTCAAAATGTAAGCAAAGAAGAAAAAAAAATTACCACAACAATCTTTTAAAAGAATATGCATCTTGCTTTTTTTCTTTTCCAGTGCAAAGGAATGGAAACCTTCCCACTAACTTCAACAAGAGCTGGGCCAGACCCTGAAAGTCTTCACATAAAACTTTCACTAAGCAGAAGTTGTACATTGGCATAGGCATTTCTGGTTTACCCCCTTTTTCCCCCAAATAAATGGCACACTTGCAGCACATAATGTCTGAAAATGAAGTTTATAATAAAAAGACAACTCGAGCTTGCAACTGTATAGTCAAAACTGAACACTAAGACAATTAACATGCATAAGAAATTATGGTTTTTAATTATGCAGTGAGTTAATTTAAGATATTTATAATAATTTAAACCTATCATAAAACATGACAAATAATGGTCAGTGGACCAAGTTAATCCTGAACTTTGCAATAGCTGTATTACTGTTTTTAATATTGTTCTAATGGCTTGCAAAGCAAAGCAAAGCAAAGCTCCAGCAGAGAGACAAACAACTGTCAAAAGCAGGAACAAACATACAAAATGTTGTCACGATTGTAGAGCTCCCATTTTGCACAATTATTTTCACATTACTCAGAAAGCTTTCATGGCCATCAGTTTGCAAAAAAAGCTTGATTCAGTGCTTGCATTACACCACCTTTATTTCTAAATGAACTACTAATGAAAACATCCAAGTATTTCAATCTAAATGAAAAGAGACTAAAACTTGAAATATTCACCTGACTCCATGACACCTGACTCTTGACCTCTTGGATCTGGTGATGTGCCCTGGCCACAACCCAAGCTTGCACCAGGACATAAGCAAAGAACAAGCCTTGTATCTTGGTTTCAACAAGGAGAAAGTCTAGGGGCCCAGGTCAAGAGGTGACCAGGACTGCTCAGTGCAGTGTGGCACCACTCAAACAAGCGGTACCCTTCGTATTTCAGTGTAATTTGGTACGTTATCAGTTTCCAAACCAGTCTCCCTCTACCTCTTAATACCTCAAACAGTCTTTCTTTTTCATTAGTGCACCACAAATAAGAGGAACGTGTCTTCTACAGAAATACAGAAGGTGTAATCTACACACACCAAATCCATAAAAGAAAAAAAAATCTCATTAAAGAGCCTGAAAGAAATTCAAGTCAGCATAACCAAAACCAACTTTCAAATGTCTCAGCAGCATGGACCAGGCCATCCCCTGTACCTACATCTTTTAATTAAATTGTCTTAAATTTAAGAGACTTGCTTACAGTGAGATTGGCCTTTCTTACCTTTTGCCACATTTTGATGAAGAAGAGCTCCCCAGAAAAATTGAAGAAAACATTGGTGTCGTAAGCGTCATCCCCAATGTTAGAGATGAAAATGTTAAGCGAGATGTTCTTCACTGCTCCCAGGGCCAGGTAGGCAGTTCTGTCATCAACACTGTAGGCAGAAAGAGTTACACAGGTTTAACTCTGGTCAACTTTCACACTCTGGTCCACTTTCACACTTTCCTGCTTTCTACCTGCTACGGAAGTGTCACAACTCAACTATTTAAAAGCTCAGCAGTCAGTAGTTCAGGAATGTGCTGTAATGCATAGTGCAAGGGCCATACTAGGAATGAAGTACAGAAGACTCAGGCTTCTGACACTGTCACTTGGGACTGAGACAAGCCCATGATCCTCACATGAAACTATTTCACATGACCTACTTTTGTGATAATAAATTAGTTGAAAACTGTAAAGTAACTGGACAGGTAAAATGTAACAACTGCAAGATATTATGCCTGCATTCAAATACACAAGCTATTTCAGTTTGTCTCTCAATAATTCAGACTTATTCTAACATTATAGCAACTCTCTGAAAAATCTTCTTAGAGTTATGCTATGAATAGAAAAAAATAGAAAAGAGGCTCAAATAAAATCCAGAAGCTGGTGTAAATGAAAAAAATGTGTGGAAATTGCAACAAATGTCCACTGAATGTGACTAATCTTTCTTCAGATGTTTATGCTGGACCTAACATGGTGGAGTCACCTTCTATAAGTGGAATACCAAGGGTAACAGCAATATATCATGAATCAATACACTGTTGCAATATGGCATCACAGATTACATACAAACACAGACATGCACACATAGAGGCAAATATAGATATTCATACACACACATTTATTATTTGGTATTTAATCCTTCTAGGCTGTCCAGAAAATGAGCTAACAAGTAGGAATAAAGGCTAAAGATAAATCACAAGCAAATACAGTATCAATGCACAGATCTGCAGGTCTTGGAAGCAACAGTAAAAGATAAAATGAAATATACCAGGTATTCATTTAAAAATTAGCAAAAATAGCCAAATATTAAATTTGCTAGTTATCATAACTGGACTCTAAGACCATTCATACATCCTGGAGAAACAGAGACTGTGTCACAGAGAAAACACTGAGTAGCTAGTCAGAAAAGGGCAAAGAACTCCAGCCACAGAGCAGATTACCTCCTCGCAATTATCTCCTCTAGGGTACAGCCAGCCCAAAAGTAAGAAGGGACCACTTTTCCTTCGCCCAATTTCCATAAAGGAACTGCTGTGCCAGTGACGTACACGTTGGCACACACTGCTCCTCTGCTTATCAGGAATTCTCTGAAGATGGCTGGTGTGCAGGACCTGAGTTGTGTTTAAAGGTAGCCCGACCCTCCACTGCTGCCAGCCCTCCTCTGCCAGCCTTGCTCATGTTACTGCAGCCAGGGCATCTGCATAAGTGGGGTTTCTGGAAATGCAGTGTTTAAAAACTGTTCAGCATCTTCTGCCGACCATAGCTGTACCAGACATCCAAAGGCAGAGCTTGCTGGGCTCCATCTGCCCGTGTTTTCCAAGAAGTTTCTAAATGTGTGTTTCTGATGGTATGTACCAAATCAGCCAGGGACTCTAGTGAATGAGAAGTTTGGAGCAAGATGGTCTAGACTCAGGCTTTAAAGCTGATGGCTGTGGATTGTGAGTGTAACTTTTCTGTGTAATGCAAGCAGTATTTGTAGCATATTTGTTTCCTGTACTTACTTCGTTTATGATGATCTTCATTTATTAAGCACAAAATTATGCCTTACAGTTCAATGACAGCTTCTTATGAGGAAGATATATGTATCCAGGAAATGTGTCTGCTTTCTCACACTTAAAATCAACTGCAGACACTCATCAATCCTATTGATAAATGAACACTTTGCTTTCAAAACATTAGTTTATTCTCATAGTCAATTATCAGTGCAAATAAAGATTTGCAAAAGTGTATGCAGTACAGGATAAACTGCACAACTAATTTGAGTTGTTGCTCCTTATATACCAAATTAATGGCTCATCTATATGAGAACACTTGAAAGTATTTAACCTTTTGGCACCAATTTCAACATTTACTGTTGACAAGCAGACAAGTTATGAAGACGCTAAACAATCTGCTAGGATTTTCTAATAATCAAAAGTGCATACTTGGAAGCAAAACAACCCCCCAACCATTTAACGTTGTGAATTATTTCTCACAAATAAACTCATTTCTTGCAATCACTTTGAAACTTAATCAGCATCTATCATACTCATTAGCAAAATCTGGAAGTATCACTCCAGTAAGGAAAGGAACATTACAAGATATTTATCTTATGTCAAGTTGATATTAAATGCAATGCACGCTACAGAATTGGTAGTAGCAGAACTTTGAGATTTAACATAAAGTGAAGACCGTTGAGAATACTCTCTTTCCTCCTGAAGAATTAAAAATTCTCAGAATAAAATCATACTTAAAACTGACCCCACAAAAAATAATGCAAAAATTAACACCAATGGGTTGTGTTACTCCTTTCTATAGCTACTACTCCTCTGTTAAAAGTGTATCATACCTAAATTACATTTTTCTCAGCAGAGAAAGGAAACACACTTTTAAAAGCACACTGTAGATGCTTCTATACAAAATTCACACACTAATTAACTCCAAAAGATCTCACTGATTCTACCCCTGCAGGTGAGTTCTGTTCTCCCTCTGAAAGACTATGAGACTGTGCTGTAAGCCCCATTCTAAAAGAGCAGCTTTCTGAATCATTGAATCTGTATGTATCTGGAATGAATCAGGTTCACTTGCAGTAAGAAGGAGATTAGGCATCTCCCCATTTACAGGGGAGCTTCCAAGCCCTGTTTGATGCTTGAGAGAGTAATGTTACAAATGCAGACAGCCCACTGTGGTGCTGGAACAGCTCTGTTGCCAACCTGGTGCCATCCTCCTCCAGCACCTGCCACGCATTAAGTACCCTAGATGCCAAGTCAAAATATGTCAACTAAAGAACTCTTGTCATCCTTCAGAAACAAGAAAACAAACTAAAGCCACCCCTTCATCTCAACAAGGTTTGTCAAACAATTTAAGAAATGTAATCAAGCAATGACTTTTTGTTTACATTTTCTTGTATGAAAACTACAAAGCTGCCAACATTCTCAACATGACCTTTGTAACCTTGCTCACATAAAGGAAGAAAGGCTGAAACAACAACAAAAAAAAAACTCCAAAAGAAAAAAGAAAATAAAGAAAAGAAGGGGGAAAATATCAAGAAATAATCAGTTAATTGGACAGAACATTACCATCTTATTACATCAGGTACTACGCCCAAAAAATGAACTGAGTAAAAGTTCTGGGTAGACTGTAGACATATGTATATATTATATATAGGCAAGCACATTTGTATACACATACATACAGACACATAAAGGATGTCAAATTATCAACGTTTGCACAGAAAGAAAAAAAAAGGTTTAAATTCAGAAGTACCAAGTACTTCCAGCTTTAATTCACATGACCCAGACTTGCAGGTAACAAGCAATTCTGAAAATCAGGCTCCAAATTTCTGCCATAGTTTTGAATTCATTGACAATGGTAGTCACATCAAATGTAAATAGAAATATTTAATGTTTTCTTCTTAAGTGATTGAGAAAAGGAAAGCAAATTCCAGGATAAAACAAATATCTTTTTTGCATACTTTAATGCTCTAATCGTTAATGTCCACATCACATAATTGCATTATGGTCAGTGAAGGAAGAAAGACAGCTGAGAAAGTCCAACAGAAAAGATCTGCAATCTTCATTTCTCCACCCCTCAAGATGCTGCTGTTGTTATTAACGTGGGTCAGTGAAGGCATAATCTGCATTCCAAATGGTACGCAGGAACATTTTCTCTATTTCCTATTTCATTTCTCTATTTCAACAGTGTGAATTTTTTAAGAAGTGAAAAAGCATTCAGCACTTCCTTTCAGCCTGTGCAGATCCATAGGGCAAGGAATGTGGCAGGGATGCACTTACCCTATTATCTGGGTCACTGATTTTGTATTAGGAACCTTTCTTTATTTACAGCAAATCAGGACCTACATGGATAAATCACCACTACAGCCCAATAGACAGTGCAAGTTACAACTCTGGTCAATTAGACTGCAAATGGGTAAAAATGTTTCAAACAGCTAAAGTTCAGTCTGTCCTCCAACTCCATCAGATGAAATTAAAGAACCCCACCTTTTGCTTTTAGATCAGTAAAAGGCGTAAATCAACAAACACTGTTGCTGTGACTGATCCAAACAGGTTTCTACCTTCACCAACCAGCACTGAAGTTGGTTTTCGTAGTTACTAGGATACTTAAATATTAATTTTGTCTCCACATACTCTTTACGTCAACCCTGAATATCTTTCTTCTGTTGGATCTTCTTAGTGCAGGCTCCAGGGTTATTTGAACTTCAAGAGGAGTTTTGCAAATACTTAAACCTCAAGGGCCATTGAAAAGCTGAAACCCTCAGTTGATCTGGGAATTCATTTGATATCTCAGTGCAAAACTGAGAGGTAGCAGCCTCATAAACAAATATAAACCAAATAAAAATTTTAAACAATCCCACAGGGAGCAAAGCTATTGGATTTTACACTGCTTGGTTACACTGTCTTCTCATTGCATCTGAGCTCAAAAGAATTGCGTTGCAATTCTCTCTGGAAAGATCACAGCCAATTTAGACTAAGGACTGGGCCAAATGCTCAAGATACCATTGTTTATTCTCCATTAACTGAGCTTCTGCCTTCCCCTTCTCATGAAGAAGTCTATGCTACCAAAGGTGCAAAGAGACCTCACAGAGCTGATGACCAGAGCCTATCTGAGGTACATTGAGCCACCTATGGCAAACAAGCACTGAGGCCATCAGATCATTTCATTAATGATCTTTTTCTGTATTTCCCAATCTAGTTCTCAAGTGGAGACTTTGCAGTGTGCCCTGAGTAGTACATAACATGAGGTGATAGGAGAAACATAACTGAGAATACAAGGAGTGGTCAACCAAGATTCTGTGTTAGCAGAGCACAGTTTAAGAATAATACCATAATAATATTGCTCTTGATGAAGACTGAGTAACAATGTTCCAGTGTTTCCCCTTAGGAAGGAACTAATGTCCCATATGAAAAAAAGTGCTTACTGTGGTGAGCCCAGGGCCAAGGCCATGGAACTGCTTGTGCCAGCATCTTTCTGGCACAGGGATGCTGTCTCTAGTGCTTCAGTTTCCATATATATTACAGTTCAGGAATATGGCACAGAGCCTTACCTTTTCATCTTTCTTACACTTCAATGTTAAAAATGAATGCATTTCAGTAGTAAACAAGAGGTGGAGAGGCCAGGGAAATTGGAGGTGGGGGAAGACACACATGATACACCACTCTTTATTATGGTATAGAAACAACAGTGATTTCTAATTACAATTAGTTACCATATATTCAAAGCTTTTCTGGAAATTGTCCTCTTTTCCCCAAGTGTAGTTTCTCCACGTAAATTTCCCTCAAGTACAAAACAGATATAACTCCCAGTCATGTGTGCCTTCCAACTTTAAAGTAAAAAGGACAGAACAGGGCATAACATCCACATAAAAGTACCTCTTATCACCCTACAGAAATCTGGTGTCCTTTTATTATTATCAGTAATTTCAACTGCATCCAGATGTTCACAACCCTCTATAAACAGAACTGAAGAATCAATGGGGAAAGAGCCACCTCTGTTTTTACACAATGCGTACTCCAGGGAGCAGCTTTTGGCTTGAGTCAAGCTACTCTGGTTTATGAAACTGTCACATGAAAGCAAGATGAGGTACAACACCTAGAGAAGCTCTAATCTAATCTTTCACCCTTGCAGACACACATACAAACTAACATCTTTACACGCTATCCTTGACATTAATGTTACTGTGCCTCTGCAACAAACTTATCCCTCCACATGTGTGAAAGACAGCATCCTAAGGTTGCAATGCAGACAAAAACTAGTTACTAGTGACAGAAAGAAATGCAAAAGATAAATGGGTATCAGGCGTGTAGCTGAACCTGCACACATCAGCCTGACATGAAAGAAAAAAACTCCCTCTGTTTTCCCTAGTTGTTAAAATACTTGTAGAGCTCTTTTAAAATACATGATTGTTGACCATAGATCTGAAATTTGAACCTGAATCAATAGCATTTTATACCATACTGTTTCTAGAAATTAGATAATTAATAAAGTCATCATGCAAACCTATGTGTTTACTATAAAAATTATGCCTTCAGAAATAGATTTCCTAATATCAGATAGCTTCAATTGCTTGTCCTGTTCCTGCGATGCTAGGGTGCAATATGCAATTTAAAAAGCCATACTCAGCTAAGCATTGATGAGAGAAAAAGATCAGTGCCCTATCCAGCAATCATTTTCAGAAGTCAATAAAAGGCAGTTAAGCAGAGAGAAAATGTTAGAAACAGTATAGTTTTGTTACTTGAGGCAATTTGGTTTGCAGTAGAAGGTGTTATACTCAAGAGTAAGCTATGTTTAAATGTCAAACATGATAAGCAACATACACCCATATCAGCACGTTTCCTCTACAGCTCATGCAAAACCAGAAAGAGGATTTACCTCGTGAACTGTGAAGAACCTCAGTCTTACCAGATTTTGTAATTTCAAGACGTAATACAGACGTATGTGCACACCTCTACCAGCTAAGATGTATACTACAAATGCAAAACAGAGTGCATCTGCTGCTCATTGTGGTCTGTACATTATCAAGAATTTCCACCTCTGGAGGCAGCTGATGTATGACAGAGCTTCCTGAGGTTAAGCTTTTGTTTTGTTAGCTTTATACTTCAGTTGCTAGAGCAACAGTGACTTCAAGTATCTTAGGCCCATAAAATACTGATGTTGAGATGTTTACAATGAGGGCCAGGTTACACAGTAGCTCAGCAACGAATTCAAATTATATGAAAGAACATCTCTTTAGGGTCTAGTTTAAAATAAACAATAAAATCCTACTCCAGTAGGTACAGTTAAGTGATTCTTACAAAACAAAACCAGTATTAAGAAGGGACAAGACTAACTTGTACAATATTCTTGACTGATCATCAGTGGCCTGTTACTAGAAAATAGAGACTGGGAATCTGTATTCTTGTACAAGATATGTGGACTACTCTGGTTTGTTAGCACTCATCACTTGATAGTTCTGTTACCATCCATATGGGTTCAATCACCCTGTGCTCAAAAGGAACACAACTGTCCACTGTTATCAAGCTGGACTTTATTTTGGGAGAGATTTATGAAGCTCTGAGCACAACAAACCAGATGGGAACTGAGAAACCATTTCTTCATCCCCATTTACCCTCAACAACAGAAAACATTCACTCATCCTTTGAGATGATGCTCCTACTGCAACTTGTACTACATCCTGATTAATTGTGGGCTCTGCTGGGTAGCCCTTTCAGGAAACTGCAAATCCAACCCTCAATGAGTTACAACAGTTTTCCATATGCCTCACAAACTCAGCATTCAATACATTAAAAATTGTCTGTAGGTAAAAGATAAATAAAAGTAAATATAAATTAGAAATCAGAATTCTGCTTCCTAGCGTCACCAAAAAGGCTAAATTCCAGAGTTACAAATACACTAATATACATGAAACGGTAGTAAGTAGTTTTTCATTGCACCCTTTGCACTGCAGAAAATTACTTTTAAATAACGTTAAACTATGATATAATTTATGAAAGCACTTAAATTACAGCATGAAACTTGGTATGACTTTTTGAGAAAAAATAAAGCAATCTACTCATATCCATTTTCTCAATGTTTCATCATTCTTTTCTCCTTGGAACTTTTTCGGTAGTTTAAAAGATCATGAGCTAGGACAGCACTGGGTATGACCAAATAACCAGTGAGCAGCACATGACTTCAGTCATGTGCTCTGTGTGTCCTGGGAGTTGGGAGTATCCATATTGGTACACACAGCTTTATACACACAGGGCCTTGACTGTCAAGATCACTTCTCTAGCACTAGAAATACTAAACCATAACATTTGCTAATTTTTCTTTGGTTGTTTTTTGTAAAGCAGATATGAGCTCTACTTGAGCAGCTCTGCTACATAGGGTAGATTGTCTAGGTTAAACAGAATATCAAAAATATTGTTGAAAGAAGTGCTTATACAATGAAAGATAAAATAAGTGAAAATAAATTCTTAATCTGCTATGAATGAAGACGAAGGGAAAACCAGGTATTACCACAGCACGTAATTAAGATCCACATGAAAGGATATTGTGTTTCCTCATCATGACTGTTTTGTTAAGATGCACTTCCCGGGGCATAAAACCTCAATGGGCATACTATGAAACATGAGTCTTCTCTGGAAACAAATCTCCATTTTATGATTAAAGGAAGGTAAGTGCCGAGGTGTGAGCCTGGTCAAATTTATCAAAGAGCTTTGCTTCCCACATTAAACCACAGGCTTGCAGCTTTTCTTCATGGCTTCGCAAAAGTTTACGATCAGTGAAAATCTTTACTCACTTTTTTTTAGAAAACATTACTATATTAATGAGATACACTCAAAAAGCTTTGAACGTTCTCATAAAAATTTTATGTTATTGCTCTTTCCTTCAGAACACACTGATTTTCTGCACTGTTACAGCACTAACCTATGTTCTGTGCCATTACACCTTGTGCTAGTGAAAAGCAAATTGGAGAAAGCTGTTATAACAAGTTTTCATCTATAATTTCTGGATTCTTTCAGCTCAAGCTCTGTAATAATTTGACAATGAAACTGCTGAGGGTTATTTTTCAAACCAGGTGCCTAGTATCTGATGGTGTGTATCCCTCCTCTATCAGAGGGAGTGAACCAGAGGGAGCCCTTCCACTGATTTCAATAGGTCTACGAGCATATTCATCCTTGTATCTATACACAGCACTTGCAAACAGTCAGTTTTGGAGTTGCATAGATAGTTCCTATGTGAAATTATTCATGCTTCAATAATACAAATTGATACATGATACAAAGTAATACAAACTTCAGAGTTGTAAGCTTGAAGTCTGGGAGTGATGCAGTCTTCTTTGTCTTTTCAGAGGCCTGGATTAAGTACTTCAATATTACATCCTAAAACATCACATCAAATCATTTACCTGCTTACCATGGCTCCTTATAGAGCCATGCATAAGACAAAAGAGATCACAGAAACAGAAGAAGTGTTAGCAGAAAAAATGTTAATCCTTTAGTAAGTCTGTCACGGTTTGGACAAACTTAGGAGGAAGACTCAAAGAGTCTCCTCTGCAAAAGATAGGGTTCTAAAACTCCCTTTCCTCCACCTTAGCAATTTCTCGGAGGAAAGTGAAAAAAACTGTTTATTTAACAAACCAGGGTGCTGGGGGTTGCAACGCAGGCACCAGAGGAAGGGAAGAAAAACAAAAAAATGAATAATGTTAGATAATAAACCTCTCGTGGTGGAGCAACTTGGATGAATTCAGAGTCCTTTTTCTGGGTGTGGTTTGCTGCTGTTCTGGAAGCTAGCGTACGGTGTAGGCCCCTCTCCAGGCCCAGGGTATAGGCCTCTGATGGTGATGATACGTAGAATGGAGCCCACTTGTCTGTTGTACAGTTCCAAAGGAAGAAGGAGAAAAAACCACAGTCCAAGAAAAACTCCAAAAAGCAAAAACACAAATCTCCAACTCTCCGATCTCTCTCTCCCAAGCAAACACAGGGCCGAGAGCTAACAAAAAGTGAAAATGCTCTCTCTCCCTCTTGAGAAAGACAAAGCCAAGAGAACTGGCTAGAGAAAAGTAAAAGTTCCTTTCCAAACTCAGCTGCCGAAGCGGCGGCCAAGGAGCAGCAGCTAGTGATAAGCCAGGAATGTAAGTGTACTTGAAGCAGCTATGCTGAGAAACTGTTCTGGCAGCTTTAAAGGCACAGAGTTCATATTTTGCATTAAGCATGCGATTTGGATATATAGCATCATAAAGTCACCCCCAGGAATTTATATGGAAAAAAGGCAAAAACAACCTTCTGTGGAGCAGACCAAATGATACCGGAAAATACTTTTTCTTCATAAATTGCTATTTCATTAAAATGGAAACATCTTAAACTCAATGAAATTTTTGACAGACTGGACTTTTGTTCCTTCTCTGGCTAATTCCAGAGGGACTAATAGAAGCAGAAACAGCCCAAGCCACAAACTTGACCTTTCAAGTGGTAAAGGACATTTCTCAAAAATCCCACTTTGTAAGAGAACTTTTGAAAGTATTCACTTCAACTCAAACTCACAGTTTGGGAAAACTTGAAAATTTCTGCAAAATGCACCTGTCATTCCTTTGGCTTTCTGTGACTTTTGCTTCCAATTTCATGTTTCCAAAATAAACAATTTTCAGCAGTATATGCAGGAACCCCAGCCAGTCTGTAGAAGAACATAAATTTAAGCCTAATGAACGGTGGCCATTGAAGATGCTCTAAACCAACACATAAAATCAAGCTGCTTCTTCCTAATAGCCAAACATCAGTCAGATACACTCCAATGGATAAGCAATTCTGTTCTAATGATGGATAAAAGGTAACCTCATGTCAAATAAATATATGGAAGACAGACTTCCTCTTGGAACCTTCTCAGGAATAGCAATATTTATTACAGCATTTTCTATCCAAGGGGCTCATAGTCCAATGCTTACAACCTGATTTACATACCATGCACACAGCTTGTGCTGCAACACAGCAGCTACATGGCATGTCACAACATCATCTTTCTTCTTGTACTGTTTGTTTTTGGTAAAGCTGCTCTGTTCATTGCAACACATGGGCTGTCAGTTTATTTACATAGCCATACAGGATTTCCTTCCTAGCTGTGTCTCACATGGAAGCAACCACCCACTCTCTTCTGGTCTTTCTACCTAGCTTGTTCATTATGGCTGAAAGAAAATCCATTTTTTCAAATACCCTCACTGCTGCTCAAATGTCTGCACATTTTTCACTTGGTTCCTGTTACAACCTAAAACGGCTTGATAACTACCTTTGCAGAGAGCCAGTCAGATGGACAGGCATCAGGTCAGGAGTCGAAACTGCATTGGTATGTCAGACAAGATCTCCCTCACCAATTTCAGGTTCTTTTTAAACGACCAGAGAGCTTTTCTCCCACATAAAGTACCAAAAAAATGGATACAAGATTTTAAAGACTAGGGAGATATAAACTTCTACAAAACACCTACCTCAGAGTTTCCCTCAGGACACCTTGAGAAAACAGACATAGTTCAGCTTCTAAATAAGAATCTATGAGAGGCTCAATAAAAATGTGCTAGTTGCTGCAGAAACCTGATAGAAAAGACATTCACTGTGCTGACAGAACAGAGCGAGGCATTAAAGTCAAACATAATAGGTAATAAACGTATTTTTAATATTAAAAAAATATTTGAAGATAATAACTAACATAACATTTTGTTTTTCAGTACTGAATTGCTGGAAAGGCAATCTGGTTTCCTACCGCTGTCCCGAGTTATGGTCAAAAAAATAAAGTTTATTGCAAAATATTCCATTCCTATTTCTCTTGTGGTTTCAGATTGTTGTCATTAAAGATACCCATACAGAATACATAAATATATTCTTTACACTGAGATACTTTTAAGTCTCTTCCTTTAGAAATCACAAACACCACTACCCACAGGGTATTACTGCATGTATAAGGCCAGATTTTGCCATCTCCTATGACAGCTGCAAGATTTAACACTGGAGAATTGTTGAAGGGAAGGCAATGAGTCATCTTTCTGCACCATGCTGCCAAAACTTCACATATTTATTCTTTAAGAAAAATGGATTTGAAAACAGTCTTGACTGGAAAGATGAAATGCCTCTCTTCTGCTCCTTCAGTTTCTCCTAACACTGTGCTCATTAACTCCACAGCACAATCCATGGCTCTTTTTTCCTTACTCTTAATTGCCATCTGTAGTTTTAGGCTAACAACACTCATACTCCTTTGAGAAAGTCCAGGCCAACCATTAGAAAGGCCATTTATAGCAATACTAGCACACACCACGGTAGCTGTTTCTACATGCTAGCTCGTAATGTCTGCCATAGAGAGTTAAATCCCCACAGTTTGCTTTGCCAGGTCCAGTCTTCAATATTACTGTCCCCTTTTGTGAAGCTGCATGTCCTTGCTGGCAGAGGTGGCATCAGTAAGAGACATGGAGTCCCACTGGCAGGTTTGCAGCCACAGTGCTGGAGCATGCCCATAACCATCCCTAGGCAGATGTTTCCATGTTGGAGAAATGCTGGTTTTGTTGAAGCAATTTTGCTTAGGTTACAGAGAGGATTTCAAGAGGACCCCAAGACAAGTCAGAACATTACAGAAAAGTCAGCTGGAAGGGATTTCTAGTGGTCATAAAATCCATTCTCATCCTCTTCACAGGACTATTGCCAGCAACAGATGAGGTCAGCAGGGACCTTATCCAAACTAGTCCTAAAACCCAGGATGGCAGAGCACGCCATCTCTGCACATCTCATTCCTGAGCAGCATGAACTGCCTACACAAGAAAGTTTTTCCAGATCTCTGGTCTGAACCTGCCAAGCCACAGTCCATGACCCTTGCCCTGACTGCCATCTGCCATGTGCAAGAAGAGTTTGGCTCCTTTGTCCAACAATCCTTTCAGGAAGCTGGGATGGGTTTGCATGCAAACTGATGCTCTGATGCTAATGAAGGTGCACAAGCCTTAAAGTGATTTATCTGTTAACTGAAAACAAATGTTTTTTCTTTCCAGAATAAATGCATGTTAACTCTTCTTCAGTCCAATACAGCATGTAACCCTGGTCTTCAGCCCAAGTAACCAAGGACTCCTTTCACTGTAAAAGAAGCATTCAAAAGAACACATCCCATCTCTAGCTTCCCATATCTTTGCAAAAGCTTCCAGATAGAGTTAGAAGACTTTAACATTATTTTATCACCACCTGCTTCCAAACAGTCCTACCCTGCCCTCTTCTATGAATTCACAGCGGAGGGTTTCAGCTTGCCCAGCAGCACTATTTCCACATGCAGCAGCACCTCAACAACATGAAATAACAAGGCAAACTCAATCATACCCGGTCAGAATAGCAATGAAGTTTCTAACTTACACATGCAGATTTGCTTGATTCTAGCACTTTGGATAAATGGCCATCTGTTATGTTGTCACTTAGACTGAGTGTTAACATCCTGAGCTGTCTATTTGTTATTTATCAGAGTGAAATCCTCCCAATTTAAGGGCACATGAACAAGTTTTCAGAACAAAAGGAAGATCCCAGGAAAATTAAAACTAGAGCAGGCCTGGTTAGCTCTTGCCAGCATGGGCTGGTTTTCCTGTAATTCATTTGGTATGCAGGTGTGCTGGTTTCAGCTGGGGTAGAGTTAATTTTCTTCACAGTGACTAGTATGGGGCTGTGTTTTGCATTTGTGTTGAACACAGGGTTGATATTATAGAGATGTTTTCATTATTGCTGCGCAGGACTTAACACAGAGACTAGGCCTTTTCTGCTTTTCATGTTGCCATGCTGGTGAGGAAGCTGAGGGTGCATGGAAGGCTGGGAGGAGACACAGCCAGGACAGGTCACCCCAACATGCCATGTAACATCATGCTCAATATATAAAGTGGGGGGAAGAAGGAGGAAGGGGGGACATTTGGAGTGATGGCGTTTGTCTTCCCAAGTAACCATTACATGAGACAGAGCCCTGCTCCTCTGGAGATGGCTGAACACCTGCCTGCCCACAGGAAGTGGTGACTTAATTCCTTGGTTTTCTTTGTTGGTGTGCACAGCTTTTGCTTCCCCTATGAAAATGTCTTTACCTCAACCCATGAGTTTTCTAACTTTTACCCTTCTGATTTTCTCCCCCAATCCCGCTGGTGGGGGAGTGAGCAAACAGCTACATGGGGCTTGGTCGCTGGCTGGGGTTTCACATCTTCAAAGCTGGATGCCATGTTTTAACTGGGTAATTCTAATGATTCAAATACGTCATGGGTGAACTCTATATCAGAGTAGCTTGTGAAGTTCTTGAGCTCATAAGAATGCAAACAATTCTCTTGATGATAATGTAATCTGAGCTAACTTACTATGCACATGTATGCTCTAACCAGCACATATTTGAAAGCATATATAGTGATGAACAAAACTATACCTTGCCATATAAAGCTCTCTGAACAGCTTTTGGCTCTAACATGCTACAAATTTAGGAAAAGTGTGTAAGCACAGCCAGCTCATGTAGCAGAGAGCTCTGTGTTCAACTGTGTCTAAAAGCAAGAGGACTATGGAAGAACAAGGAAAGTACAGAGTGGCATTTTGCTGATGTATTTCTGCAGCTTTCAGAATTCATATTTGCCATTTCACTACTATATACACTCTCAGCACTTACAGTATCCCAAAGAGTAAAATGCACAGATTAACCACACACTTCATGAAAGCATACCTCCTCACCTGTTATTTTCATTGCTCTGAATAGTTTACTATGATTAGCAAACGTTATCATCGTGCTATTTAATTCTAGCAGATTAGTTCCCATACCGTTTTTGAATGTGCTGTGCTAGTGCACTAGCACTAGCAGAGCTTTCTCCACCACCAAACCAAACTATTTACACCTTTTCTCTGTTGACTACCTTTTAATTAGGTAGTAATGCTCAGGGCACTACACCTCTTAGATCTGCGCAACTTACTTTCTTGGTGAGAAATCTTCCTAAAAGTCTTTTGAAAGTCAAGGTAGATGATCTTAACCAAAACACCCTATCCACAGGTCCAGCAGCATTTTTGAAGAGCTGCAGCAGACCTGAGAGACAGCACTCACCGCTGACTTCCCACAAAGATCCTGTTTATTGCAATCCAGTGTATCTGTGTGGCATTAATTGCATTCTTTCCAAGAAGAAGTCCACCAAATTTAGTCCGAGGTGATTATTTAGACAAAGGTATTGATATAACCTTGCTAACAACGAAGTCAAATGTTTTGTGCGGATAGTAATAAATGAGTCACCTTTTTTGCTCTTTCAAAAAAACCAATAATTTTGCTTTATATACAGACTTACCACAATCAGGAATAATGTGGAAAAATGGTGATAGATAGGATTATTTTGTATGAAACACAGGGGGCTGGAAAAATTCAAGAGAGCATTTGTTTAAAACCAGAATCCATAGCATGTTTTTTGGTAATTTTACATGCAATAATAACACACACAAAAAAATCTGTTTTCATAAGAGATATTCATTGTGCTATATTTCTTAATAACTGAAGCTTACAGAGCCCTTTAGCTAAAGAAAGCCCATATTGTGCAGAGACATTTGACAACATCCTGTTTATTTCAAATAGGACTTCAGATTGTCACTGGCTAAAGAAAATCAGAGAGCATTTGAACACCTTGCTATCCAAATGTAGAAACTGTATTTGAATATCCTAAGCTCTTTAGGGTATTTTAAATTTTAAATTGCCAAGATAACATAAATAACAGCCGTAAAAATAAACAGCCTAATGGTCCGATCCCAAATGCAGCTTTTACTGCTGTGATTACTATACACTGACTGACAAGTTTTTAGGATCTGTCCCTTGCTATTTATTCCTCAACTACAGGGGAAAATCCTTCACTAGCTTCTCTAATCCACACAGACATGCTCTCAACAGATTTTTCTCACCACAAAGACTGAGCAAAAGGTCAAATATCCAGACTAACTGCAGTCAAAGCTCAGGCTCTGCAGCCTGAGACTTAACCCTGCTCCCAGCCAATCCCCCAAAACATTCATGTGGACTTCAGTCATGTCTGGAGAAATCCGTAACTTTTCAGACTTGACTCTGGCTCAGTTTTGTCTCTAAGTACTGTTACAGCATGCTGTAGACATATAAAATGTGTGTGTGATTATTACTTCTTCCTTCTTTGTTGTGTTGGTTGGGGTTTTTTGGTTGGTTTTTTTTTTTTCTTCCACTCTCTTTCCTGACCTGAAAGCAAAGCATTTCACAGAGGGCTTCTCCATCAAACAGAAAAACCTCTGGCACACAATTAAATAACTCACATCAGTATTTCCATCCCTAAAAACATTGGGGGGGAAAAAAAAAAGGAAACAGAAATCATGTGAAGTTAACCTTTAGCCTGACTTATCCCCAAACTGAATACACATCCGGGCAAAACAATAGGATCCTAGGATTCCTAGGATCACCAGTCACAAGGGACAGAACATAAACTTCACCTCTGGTCTATTTGATGAGTTTTATTATCCCAGAAGAAAGTGAAAATAGACACTCATCCCCAGTTGCAAACAAGAATTTGAAAGGAGAGCAGTATTTCAGAAGAGTTAGCAAAACTACAAGTGGAGAAACAGAACACAATAGTTTGAACATAATTTGCCATGTTCAGAGGGGGTTTTTTAACCTTACTTGTGACCTTTTTTTGAACAAACTGCTTTTCTGCAGGCAGTTTTACTCCTATGTCATGAACAGTATTTTATTCTCTTTAAAAAATAACGTGTTCCACATCAGTACTTGATTTGAGCATACGTCTTTACTTTCTTTGCCCTTCTCTGCTATGCTATTTCTTTTCTCTAGTTTTGTCCATTGTGACTGTTAAGGTGAAGGTGTCTTGCATTTTATGTGACCAGAGCCCACCACCACAGGAGTTCAGAGTCTGCATACATCTCAAGACCTTTCTGCACTAAAAATGATATCACTCTCACCATCCTTCTAGTCTGGATCTAAAATATCTGCGTTTGTATTTTGATTTTTCAACGTCATTCTACATAAAATAAATGCCATACTAGTGTGCAAGAAAGAAAAAAAAGTTCACCTACTCACCTTGATAGCAATAATTTACCCTGAAGTTTCAAATCAGCAGCACAGTCATCAGATTGACAGTTCCTCTCAAAAACAGTCTGTGAAAAACAGAGAAAAGAACCGTTAAAACATGAAAAGAGTAAGATCAAAATTCAAAGAAGGAATATGCTTTGATGAAATAAAAATAACATCAAAATTTGTGATACAGGGATATATGGTGTGAGTGTTAAGGAAATTCAAGGTGAGACAAATCTTATCTTTATCAGAACTGGTTTTATTCTCTTCTAAGTGAACAAGAAGCTTCATCAAAACCAGACTCTCTCTCAGATGTTTTCCTCAATCCATTCTCACTTCTTATCTGACAAGAATAACTGCTCATACAATATTTCTGGCATTCTTCTTTTCTTCCCAAGCTATGTGCATGAAAATGAATCAGAAAATAAGGCATTTATGAAACTATTTTCAGTCCTAAGAATTGCAAGTAAGGAAATCATGCAGCAAACATTTTCACTAGAATTTATGTACAGCAGGAAACATTTCTGCCACCCTGCAAGAAATAGAAAATTACAAAGACTTTTATGTACCAGCTATACCCTCAAATAATGGAATCATTGTCAATCTTGTGAACTCTGGTAACACTGAGGAAATGTAACAAATTGATAAAGCTAGGAACTATGAAGGGACAACATATGGGCATACTATTAAAGTGGCAAAAAGAAGGGGAATACACGAGAAGTCTATGAACCTATGCAAATCACTGCAGTAGTTTGCCATGGCTAAACGAGGCAGCCACCAGAGAGTGAAAGAAGAGAACATGAACATGTTCCTGGCATCGAAGAAACCCAGATGCCATCAAGATCACGGTTACTTTCCTCTGCTGTCTAGACCAGAGACCAATACCTCTCTAAAAGTAAGGTCAGACTTTTCAGGCTGGAGGACTCATTCTTTCAGAGTTGTAATGCTCTTCAGCTTACCAAATATTCAAATACCCAATATGAGTGTTGCAAACACTGTTCAGATAGGAAACCTGACAACCCACTGATCTATTCCTTTAATATGAATGTTCCTTTCTATAGTTTTGGCTTCATGACTTTCATTACCAAAGTAAATAGATTTCATTCATAAGTGCAAGGACAGGGAAAATCTGTGCAGGACATACATAATGGTCCAATTGGGTTGGAGAGACTGAGGAGGCTAAAAAACCCAAACCATACAGAGTTAGTACATTTTTTAAGAGCTCTGCCAAACTGTATCAGGCCAGGAAAAACACTTGAATCTTAAGCCCAGAGGACATAGAGACTTCTAGTCCTTTGCTTTCTAGGAAGATTCTTGACTAAGCAGACAGCTTGTTCTCCTTTTTCTATGCTGTCTGAGCTCTCCAAAAAGGAGTGCACCTTTATGAAGTTAATTCTTGCTGGACTAACAGATCTCAAACTATGCTGTAGGTTGTACTGCACTGCAAAACAAGAAAGGCGGAATGTGGCCAGCTCATCTGGGCTATTTACTTTGCCCTTTCATTTTTCTTCCCTACCTTTTGCTTTCTCAGAATCTCAGAAGTGAAATTTGTTGGGGATTTAAAAACGAGGACTGAACTTACCCTTCCTCCTTAATAAAGGCTACCACAACAAAAGGACAAGAATAACCCTAAGACAGGAACTGGCACTAGGCATCCCTCTCAAAACATGGCACATTTCAGAGATATAGTTTCAAAAGTCCTCAGAATTAATCCTCAAACCACTGCAGCAGCTATACATAGGAAAGATCACTTCATGAATTTCAGAGGAGAAAGAATAATAAACTGTAAAAAAAATTCTTGCCTGTCAGTTTCTCTGTTTGCATTGCAGAAATCTTGGCAAAGTGAACACAGCAGTCAAAGAAATGATCCGTACTTTTCAAAGTATAAAATACTGTAAGTACAGTTAAGCAACTATCTAATAATCCAGGCATTTTGTTACTAAATCTATAGTAATGAAATCTATAGAATCTATTATTCAGAAAACATGAACAAATACTTCATTTCTAAAATCGCTGAGCATGTATGTCTTCCAGAATATCAGGTACTAGACAACAAGTTACTTTGAAATACATTGGGAGTATTTCCTTATGTCATAGATACCCAGGTTTCTATACAACACTGATTTGGGAGAAAGAAACAAGGATAGTGAGTTCCGAGATCTGTAGCTGTGTAGGAGTGAACTATTTGCTTCTGTGGAGGATCTTGAACCTGGTCGGGTTTGGGGGGAGCTTTCTCACCTCAAAGCAGCTGGCTGGACTGGATTTCCAGTCCAACAGGCTCCTAGGACCCACAGATGCATGCACAACCAATTCAGCAGCCCCATTCCAGGCTAATGACCTCTCTGGACTATTTTGCTATTTTCCACTATTTCCCTGGTCTACCAGGACTTGACTCCACCTTCCCTTTTTGTATGTCTTTTAGAGTCTCGACCCTCTATCTTCTCACAGTCAAGTCTATTTCTTCCATTTTCTTCTCTGCTAACTTGAGCCCTTCCTTCCTCAGCCTTTTGTCACTTCTACCTTTCAAGTTGACTAAGTCCTGCCTGTTTAAATTCCTCCTCAAGAATTAAGGAGTAAACACACTTTAAGGCATCATAGCGTTTGTGAACACTGCTTATATATCGTTACTGTGCCCTTACTTGGGCTGTAATTTCTTTGGCCCAGAAACCATACCTAACTCAACACTGCATGTTGTTAGAGCAGGAGTCAATTCCTGGGATACGGCGCAGGCCCTACTACAATATCATCATTGATTTTAACTCTAAGCAATCTTTAAAGTGGTTGCAGCTTTACAATAACAGTTTTGAGGATTTATAGAGCTCTTTAAATATTAAAATTGTTGAAGAAGGTAACCAATGGGTTGTATGTGTTATCCATAACTGAAAAAAGAAGTAGGATAAAACTAACTGTGGAAGCAGTTCATAATTTTTGCCATTACTGTTACCCAGCGTGAAGAGGAGCAATTCTGAACAGTGGTTTTATGAAGTCTAATTGAATTTTACTGTATTCCGCTAACACTGTACCAAGTACTTCACAGATTTGAATATATATATTAGAGATGGCCAGGAAACTTCCTTGCATAAGAAATACATACATGAAAAATTGAGGAGGATGGGGCAGGGGGGAGATGAGGGCAAAAACTGCCCTAAGTGAGAAACACAGCTGCATCTCAAGGCCACCACATATTTGTCTAGCATTTCCACAAGAAAAATAGGTGTTTGTGTGCTCAGTAGCAGCGACAGGATAACCTCAATGCTTCCAGGACACATCTTCACTGTACCAACACAAAACTAGTGTTCTCAGTGAGTCTGTCAGACTTCCTGCAATCATGAGGTGTACAGCAAAGCAGAGATCAAAACCAGTGTCTCCAGTGTTCACGATTCCTCTCTGCACTCTCTCCCCTGCTGCACAGAACCCAGCAGCTATGGGAAATTTTTCCAGAGCAGTTCCCACCAAGTCAAACTTTCTTTACAAACATGGTTTTTCTCAAATTCTGCATGGCAACTTTTCTGAGCAAAAAAGATTATGCTCCTTCGGAGATCCAGTAATGCGACAGATATGTCCCTGAGAGGTTAGCAAAGATGGATGGCACCCACATCCTCCATAGGGTAAGTCAAAAAGCCTACATTAAGGTACACTCATAAAAAGTGAATATACACATCTGTACATAATCATATTAACAGTAAAGAGAGATCTAGAGCTGATCAGGAAGGGAACATGTCTACAAAGGCAGTCTGATCAGGGCCGCAAAGCAAGTACCTCTGTGTCCATTACACCTCTTGAAGAGAGGCGTAAGAACTAAATTCCGGATTTTGTGGTAAAGGCCAGGGGTAGGAGAAAGTAGGAGGGGAATAAATCTCTAGTTCCTGTGTCCTTAGCCATCCTAAGCATAAAGCTGCTGGGTGTTGGGCTTGTAGATATTCTCCTTTATCTTCTTGCTCATAATGGACTCTACTGAAAGCTGCTAGGAGGTAAAACAAGCAAGAAGGAGCCTGGCTTCAGCCTAATGCTCAGAGCTCTGCACTCTGAGGAAGGTGATCTGGGATTTCAAACCAGGCTTACTAAACTGTTTCACTTTCTTTCAATGGCTATCTAAAATTAAACAAATCTATGTTTCTGGAACTAGGGAGGAGAACAGGAAACATAAAAAATAAAAAAAAATTCCTATGGCACTCCAGTCCACAGAAAATACTGGAAGTCTTCCAATAAATTAAGGGGGAAAAAAGTATTTCAAGATATCCAATCTCCCAAAATCCAAGGAGGCACATGAAAATTTTAGGTTGTAGCCAAAATGTACAATCAAGACTTTGAGACATTGCCAGCACTGTTCTAGGAAGAGTTCTGCCCATCCTTTCACAGAAAGGGAAAGTGACAGCTTAAGATCAATGTTTGAAGAGAAGAGGGAGAAACAGAATTCTCAAAAGAACCCTTGAAAATATGTCATTTTGTGGACTCGATAAGAGAACAGTGCTTCACTCTAGATCAGACATTTAACTCCTTCCTCACACATCAGCCTACAAAAGGTTGTGATAGCACCCCCAAAAAAGTGGCAAAGCTGACCTTTGTTAATTGAGGATCCATTCCTTTAATTTCATAAACTGTGCCATGGACTTCTGCAGGAATACTTAGGTTATACAAAATAATCTGGGTTAAGAATACAGTATTTCAATCTCTACACTGATTTCCTGTAAATTGTCACCAAACCCTATGGTATGTGCAGAAATGACTTAGCAATTAAATTATGCTAGAAACACAAAAGCAATTCAATAAGAGGAGCTTGTTATTCTAATAATTCTTTACTTTTCAGATATTGATGCTACCTGGTTATAAACATGTTATCTGGTGAAGTTGAGTTCCTGGGTCTTATTTAGAGACCAGGATATATGATCCAATTTTCAAGTGCTGAGCTGTAAGCAAATCTCACTACCTTTTCTAGGAAGCATTTTCTGTTTATAGCTTTACAAACCAATCACTCAGACATCGAGGTGCCTAAATGTAATACAGGAACCAGATTTTAGACTTGAATTTATTTTGATTTTAAACCTTCGAGTTGACTGCAAAATAAAGCTATTACCTACATGTCTACCGGCCACAGAAAAAGAAATATAGACTGATTCTTTTGAGGCATCCCATGCTTCACTATACTACTCATGGAAACAGTCCATTTATATACGCTGTTGAGCCAAACACAAAATGGCTGATTTAAATTCCACCTAGAAGAGCAATTATTACTGTGAAAAACTTTCCCGGATTTCATCAGATGTGCTGGCTAAAATGAGAACACATGATTTCTACAATACTCCTAACTGAGTGGTGAACACATGACAAAGGCAGACGTATTAGGGGAGTGATAAGTGTTCAGTAGAATCCTACTATGAAACCAAAGAACCATGCTGGTACTGCATGGTGCAGGGGACGAAGGTCAGCTATCAAATTCCCTCACCTTGACACTGACTTCATCCAAGCACTAGGTTTGAAGGCAGAAGAAATAAGACCAGGCTTGCTAGAGGTGAGTCTAGGGGCAACATACCACTGTTGGAGGTGAAATCAATAGCCCAGCTGAAGTGCACTTACACCAATGCACACAGTATGCATAACAAAGAGGAGGAGCTGGAGGCCATTGTGCACCAGGAAAGCTTTGATGTAGTCACCATCATGGAAATGTGGTGGGATGACTCACAAGACAGGAGTGCTGCAATTCATGGCTACAAGCACTTCAGAAGGTGGAATCTTCTACAGGTAAAAAACTGGCTGTACAGCCAGACCCAGAGAGTTGTGGTGAATTAAACTAAATCCAGTTGTTGGCTGGTTGCTAGCAGTGTCCTTTAGGGCTCGGTTTTAGGGCCAGTCCTTTTTAATATAGTTACTGGTGATCTGGACGAGGAGATAGAGCATACCCTCAATAAATTTGCAGGTGACATCAGATGGGGTGGGAGTGTTGATCTGCTCTCTGCAAACAGACCTGGACAGACTCAATCAACGGGCTGAGGACAACAGCAAGAGGTTCAATAAGGGGAAGTGCTGGGTCCTGCATTTGGGCCCCAGCAAACCTATGCAGCACTACAAGTTTGGGCAGGAGTGGATCGAGAGCTGTTCAGCAGAAAGGGACCTGGGGGTGCTGGTTAACAGCTAGCTCAGTACGAATCAGCAGAGTGCCCAGGTGGCCAAGAAGGCCAATGGCATCCTGGTCCATATCAGGAATAGTGTGGCCAGCAGGACGAAGGCAGAGATCATCCCCCTGGACTTGGTACTGGTGAAGGTGCACTTTGAGCACTGTGTTCAGTTCTGAGCCTCTCACTTTAAAAACGACATTGCAGTGCTGCAGCATGTCCAAGGAAGGGCAACAAGGCTCAAGAAAGGTCTACAAAATATGTCTTATGAGGATTGGTTGACGGAGATGGATTTGTTTAGTCTCGAGAAGAGAGGGCTCAAGAGGGACCTCACTGCTCTCTACAATTACTGGAAAGGAGGTTGCAGTGAGGTGGGTGCCAGTCTCTTCTCCTGCCTGCAGCAAGAGAACCAGAGGAAATGGCCTTAAGCTGACACAGGGGAGATTCAGATTAAATATTAGAAAAGAAATTTTCACTGCTAGGGTGGTCAGGCACTGGAAAAGGTTGCCCAGGGATGTGGTGGAGTTACCATCCCTGGAGGTGTTTAAGAACTGTTTAGATTTGGTGCTGGGTGATGTGGTTTAGCAGTTATAGTGGTAGTTCTGGGTTGATGGTTGGACTGGATGATCTTAAAGGTCTCTTCCAACCTTGACAATTCTACGATTCTATGACAGGCAAGGAAAAAGAGGCAATGGAGTGGCTCTGTACATTTGGGAGTATTTCAACTGTATAGAGCCGAAGGAGAGTGATGCCAAGATTGAGTGTCTATGGGTAAGAATCAGGGGGAAGGCCAACAAACCAGACATCCTGGTGGAAGTCTTACAGAGCACCCAACCAAGATGAAGAGGTAGATGAACTGTTCTGTAAGAGGCTGGCTAATATTTCATGATCTCTAGCCCTTGTTCTTGCGGGAGACTTTAACTTGCCAGATATCTTCTGGAAACTCAATACAGCAGAGAGGAGGCAGTCTAGGAGATTCCTGGAGTGTGTGGAAGATAAGTTTCTGACACAGTTGGTAAGTGAGCAAGGGGTGGTGCCCCACTAGACCTGCTGTTTACAGACATGGGCTGGTGGGAGGTGTGGTGGTCAGAGGATATCTTTGGCACAGTGACCATGAAATGACAGAGTTTTCAATCCTTGGTGAAGTAAGGAAGGGGGTCAACAAAACCTGTACCTTGGACTTCCGGAAGGCGGACTTTGGCCTATTCAGGACACTGGTTCAGAGAGTCCCCTAGGAAACAATCCTTAATATGAAAGAGGCCCAGGAAGGACATACTTTAAGAAGGAAGTCTTAAAGGTGCAGAAACAGGCCATCCCTGTGTGCCCAAAGATGAGCTGGGAAAGAAGACCGGCCTGGCCGAACAGGGAGCTTTCACTAGAACTCAGGTTTGTGACCTTTGAAAGAAGTGGCAGTCCACTCAGGAAGGGTACATGAATGTCATTAGGTCATGTAGAAAGAAAATTAGAAAGGTGAAAGCTCAGCTAGAACTTAATCTGGCCACTGCTGTAAAAGATAATAGTAATGTTTTTATAAATGTATTAACAACAAAAGGAGAGCCAATGAGAATGACTATTCTTTATTGGATGCAAGGGGATCATAGTCACCAAGGATGAGGAAAAGGCTGAGGTACCTAATGCCTTCTTTGCATCATTCCTTAACAGTAAGACCGGTTATCCTCATGGCAACCAGCTCCCTAAGGTGGTAGACAGAGATAGGGAGCAGAATAGATCCCCTGTAATCCAGGAGGAAGCAGTTAGTGACCTGCTGTGCCACTTAGACACTCACAAGTCTATGGGACCAGATGGCATCCATCCTGAGTGGTGAGGGAGCTGGAGGAAGGGCTGTTCTCCATCATTTATCATCAGACCTGCCTAACCAGGGCAGTCCCAGATGACTGGAAGCTGGCCAGTGTGACACCCATCCAAAAGAAGGACTGAAAGGAGGATCCAGGAATCTATAGGCTTGTCAACCTGACCTTGGATCCANATCCAGGAATCTATAGGCTTGTCAACCTGACCTCGGATCCAGGCAATGTTATGGAAGGAATCATCTTGAGTGTGACCACATGGCACCTACAGGACAGCCAAGGAATCAGACCCAGCCAGCATGGATTTAGGAGCGGCAGGTCCTGCCTGACTGATCTGATCTCCTTTTATGACCAGGTGACCCGACTCATAGATGCGGGGAAGGCTGTGGACGTTATCTGCCTGGACTTCAGCAAAGCCTTTGACACCATCTCCCACAGCATACTCCTGGAGAAACTGGCAGCCCGTGGCTTGGACAGGTGCACTCTTTGCTGGGATAAGAACTGGCTGGACCCAGAGAGTGGTGGTGAATGGTGTTGCATCTAGTTGGCGGCCAGTCACTAGTGGTGTCTGCCAGGCATCAGTGTAGGGCCCAGTCCTGTTCAATATTCTTATTGATGGTCTGGTGAGGGGATCAAATCTACCATTAGCAAATTTGCACATGACAACAAATTGGGGGGGAGTGTCGATCTGCTGGAGGGTAGGAGGGCTCTGCAGAGGGTCCTGGACAGGCTGGATAGATGGGCCAAATCCAACAATAAGAGGTTTAATAAGACCATGTGCCAGGTCCTGCACTTTGGTCACAACAACCCCATGCAGTGCTACAGGCTGGTGAAGATTGTAAACCAAAGTTCTTCAACTGAGGAAAACTACAGGGGAATTCATCCATTTCACTGAGTGGAAGACTCTGGGCTGGCTAATGACTAGCACATTGCCACTTGTCAAGCCACCTAAGCCAAAGGCAATCATTTCTCCCCTATTTGAGCTGCATCCTGCTTTCAGTAAGTGTTAAAATCTGAGCTGGATCACCAAGCTAAAAAGGAGAGAGGACACTCAAAGGTAAGAGGAAATGGAACTCTCAAATGAAATCAGCTGTTTAGAAAAGATCAGGCATGAAATGTGTTCGTTATTGAATGCAAGCAATAAATTAATTACATTAACATGTATTAGTTATTCCTCAGAGCAGTGAGTGGATTTAACAATGCAATCGCTTTTTCTCCTATTCTCCCGGGACGAAGAATTGCAACTGGTGGCAAAAGAAATATGCTTTATTATATTTCTAGTCTGACTCACTCCATTTTCACGCTGAGGCAATTTTTTCTCTTTTAAATCACCAAGGGTTGAAATCACCCAAATAGTGTTCTCATTTTAAAGACTTCAGACCTTAGAAATTCATATGACAACAGAAAGACTGGTCGGGGTAATTGTCCCATCTACCCATACTGTTATAGAATGGATTTTTGCAGCACATTTCTCTCTATATTTTCCTGTCTTGACTTAAATGGTCTTCCATTTATTTTGGATAACTACAGAATCATTCAATTATATAATTTCAGGAAGGTTCTTTAATGATATCTGAGAACAGTTTCTACTTTGATCCTTCTAATCTCTTCTACTAAAAGTGGAACTGTGTAAAATGAATCTTTTTGTCCCAGGATGCTTTCACATGTAAACATTTTAACACAACAGTAAACCCCTTTGTTAGTCCTCACTCACTTGTGGAATTAAAAACATAAAAATATAATAACAGTGACAAATGAAAGGCGGATGTGGCAGCTATTTTATCAGCTGGAAATGAAAAAGAAGTCTCCAAATCATCAGACACACAATTTAGGTCTACATTTACCTCATTTAGACCCCCAAAGATATGTCTTGCCCTGTAATCCACCTGCACTTCAGTGGTTTTGTATTTATGAATGCTACTCTGAACTGACAAATCTTTTGTGGCACTAAGGCACTCTGAACTAAATGAACTAATACTAGTATGAACTAATCATAGTATCTCCTCAAGACGTTAAGTATGCCAATCAAGACCTCCTGGTCCTTCATGTAACTACTAAAATGATACAAACAGAGCTAATGGAGCCGATTTTCTTGAAGCCTGGCACCCGCCTGTGTGGCTTTTTAAGAATACTACAATTTTCTATTATAGGTCCAAGCATAAGCAGGAACTTCCATTTCTTACAATTCTCCATTAACATTGTACCTTAGAAATGAAATGCATGCTGTTATGACAAACCACAGAAATTTCCCAGTAAGACTTTAATTTAGGTTCAGCTTGCAAATGCTTACGTGATTATCTCTCCTTTCACTACCTATTTATCTTTAGAACCTGTAAACGCCATCAGATAATTCACATCGTATCACCTAAGACAGGATGACCGTGTAGTCTGAGGCTCCCTTAGTGCATATGCCAAGACATAAAGGTCTGTATGTCTCTGTGTGTGCATTAGCACGTGATATTGGCTAATGTTCTTTAGGAAGCCCATGACATTTAAATGTGGGAGTCAAATCATGTATTACACATTCTCAGTTATGTTGTTTTTCATCTACAAGTTGAATAAATTGGACTATTATTGGTCAAGTTTGTCACTGCTTGAGAACAAGCATATAGAAACATGTATACAATCAGGGGCACTGATTTCCACTCCTTCTTTTTTCAGTGAGGTATAATACATAATACATCTGGATACCTGCTGTTCTTGTTCAGTTCTGAATCTCTTCCAGGAGTTTTGAATCTTTCCTCATTATTACCATTCAATTAAAAAAAACCAAAAACCAAAATACAAAAAGCAAACCCCAAAAACTACAATACCCCCCCAACAAACAAACGAACAAACCAAATAAACAAAACCCCAAAAAACAAACAGGCAAAAGTACATGCTCAAGGTGGGTCCTTCCCAGATTTCCTGGCATCAACAGCATCCAGTCCCTGCCAGTTCAGCACTGACACTGACCAAACTCATTTAGAGCAAAAGAGACACCACTGAAGGAATGGCAGAGAGAGGAATAGAAATGATTGCTTTCAGCAATCCCACTCCAACCAAAGGGAAAACAATGGAAATTAGGCAGGAAGGGTGGCCCATGGTGGATCTCTGCAAGAATAAATGCAGAAAATCATTTGGGAGCTTGCCCTGCCCAAGGAGGAAGGAGTTTTGTGGCAAGATATTTCATATGGAACATGGCAATTGGACTGATCCCTGCAGTCTCCCAAGGACTTCCAGTGTGCCTAGGTATAAGTAAATTAATCTTCAAATGTACCACCCGCCCAACTACTGACAGCCGTACTAAGTTACTCAGGCTTCAGCTGTACCAGTGAATTGAATTGCCCTGGCCTCCAAGACAGGAGCATCTGACCCATGCCTCCTGACCCATGCCTAGGAATGGTTTGCAGTAGCTGGTATAGGTTAAAATCATGCCAAGAGCCATTCCAACAGCTTGCCAGGATAAAGATGTCATTCCAATGCCAAGAAATGTCCTGGGCACAGC